>WNLO01000054.1:0-180035 GCA_021398005.1 Sporothrix luriei | reverse complement strand
GTACTACTAATAGTATTAAAATTAGTATTAGTAGTAGTATAGGCCTTATAAATTAGTATTAGTAGTAGTATTAGTATGCTGTAATACTAATTAGTATTAGTACTAAAAAACCCCTATTAGTATTAGTATAGGCCTTTACTACTACTAAAGTACTAATTTCGCAACCCTGAATATAGTGCAGTGATATTTACACGGCTAGTATTTTAGCGTCTTAGCGGCCGATGCCCTGTTAGCAGCCACTAACGTTATTGGTCAAGAAGCAACAGAAACTGCGTTTTCTCCCCTACTAATGTGCTGCGCCGTCTTTGGGGTCCAAATAGCGGCAGATGCGGGGTGTCTGCGCCGCCTTCCAGGATGCGGCATGCAGGGAACAGTGCTGTTGCAGCAGTGGACGGCGTCGTGTACGATAACAGCAGATAATACAGGGGACAGTCGAGAGCAAAGGGAAGAGAAGAGCCATGTTGTTTGGCAAAGAACACCACGGCGGAAGCACAACATCCATCGCGCCTTCCGGCCGATTCACCCATATCACTTGAGAAGGTGCCCGCTCGTGCCTGCCCCATTGTCCCCCTCTGCCTAGCGCACGCCGCTGAACGCGCCCCGTTTTCGCGGCGATCCTTCCTCGTCTGGCAACTCCACGTCTGCAGCTCCGCCGTATTGGGAAGGATAAGGCAGACCCCCAACGGCGGCGCAAAATCCAGCTCCTGCCGCTGTCGCTGTCACGCACAGCAGAGCCTCAACGCAAAGCCGTACTGGGAAGCTGCGACTGTATTTTTCTCCCCTCTTGCCCAAGTCCACCAACCACCACGTGGTTCTGCCTGGCCAGTTACTGCCTGGCATCTCAGCAACTCTCTTGTTCCGTCACCTCTTCCACGACGACCACCATTGTTCACTGAGGCAATCCTGGATTCCCAGACCGACGGCAGTGGAATTGGGCTCGACAGTAAGGACGACGCTGCCCACGAGCCGTTTCTCGTCTGTGCTTGAGAGCGCCGACTGTCTTCCTGTACCGACATCGCCAGCGCTGCCGACGCCGACGTTTGAACAGTGCGGCCTTCACTCCTCTACCTTCACATCCCTTTTCCTTTCCTGTTCTCCCTCATCTCTCCGCCCGCAATGCCGTCCGTCGCCAGCAGCGGCCCAAAGGCGCATCCCAACGCCCATTTGGCTGGTGTGCCGGCATTTCTCACGCCGTTGCCGCCCGTCAAAACCTCCAACACGGCCGGGCAACCGTCGGAGCTCGTGCCTGGATTATATCACCCATTCGGCGGAGGCCGCAAGCACGGCATGTCCTCTGCGCTGTCCATCAACCTGGACCATGCCATCCGCTTGCTGGAGCGCACCAACTGCGGCATCCGCGACCTCATCCGCCAGTACGAGAGCGCATGGGTCACACTGCGCTTGCTCTACAACCACGTCGTCATCCTGCAGAAACTCCTCGAGAGGCTGCGCGACATGCTTGAGAATGTAGCACACATCGAGAGCGTTGCTCGAGATGTCAACATCTACGAGCCACATTCTGGGGACAACGACAAGGACACGCTGAAGGACCAGTCGAGGGACAAGCCGAGGGACAAGTCAAAGGACAAGCCGAAAGGCAAGACAGACGGCATGACAGACGGCAAGACAGAAGAGAAGACAAAGGATGTCGAGACGGAGAAACCGAAGTTGACAAAGCACGCAGTCCCGGCGCACCAGTCGCCTTTGGCTTGGAGCCGGCGCGTGCTGCCCAAAGTCGAGGACATGATGTTCGAGCTGCGCAACTTCCTGACCAACATTGAAGAGACGTGCATTTGGACCGTTCGTCGACAGAGCTCCCGCTTCCTCCCGGACCCAGACTCTGTGCCGCTGCGCTGGAACAACAACTACATCTACGGGATAGTGCGCCGGCTGTGCTCGTTCGAGCACAACATCGAAGTGCACATGACGACGTGCAAGTAGTAAGTTTACGCCCGTCCCTCTTATGTCTCGTACTGCCCGTACGTCTTCTCTCTACCACGGCGCATGGCAAGCCGCTGACCTTCCAGTATCAACATGATCTCCACCGACGCCCTCTACAAGGACAGAACCGGCATGCGCCTGGACGAAAGCGACACGCGCTACTTCCTTGACGACGGCAGCAGCCGTCAGGACCGCGCGGCGTTCTTCACCTTCTGGAGCAGCGTGAGCTTAGCCAAGGCTGCAAAGCGGCACCGGGACAAGGACAAGAAAAAGAAGCAGGCCAAGACGGTTACGGGAAAAGGAACGGCCAATGACAAGGGCAAAGCCACGGGCAAGGGCAAGAGCAAGAGCAAGCCAAGGACCGAGACAAACAAGGCCAGCACGGATCCACCCGCCAGCAAAGAAGACCTTCTTGCCGCCATCGACCGCAAAGACTACTTGACCGTCGTCACCTTGCTCATGTCTGGCATGCGCCTCAACGACATGCTGGAAGACGGCACCTTTGTGCTGTCGCACGCCGTCGACGACGACAACGCCGCCCTCGTGTCCATGCTCGCCATATGCGGCGCCGACCCCAACGTGAGACACCGCAGCGGCAACACGCCGCTACATTTCGCCAGCAACACCAATTGCATTGCCTCGGCCTTGGTTCTTCTCGAAATCGGCGCCCAGGTCGATGTCCCGAATGCGCAAGGCCTGACTCCGCTACACATCGCCTGCCGCGAGCGCCACCTGTCCATTGCCCTGCATCTGCTCGCCCACGGCGCCGATCCAAACGTCTGCGACAACCGCGGCCTGACGCCGCTCGGCTACGCCCTCATGCATACGAAACGGCCGACCCTGTCACGCGAGCTCGTGACCACCCTGCTGACGTACGGCGCCCGCGCCACGGGCCGGAACCTTGTCTTGTCCCCCTTTGTCGAGTCCATTTTGCGCTACGACTCGGCCCTCATGTGGCGCTACCTGCGCACGACCCCCGACGTAGTCGATGCCGAGATGTCCGTGGCCACCACGGGCCCGGACGATGGCATCGTGCGCCTGCGTCCGCTGTTCGCTGCCCTCCTCGTGGGCAACATCTATGCCGTCGACCAGTTGCTGCGACGGGGTGCCGACGTCCACCATGCCACAACTGCGTTTGGCAAGACCACCACGTACCTCCAGCTCGCCGTCCAGAGCGACTCCACCGCCGTCGTCTCCCGTCTGCTGCTCGCCAACGCCGACCCCAATGTCGCCACCGTTAACGGCCGCACGCCGCTGCACGCGGCCGCGTCGGCCCCCCACGGCGAAGTCGAGATCGTCGCACTGCTCCTGCGCCACGGCGCCGACGTCCACGCCCGCACCACCGATCGCCACAGCCAGGCCCTGCACATGGCCGTGCGCGTCGGCCGCGCCGACATGTGCTTCCACCTGCTCAAAAAGGGCGCCCAGGTGAATGCCCCGCTGCGCAGCGGCGTCACGCCCGTCATGCTGGCCGTCTACTACAAGAACCGGTCGATGCTGCGCTTCCTCATGAGCAACGGCGGCGACGTCCGCTACAAGACGCCGCTGTACGGCGAGACGGCCATGAACACGGCCAGCCGCGTGGGCAGCGTGACGCTGGCCATGCTCTTGCTGCAGCACGGCCTGTCGGTGAATGCCGCCAACCCGTTTCCGTCAGGGGCGGAGGACGACGGGGCAGACCGACATCAAGGCGGCGGCGGTGACGACGACGACGACGACGACGACGATAGTGACGTGACATCAAAATTCCAGGGCAGGGACAAGGGCAAGGACAAGGGAAAGGACACGGACAAGGCGAACACAACGTTGCCTTCCAAACAATTCCGCTCACGTTCGGGCTACGCACCCCTCCACGCTGCCGCCTCGCGCGGGCACCTGGACATGGTCCGCTGGCTGCTCGCCAACGGTGCCGATCCCACCGCGCGCATTGGCCGCATGGCCACGCGTGTGTGCCTGGGTGACGACGACGAGGCCAAGAGACGGACGGAGCGCCGAGAACGCGAGGGCGAGGTCGCGTCCGAGCAGCCGTTGGCTCATACCAAGTACGACATGGGCGATGGTGCAGCAGATGGGGCTGGCGAGTTGTGCGTTGATGGGTCGGTGGCCGGCGCAGTGACCGACAACGACGACGACGACCCCGGCGCGACGGCCGTCGAGATTGCCCGCGCCTTTGGCCACGAACGGACGGCCGGCGAGATCGAGGACGCCATTCTTGCCGCGTCGCCACAGTACAACGAGTTCGTGTCGACGCGACGATCGTCTTTGTCGTCAGAGGACGCCCCTCTGGAATCGCGCAGCCGTCGTCCCAAGAACACACCGCCTCCGCAGAACAACAGCTTCGAGCTAGTCTACGACAGCGCCGACGAAGACGATGCCCTGGCGGGCGAGCTGGGCAAGGAGAAAAAGACGGTACAGTCGCCTGCGTCTCCTCCGCCCGAGATGTCTGCCGGTGACGGTGACGAACACGACGACAATGACGTTGCCGACCAGGAACCGGCTGCTTCGGCTTGGTGAGCGAAAGCAGGACCAAGTGAACGACAACTACGTAATGATTCACGACGACGAACATGAAACGAGCGAAATGAATTTACTTTGGTCTTGGAATGCCATATTGCACTTAGATAGTTTGAATATTTCTACATGTTTTTAAATATTGAATTTTCTTTTATATTTCAGTTTATGTTTACACGACATTCATTTAATGTTTTCCCTTATTTTTTGCTTCCTTGGAACATTGTTCCAACGTTACCGTCCAATAATGGTTTATACTTCGACAGACTTCCCAAAACACTCAGAGACTATCTTACAATGTGTTTCAATGTCTAACAATCAAATTAATTGGTTTCATTTTGATTTTCTTGGGAAAAATCGTTTCATAAAATTGATTTTCACTCAGTGTACATACCGTTTGTTGGTTGGACTGATGACTAATATTTTTTTTTACAGTTTGTATCGGTTGAATCGGCGCTAACCAAAGAAAAAAAAAAAGTATTTTGGCGAGAAGAGCTTCAAGACGCATCTGGGACGAGGACACACCAACTCGCCGCCTTCGACTTTGGCAATGCGACAGCCCTTTTGTCGACTGCAATTGGCTTCCAAGGTAGTTCATCTTGTGTCTCACTGCTCTACGGCCACCGCAGTATCCTCCTTTTCTCGACGAACCGTCCCTTCCAACCCGACGTTCCCTCTCGCGAAAGGTCAGCTGAACCTTGCCAAACAGACGACGCCTCCTCGACGCGCCTACGGGACAATCATGGCCGGTGACGGTGAAGGTGGCGGCAGCGGCGGCCCCAAACACAGCCACAACTACCGCGGCGCCAACAAGCACCGCAGCGGTGGCCACGGCGGCCGCGGCGGCCACGGCGCCAAGCCCAAGGACAACGGCACCTGGCGCAAGGACAACCGGCCGGTCAAGCGGCGGCGCCTGCAGGGGGGCCGCAATGCCGAGAACGCGGAGAATGCAGACAACGGCGAAAACGGAGAAACCAAAACGTGGGAGGCGCGGCCGTCCAACATGAGCATCCCGTTTTCGGCGGAAGAGATTGCGGCCGAGGGCCGGCGGCCGAAGCGCAAGGTGGCCGTCCTGATCGGGTACGCGGGCACGGGCTACCGCGGCATGCAGATCAACCACGACGAGAAGACGATTGAGGGCGACCTGTTTGCGGCGTTTGTGGCGGCGGGGGCGATCGCCAAGGCCAACGCGGACGACCCCAAGAAGTCGAGCCTCGTGCGGTGCGCGCGGACGGACAAGGGCGTGCACGCGGCGGGCAACGTGATCTCGCTGAAGCTGATTGTGGAGGACGCGGACGTGGTGGCGAAGATCAATGCGGCGCTGCCAGACCAGATCCGGGTGTGGGGCATCCAGCGGACGGTCAACAGCTTCAGCTGCTACCAGGCGTGCGACTCGCGGTGGTACGAGTACCTGCTGCCGAGCTACGCGCTGCTGCCGCCGCACCCGGAGAGCTTCCTGGGGCGGGAGATGGTGTCGTGGGCCAAGAAGGCCGACGAGGCGGGGGCCTCCGACGATACTGCTGACGGCGAGACGACGGAACAGAACGTCTTTGCCGGCATGATGGAGCGGCTGGACGACGTTAAGGACTTTTGGCCGACGGTGGACCGCGAGGTGGTGGCGCCGATTCTGGACGCGCTGAGCCCCGAGGTGCGGCGGCTGGTGACGGAGCGCCTGCACTCGGGCGACGACATGTCGTTGGTTACGCAAAAGGACATTGAAAACGTGGAGCACAACGGGGGTGCGGCCGCCACGGAAGCCAAGGAAGCCAAGGAGACGGAAAAGACACAGGACGCTGCTACCGAGGCACCTGCTGAGGCACCTGCCGAGGTGGTGGCCGCGACGAGTGAGAAGCCAGAGGAGGACGGGCCCGCCGCACCCGCCGAACCCGCCTCACCCACCGAGCCCACGGCGGCCCCCAGCCACAAGCTCGCGGTCGAGCAGGCGCTGCGCGACATCAAGGCCGCGTACGTGGCGGCCAAGCGCGCGTACCGCGTCACGCCGCAGCGGCTGCAGCGGCTGCAGGCGGCGCTGACGCAGTTCGAGGGCACGCGCAACTTCCACAACTACACGGTGCAGAAGGCGCACGGCGACGCGTCGGCGCAGCGCCACATCAAGTCGTTTCTCGTCAACCCCGAGCCCATCCAGATCCGCGACACGCAGTGGCTGTCGCTCAAGGTGCACGGCCAGAGCTTCATGATGCACCAGATCCGCAAGATGGTGGCCATGGCCGTGATGCTGACGCGCTGCGGCACGGACCCGGCGCCGGCCATGGCGATGAGCTACGGCCCGCGGCGCATCAGCATCCCGCGCGCGCCCGGGTTCGGCCTGCTGCTGGAGCGGCCCGTGTTTGACAGCTACAACGCGCGCGCGCAGTCCAACTTTGGCAAGGCGCCGCTGGACTTTGGCGTGTACGAGGCGGCGCTGCGGGCGTTCAAGGACCGGCAGATCTACGGGCGCATCTGGGACGTGGAGGAGACGCAGAACGTGTTCCACGCCTTCTTCCACCAGCTGGACAACTTCCGCACGAGCTACTACCTGTGGGCGGTGCCGGGCGGCTACGAGGCGGCCTTTGAGCGGTTTGGCGGGCAGGGCGGCGGCAAGGAGGGTCGAGGTGGTGCTGACGGGCCACCGGGACTGTTGGAGGACCCCGACGAGGATGCCGAGAACCCAGACGAGGGCGAGGGTTAAGGAGAAGGAAGATGAACTTTTAGAATATGCATATCTGGCGTTGGTATGTAGAAGTGCTTGTGGTGTAAACTTTTGGTATTATTTCACACATTTGCTATGGGTGTCGTACAAGAAATGGACGACAGGTAACGTAGCAAGCCGTCGCTATAACGCTGTCGTCTCCCCTGGTGGTTGGGATGGTGGCTGTGACGCTGTTTGAGCTGTTTGTGCCTGTTGTGAAGCTTGTTGTGTCTGCTGTGCTTGCGCCTGCTGCGTCTGCTGTGTCTGCTGTGTCGGCGCCACGGGCCCGCCCGTCGCTGTCGTCTGGTACGTCCCGTACGGCCCCAAAGCCCGCGTCCGCGTCGCCTGCTGCAGGCCCTCCAGCTGTGCGACCAGCGGCGCCACGTCGCTCCGAATCTTGCTTTCCGCCTCGGCGTCGCCTGCGCCCGACGCCCGCAGCGCGCCCACGATCCACAGCTCGCGGATGCGGCGCGTCAGCGTGCACAGGTTCTCGGCCGTGCGCAGCAGGCCCGCGACCTCGGCGTCGATGCGCAGGCGGTTTGCGGCCGCCTCGCCAATGGTGGACCGGTTGGAGACGCGCGCCGTGGCGGCCATGACGAGGGCGCTGGCGTGCTGCATGTACTGGGCGATGAGCTGGGACTCGCGGTCGAGCAGGTCGCCGAACTGGTCAGAGGCGGCACGGCCACCAGCGGCGCCAGGGGCAGACATGGCTGGTCGTTTCGTACGAGGTGAGGATACGGAGAGGTGGTTGAGAGTTGAGAGGTTGAGGAGGAGTCGCTGGGAATCGGTGTCGTTTCGGCAAATTGGTGGAGGGAGATAGACCCTGGCAGCAGTGGTTAGGCGTCGGAAGAAGATTTGGATTCAGATCGATTGGGAGGTGGATGTCGTTGTGGGTTAGCATGAGCTGCAATGTCTATGTCGAGTGAGGATGTCAAGTACGAAATAGAGAAGCTCGAGTTGAGGATTAGTGGGGTCGTTGATGTCTGCGCATTATCACGTGGGCTTAAAGCATGTCTATATAGCGGGTAATAACGGATTTCGCAGCGTCAAATGCCCGGGTAGCACAGTGGTAGCTGCGCCTGCCTAGTAAGCAGGAGGTCCGCGGTTCGATCCCGCGTCTGGGCAAATGTCGAGTAAGATGTTTTCTTTTCTATTCCTTGTTTTTGCCCCGAGCAAGTTTGGGTCGTGTTAATTGACAATCTTACTCCGTACTTTACTTTTTCTTTGCGTTTTTTCCACCTATTAAGGAATACTTTTATGGGGGATATTTCTTAATACGTGCGTTTTATTCTGGTTGCAATTTACCAGCTGTTATGAGGAGCTGCTACGAGGAAAAGAAGAAAATGATAAAACGTGTTTATTATGGATTTTCTATTGCGTAGCTTTAAACTGGAATCGGGATTGGAGCTCTACTAACGATCGTTAAAATTTAATCAAACAGATTTCTAATACTCTCGCTATAGAATTGGGTTGTGGCTCACGGGCTGTAGTATTTGGCCGAGGCTACGTGCTGATGAGACGGTGGCTGAGGTTTATATTTGGCGAGAGGGGCACCACCGGATAAAGCGTGAACTGGCTTCTTTTCTTCTTTTCTTCTTTTCTTCTTTTCTCTTTTCTTCTTTTCTTCTTTTCTTCTTTTCTTCTTTTCTTCTTTTCTTCTTTTCTTTTCTTCATCTCTTCCTCTCTTCATCTCTTCATCGTCTTCTTATTTCCATGTCGTTATTGTGTCTTGTGAAGGAGTTCGATGACTGACAAAGACATGAGTCGATTATGGGGGCTAACATATGGATTCGAAGTACTAATATAACAATAAATAATACATGATGGGGAAAGTCCAAAATCAGCAACGAAAGAACTTACAATCAACGTTTCCATCAACGTCGCCTTGTCCTGGCCCGTCTTGGCCGTGACGGCACCGCGTATACTTCTGTTGCTTTTCTAAAATTGTTCGATCTCGAAGCACCACCCACAAAAGGATGGTATACGACACCCTGAATATCGCGGTCGCGGTTCGTGATGGTGCGGGTGAATCCTGCTGCTTCGGGGTCACCGTGAATAGCCCCTTTTGCATTCTGACGGTGGTATTGATAGTCCATTGTCGGAAACTCAAAGTATTCCCCAGGAGGAAAAAACGCCTCCCTGTTCTTGTGATGCTTTGGATATCGCTTGCCTGAGATCCCTGGCCGGATAGGTGGAGCAGCTCTCAAGTGACGCTCCACGCTGGATTTCCGACGAACGTGTTCTCCTGGGCCATCAATGGCATGCCGTCCTATATGGTAACCCTGAGTGCATAGTGGGAGAGTCAGAAGTGACCTTGAAAAATCACAAGAGGGACAGAACAGCACTTACCACAACAGGTCCCCGTTCTTCAGCTTCATAAGAGAGACAGCATCCCATGATACTGGTAAAAGTCGTAGCTCAGGACGGAGCACAACTTTAGGAAGACAGCTGTATGCATTTTGAAATCTAGACACTTTTCGCACGTAGCAGACAGCTACGAACACCTTATATGTACACATCAGTGTCACCATATTCGAACCAGTTTCACTTCAACCAGAGCGTGGACACATCGAACGGGAACAGCGAGACGCTCTACAGGCCGCATGTGGTAGACCAGGGTCGGTGAAGTACAGCCACGAGAGTTTCAAATTGCCCCCAACGGAAATCTTCACTGGTATCCCAATCTTAAGAAAAAGACCAGGCCGGCTAAGAGAAAATGGGTCTTGCGAAGCGCTTTTACGACTCTGTCGTTTTTGGCGCTCTGTACGAGGCAACCAACGAGGCTTTGGTGGCCGTGAGGCCTGGCCCTGCTTGGCCCGGCCGCATCGAAAGTATTCTGCCTGTTTGTGGTCGGCTTGAAATAGGGGACAGCTTTGTGGCACCCCATTTTTGATATTTTTGATTTTTCGCGGTCGCCTTGCAATACAAGACTGCCTTGTGGCACACTGCTTTGGATTGATTGGACAAGATTGAACGCTGGTGTGAATGGCGGGAGGAAGAGGGGTTGACTCGCACGGCGCGTTCTCCTGTACCTAAATATATGTCGAATGATGAAATCTCTCGGCGGCTATTTGAAACGCGCATCGCTGCACGTCAAGACCAAAGGATGCCCCGCCGAACACGTCCTTTTCTCTTTCTGATGGCAATTGTCAATTCACATATCTGTTTCCCTAACCTCCTCCTTCCTTATTCTCTCCATACTCCTGCCTCACATCAACTCCGGAGCCACAAGCCATCAGGATGTCGTCTCTCCATCTCACGGTTGACTTTGTCGACAACGAGGCGACCTACCGCACCGCTGCTGAAGAACGACGCCTCGGAGGCAAGAAGCAGAAACGCGGCTCCTTGTTCACACGGCCATGGGCAAAGAAAGACAAAGACCAGGACGAGGAAACGTACGACCCGCAGACTCGTTTTCAGGGCGGGACAGGCTACAGCGAGCGCCAAGTCGCCACCATCCTACGCGATTTCCTACAACCCGACAGCAAGCTGTCGATGGAGCAGGCGGTTGTGTCCATTCTCGCGTTGATTCCGGCCAACGACACAAATTCACAAGAAGTGAAGAGCTTCGGCGCGATTTGCGTCGAGCTCGCCGAGCAAATCCCCTACCATCACCCGTCGCAGCTGAAGTTCGCCAGGCTTCTCCAACGGCTGGGGGATTCGCCCAAGTTCGTTGACACGTACCCGATGCAAGATGTAAGCACGTGCTGGACACCATGACACGGCCCGCGATGTTTTGTGTGTGTGTGTGTGTGTTTATGTATATGAAAAGAGGCAAACAAAGACCAGCTCCAAACTCACCAAGTGTTTTGTCTACAGTCACCGGATCTATACCTGGGCGCCTTTCAGCATTTCAGAGAGTCGCTTTCAGACGCAACAGGTACGCTTCCGCAATTCAAGAATGCTTCTCTTGAACAGCTATAAAGGCAACGGCATTCTGACGTGAGCACAGGCCTCGACGAGGCGTTTCCCTACGACTGGGTCAACATCAACGCGTTCGACGCCAAGCTGTGCGCCCTCGGCACGTGGGGTGCGACGCCCGGGCAGGGCTTCCTCCAACTGCGCTATGTTTTCGAGAACCCGCTGCCGCAGGGCTGCACGGCGTTTGAGACAAACAGCGAGGTCATGGCGGCCGCCCAATGGATCCTGTGGCACGGCCAGGGTCTGTTCAACTTTTTTGTGTACGACGAAGACGGCGAGTCGAGCTACGTCTGTGAACTACCCAAGACAGACGACGCGGCTCCCTTCCAGCGTCGCTCTTTGGAACGATGGCGGTTTTGGGCAACGAAGTTTGAGGAGGTCGGGACCTGGGCGGACGCCACGGACGAGTGCAAGGACCTGACCGCACGGGCAGCACGGATCATGCATGCGTTGGAGGAGAACGTGGTTTTCATTGGTTGATTTTTGGGGGTGTGTTGTGTTGTGTTGTTTGTGTTTGTTTCGTTCTTTTGTCAATAACGCTCTCCCCCAAAGTTGCGTAACCTATGTTATAAAAGACTTAAGACTGGACGTGCCAAAGCACATGCAAACCATAGGCCGCAAAAGAGGTACCAAATTAGAACCTACTTTGAGACACACAACCTGTGTAGAATAAAACTAGGCCGTTTCAGAGTTGCAAGCCACAGCAGAGAGGCCTGACGGGATCTTTGGTTTAGTTGCCGTATCCACAGGAAGAGGCCTAGCCCCTCTCGGCAGTAGCCGTGCGACCGGGCCCCATTTTACATCGTACTAGAAAAGTAATATATAAAAAAAAAAGAAAAGAAAACACGCTTTGATAATTTAACGTCCGATGTACCAACTATACTGTACTTGTTCAGAGATGAATGCATAGTATTATACAGGTTAACGCGCAAATGTGATCTTGCGGCCGCGGAGTCTGGTGGCACTGACCGCCGATTTATACGGCTTCATAAGTCCGTTTTTTTGTGCTCATGCTGGGAAGGGACTGTCGATCATGATGTATATGCTCACGATGAACGTCACATCGCCTCCGCGACGCTGCCGACCCCTCATTGCGTGATAATTCAAAGGAGCCATTGCTGCCAGCTCTGGAATGCCGGAGAGAACGAGCCCCGTTAAAGCATGGATGTGTGTTTGCTGGTAATTGGCTGGATGCTCGATGACTGCTATTGGTGCGACTTTTTCCTGGGCTGGTTTGATGCGGCTCTGCAGCCAGCAGTTGCCCCTTCCCCTTTGTTGATAAAAGAAGCCAGGCTGTTTCCCCTGGTCTGCCCGGCTCTCGTGGACGTAGATCCTCATAGGAAAGCAAAACAACCGAAAACAAGAACACGGAGCCAAAACCTACAAAGCATCACCAACGTTCGCCAATTTATCCGCTGCTAAGCGAACTTTAACCATTAATTGTACTAATTATACCCTCGACGCAGAAGCATATCAAGCCCACAATTAACCGTCCTTCTCGATCGTCCGCCAAGCTCCCCGCAACGATGTGTACCACAACTATCTCAAACAAAAAGGCCGGAAAATGTGTCAAAGTCCCACCTCATCTAAAGGAGTTTGACTCTTGGTTATACTGCGTCGCGTCGCCGCAGCATGGAATAGCATGCGGAAACGTGACAGAAGTACTCGGCTTTAACTGTCACAGAGGCTGGGGTGGAGTGTAAAGAATGCGGACAATCTTAAAAGGTTATACTGGTTTTCAAGGAGTGACATGTCGGCCTGGTCTTATGGAAGCTATCAAGTTATTAGTCTTTATTTTATTTGAAACGAGGAGAAATAACACACCTTTCGACTAAGAGCGTCTACAACAGACTGTGCCGTTGTGAACGCGCCGGCCCAGCACTTGGCAACAATGTCACCAAGCGGAAGGTCCGTCGTGTCGGGGTATTTGCCCGACCGCATCAGCTCGTCCGCCTTCCCCTCGCCCCAGCCCTTGTCCACGTCCGCCTGTTCCGCCTCCCAGTGCGGACACGTCGACGTGACAATCTCGTACAGGGTCGATCCCAGGGCGTGCAGCTCGCCTTGCACCGTGCCCTGCATGTCTTCCTTTGGGTGGCGGAACCCGGACTGCGCCCACACCTCGGGCCGGATGCCGTCGATGCCGGACCCGGCGAAGTCGCAGAGGCATACGGTGCCGTCTTCGCGAAGCAGCACGTTGCGCCCGCCCAGGTCGCCCTGGATGACGCCCTGGCCGTGTATGTACGCCACGGCGCTCGCCACCTGGCGGCACCACCGCACGCGCTCGGCCACGGTCGCCTGCCGGCCCTCTTCGTCGCGAAAGTACAGCCGGAGCGCGCCGTGGTGGGCGCGCTCCAAGACGATGCGCCCGCCGCGGTCGTCCTCTTCCATGCGGACGCAGCGCACAATGTGCGGATGGCCGTCGTCGCGGTCGGCCCGCAGCCGTCTCAGGATGTCCTTTTCCCGGTCCAGGCGCGCGACGTATTCCTCAGCCTCGAACGGCAGCTTCGCCACGATGGTCGGGTCGTCGACAAACGTAAAGACGGCGCCGGTGCTGCCAAACTCGAGGAGCTCGCAGCCGGCCGGCTGGCGGAGGCCCCGTGTAATCGTTTCGGTGACCGTGGCCATGGCGAGAATGGTGGTAAAGGCTAAAAACGTATGACGCTGCTAGCCGGAACGTGCGCGGGGGCTAAATGTGCTGCTGCGAAGCCCTGTTTTGTTGGTGCATTCCCTGCGCTTTCAGGCAGTCGTTCAGCGTTCAGCGTCCGTTTCCAGCCACCCATTCAGCCACAGTGACAAGGCGGGCGTTTTACTTGTTCTGGTAGGCCTGCATGGGCCAGCAAGATTTCTCGACGTACGATGATTCGCTATTGAGGGGACAGACCCTGTGTTGAAATACATACCGGCTCGGTTAGACAACGTCCCATCATAGACTGTGAAGTCATTCCCAATGCGAACATAAGCAACCAAATTGTATTTTCATGCCTCAAATGGTCGCGCCGCAACATTACTGCCCTCGTTACTATCTTTACTCTGCTCCCGCAAACCGCTGCATAGTATATGCCTCCAAAATAGGGTCAACCTCGTGTCTGACAACCGCCTTGGCCACGAGCTCGCCGATAAGGGGTGCCAACGTCACGCCCGAGTGCATGACCGCCACAGCCAGACCCGGCAGCACCGCAGCATCCACAATGGGCAGGCCATCGCTCGGCTGCGGTCGCTCGCCGACGGTGAAGACGTCCAGCTCCAGCAGGGCCGCGTCCTCGGGCCGGAACAGCGTCTTGGCCTTGTCGACGAGGGCGACGGCGTCGCGCTGCTGCTGCTCGGGCGTCTCGTTGCCCACGTCGCCACCGGCAAAGTCGGCCCCAACCACCAGACGGCCCTCGACCGTCTGCCGCACGTGCGGACCGGCCGACAGGACGATGCCACGGAGCAGGCGCGTCGCGATGGGCTTGGTGTGCGCCAGCAGGCCGGGCCGCGGATGGACGGGCAGTGGGACGCCGACCGACGCGCAGAGCGGGACAGAGCCGAGACCGGCCGCCAGCACGACATAGTCGGCGTCGATCTGCGTGCCGTCGTCCAAAACGAGGCCCGTGACGCGGCCGGCGGACGACCGGACCAGCGCGGCCACACGATGTGGGACCACCGTGGCGCCCTTCGCTTGGGCCTGCGCCAGGAACAGCTGGGCCGCCTGTGTCGGCTCGACGGTGCCCTCGTCCGGCGCCCGCACGGCCCAGCCAGCGGCCGGACGCACGCCGGCCGCGTCCAACAGATGGGGCTCCAGTCGGGTGATGTCTTCGTTGGTCACCGTCTCCAGCGTGTAGCCCCAGCGCGTGTGCTCGTCGACAAACGCGGCCAGCGCGTCGGCCGGCTGGTTCCACTGGAGGGTGCCCGTCCAGCGCAGCAGTCCGTCGAGACCGGGCACGCCGTGTGTCAGCGCGCGCCAGACGGCCATGGACCGCCGTCGCAGCTCATAGTAAGGCCGTGCATTTCCGCTGTTGGCGTTGATCCAGGCAAACGAGTTGGGCGTGGCAGTACCGCCGATGCCCGCTGCGGGTGCGACGACGGTGACATTGGCGTTTTCGACGGTGGCCAAATGCCAGGCAATCGAGGCGCCGACGATGCCGGCGCCGACGACGACGATGTGAGGGCGGTCGGATGCCATGCTGCTGTCGTGTGTACAAATTGTGGGCAGAGGCGAATTACTGACAAACAGGGGCCAGCGATGCAGTGTATTACACGATGATGCAATCGAACCCCGCGGGCCGCTGCCAAGACGGGCCGGTGTCGGTCCAGCAATTAGTCAGGGACCAGACGTCGTGGCGTACGAATGAAGGATCTTTTAAACCGGAAACAATACTCTGCCTTTCCTGTGACACCACCCGTATTGCCCACAGCTGTGCATACGACACTATCCCTCAGAATATGGGTCTAGCAGAATGCGTTGTAGCATAACGCGGTTCCGCTACGATGTCGATTCTGAGTGTGCGGCCAACAGTGTGTGACACACTTGCGGCAGTACGAATGGGACGTTGTTTGTCCGCAAAGTACATAGACTTCGACTGGCGCATTTATTACTTCAAACCAGCGCGACCGACTTTGCAAAGGAAACAAACATGCCGCACATAAAAGCAGCCTGTCACTAACGGCTCACTGGCGAAGCTCCTCTGCTCGACAACGACCCTCGCTTTACCTGTCCTCCTCACTTCGGTACAGAGTCCATCTATATACAATGCTCCCATGTTTCTTACCTCATTATATTTCCACCGGCTTCCTCTTCCTTCACAGACTCGGCCAGCCGTCGGCGCCCCAGTGGATGACGTTCCAGCCAAACTGCGAGTCGCTATAGTCGACGCCGACGGAGGTGTTCACTGGGGGGAGTTAGCCAATGCTTTTTGCAAAGAGGGATGCCCCGACACGACCTACAATAGTGGTAGTACAGCACGTCCCCGTGCACCGGATCGTGAAAGACGCCCTGGCCGCCCGGCGCGTACACCTCGCCGTGGCTCGCCAGGACGGTCGTGCCGCCGCCGGCCGTGCAGGCCACGCCGTCTGCGTCGACATACGGCCCCGTGACGCTCGCGCTGCGGCACACGACCACGTGGTACTCGGTGCCGGCCGCCGGCTTGGGGTCGTACGTGCAGCAGGCGCCGGCCGAGAGAAACAGGTAGAAGAGGCCGTCGTGGTAGTAGGTGTAGGCGCCCTCTTCGTAGTTGCCGCCGCTCGGCGCGTTGTACGCAATCTGCTGCGGGTGGCGCGACGGGACGATGGCGGTCGCGTCGACGGCGGCGGCGGCCTGGTAGATGTCGCCCCAGTAGGAGCCCCAAGTCAGGTAGAACGCGTCCGCGTCCGCGCCGGTGCCACGCACCAGACTGGCATCGATGGCGTTGTAGGGGCTGCTGTCGGACGACGTCACGATGGCGCCCTGGTCGGTCCAGCTGCCCGGGTCCATGGTCGCCGAGGTGGCGTAGCCAATGGCCGACGTGCGCGATCCGGACGTCGAGACGGCGTAGAGGCAGTAGTAGAGCCCGCGCACGTGGCACACGTCGGGCGCCCACAGCACGTCGTTGCCGTCCATGTCGATGACGGACCGGTCGTGGATGACGCTGCCGGCCACGGTCCACGGGCCGCCCAGCGCGGGCGCCGTGCGGATGCTGATGCGGTCGAGCGTGGAGAATCGGAAGTAGGTGCCGTCGTCGCGGCGGGCCACGGCCGGGTCGTGTGTAAAGCAGTCGCCCGTGCAGCCCTCGGGGTTGGGGTAGGCGGCGGCTGCACTGACGCCGGCCAGCAGAACAGCCGCAGACGAAACCAGGGACCGCATGGTGGGCGAAGAGATGGTGAGCAGAAGAGCGAACGGGGCTGGGCAGAACCTGCACTGAGCAGAGTTAATTCAAATAAAATCAGAGTAGAGAGAGATGTCTTTCAAACGAATGCTATGCTTCCGTGGGGTGCCGGTCATCTTTATGTGCAAACTAGAAAACGGAGACGCTTGAAGAACGGCGGCATACGCGGTGAATTCCGCGTCTCCACCGCAAAAACAAGAAGCGAGGACGTCGCCTTCTAACGTAACCGTGACCAGGGCAGAGACCATGTCAGCAAGTGTACTCCGTAGGGCGTGAAGGATGATCTTCGTGGAGCCCTATGACACTCATGGCAGTGGTTGGGCGGTGCAGCGACCCTGGCTAGGGCATCGAGGCGAACCATAATGAAAGGAGCAAAATAAAGAACAACAAAAATCGCAGGACAAAAAACAAACCGCAAGGGATCTCATAAATGCACGTGGTCATGGCCATCGATGTACCCACAGGAAACACGATCAGCGCTAGTCTACGATGACAGAGGATGCAAAATGCGGAGATGATGCAGTCGAGCTGTCTAGTAGTTGGGCGTGTCGGTGAGTTTGACAGAAGGTCGACATTGTTTTTTTTGTTCTTCTTTTTGTTCTTTTCTTTTCTTTTGCTCCTTATATGGCCCTGTCCCTTAGTGTCCGCGCTGGCTATCAACCGAACTGCCCGACTATGTACCCATACCATCCTTTATGACGCTGCCTTTAGTCTCCGCACATATCCACCCTTGCATTACTCGTATTGCCAGCGATCGCCCCCCAGTCTACCGAAGCACCCAAACCGGAACATCAGCGCAACGTCACAACGGCCATGTCCACTTGCATGTCCGCCTACCAATGTCCCATGTCCAATGCGTCAACCACCAGCAACATCGATCCTTCACGCCGATCCCGCTGCGCCACGGGGTTCAGATGGGTGTCCCGACTAGTGGCATCGCCTGAGTTTGAGCCTCTTTAGCAAATAGAAGCACCGAGTAGGTGTACCACGGAAGAGGTCCTTCGGAGTCGGACTATGAAGTCCGATCTCCCCTTGACGCCGGCCTGCTCGTCATGGACTCGAATGTACATACTTTTCACATAGCATACTGCTGTGCACAACATTGGCACGGAATCAGCCACAACCTCTTATATATACAACCAAGGCACTGTTGCCAGGCGTTGAACTCGGATGTAAATATGTGTCTACGGATCAGTAATGTCGTTTCGCATGTAAACCGTTGTTTTCGATTTATAAATTGCCTGGGTCGTGCTGTGGTCTATTGTAAGGATAAACTATGAACAGACATGCAGATGAAGCCAACTGCAGTCCCACGACTATGTCGGCGATTTCACCAATTGTCTACATTCCGGAGCCGGTCAAAGAGCTCATCCGTCCAGAACTCATCCGTCTCATATACAACCGGCAGCCTCCGATGCCACGACCGCCGCCCCCTTCACAGCCCCTCCTCGTCCACCGCCTCCAGCATCTCCCCATCGCCGCCCAGGACCAGCTTGTCGTCGAGATCGCCCGGCCCCTCGAGGGCAATGTCGGTGGCCGCGTCGCCAAAGAGGCGGCCAATCTCCTCGAGGCTGAGCCCCTTTGTCTCGGGGCAGTAGAAGAAGAGCGGCGCGACGAAGGCGGCGAGGGCGAGGATGAAGACGAGGTAGAAGCGCCAGCCGATGGTGTGGAAGGCGGTGGGGGCGGCCTGGAGGAACACGATGAGGGCGGCAAAGTAGGCGCTGATGGACCAGGCCATGCCCTTGGAGCGGATGTGGTTGGGGAAGATTTCGGCGGTGTAGACGTAGGTGGTGACGTCGACGTTGAAGGCGAAGCAGAAGATGTGGGCAAACAAAAAAACGACGCAGGCGATGGCGGCGGGGCGGGAGGGCGATCCGGAGTCGGAGCCCGAGTCGGACGCGGACCGCTCGTAGACGCTGAGGGCGACGCAGGCGCCGACGAGGCAGGCGAGGTCGCCGAGCCAGCCGATCTGGAGGGCGCGGACGCGGCCGACGCGGTCGAGGGTGAAGGCGTTGACGAAGTTGCCGACCAGGGCGATGGTGGCGTAGATGGCGTTGAGGAGCAGCTGCAGGGTGGAGTCGAAGCCGAGGGTGCTGTAGAGCTGGGGGCCGTAGTCTGGAAGAAGCGCGAGGAAAGGAGCGAGCGTTAGCGAGCGACGTCCGAGAGGACTATATTGTCATCGTCCGAGAGGGGCTATATGTCACATCTTCATGATAGTCACAGTCACAGCACAGCGCAGCACAACACACAGCCACAGACCACACTCACTCGCAATCACCGTCGTGCCCGTCGTCTGGGCCCCAAACAGCACCACAAAGCCGATAATCATGCGCTTGCGGTACGACGGCTTGGCAAACAGCTCGTACCACGAGACGTCAAACTGGCGGTCGATCTCGTGCTGCTGCAGGATCTGGCGGTACTCGCGCACGGCGTACGCGTCGTCGGGGTCCTTGGGGTCGTGGTGCAGGCGGCGCACAATGGCGAGGGCCTCGTCGGCACGGTCCTGGGCGATGACTAGGGGTCAGGCGTCAGTATGTTGGACGTGGACGTGGGGTGCCTGGAACGTGTCGGGACTAGGACCTACGCCAGCGCGGCGACTCGGGCAGGACGAGGATGCTGCAGCAGCACAGCAGCGGCGGAATCGCCTGGATGGCCAGCGGCAGGCGCCACTGCGCGCCGTGGAGGCCGCTCAAGAAGTAGAAGCCGAAGCCGATCCAGCTGGGAGGGGGGGGGGGGGGGCGATGTTAGCAGGGACAATCGATCGTAGGCCTGTCGCATCACGTGCGCCGATATACGTACCTCCCCCCGCAGTAGCCAATCGTCACCAGAACCCCGTGGAAGCCCACCATCAGGCCGCGGTTGTGCGGCGGCGCCACCTCGCTCTGGTACAGCGGCACCAGCGCCAGCAGCACGCCGATGCCCCAGCCGTTGACGAAGCGGAACACGAGGAACATGGCCAGGTTCATGGCGCCGGCCGTGATGGCGCCGCCGACGGTGGCCAGCAGCGCGCCGAGGAAGATGGTCTTTTTGCGGCCGTACTGGTCGGCGGTCCAGGCGGAGAAGAGCGCGCCGAGGAAGCCGCCGCCGGTGTAGATGCCGTTCATGGCGCCGGTGATGCGGTCGGCGTTGCCGCCCTGGCTGACGTGGAAGTATTCGCTGGGGGGGAGGGGGTGAGTGAGCGTTAGCATTGCGACATGGTGATCGAAAGAGCAAAAAAGACTGCCCCTCAACATACACAAACGTCGGCTGCCCCAGCGTGCTGCCGATAATCATGTTGGAGTAGCCAAAGGTCAGCGACCCCAGCGCCGCAAAGGCGATGATGAGGATGTTGTACTTGGTGAGCGTTCGCTTGGCCATGGCGGTGGATAGATGGGCTGTGGTTGTGGGTGTGGTTGGCGATGTTGGTGATGGTGATGATGGCGAGAGTAAAGGTGAACAATACGAGCTGCAAATACACAGCACTGCAGCAACATATACCTTCTCATCGCCTCCCGCCAAGAAGCATCACTGACGCCAAACAACGGATCCTTCGCTCACGTCCGACTCCGCGCTCGGCACTGACAGACCGTCCGCGTCGTTTCACTTCCCTCCGAGTCCCGAATCCTCCTTTGCGTCGATGGCCTGTCCCTGCAACGGCTGCATTCTTCCACGCTCCCACGGCCGCCAACCGCCAACCGTGCAGCCGCGAGAGGGCAGACATCAGAGGTCGTTTCCACTGGGCACCTTGACCTCACCAATCGCCATAACCGTCTACCCAGCCGTCCACGTCCCCGTCGATCCCTTCCCCGTGGGGATGCTGAGGCGAGTCCCACGCTGCAACGGAGCGAAGGCACTAGCTTCGAGGCGGACGGTGTGAAGGCCGTGGTCACGGCAGGGGTGGAGAGTGCAAACCCGGCTTACGGCCGTGGCTGCGCTGCGAACTCGTTGCCGTATCCTGCGTTGGTCTCTGCTAGGCGGCTTTCGACTGTAGAATCGAGCTTGGCGACATGGCTAGGACGCAACTCCAGTCTTCTCCGGTTTCCTTTTACCGAATCGCGCGACGGGCATTGGGATCCCCCGCAGGTGTCGGCCCTCGCATACGGAGTAGAAGCACGAGAGCAGTCGGCCGATCTCGGCGGTGTGGCCTTGGTCGGATGGAACATCGCCGAGCGGGACAGAATTGACAGACTGACCTACTTGACAGGTAGCACTTGGTTGCACAGCACAGTCGCTTGTCAATCCAGCTGCCGTAGTCTTCAGCCCATCCCAACATGGTCACCTTTTCCTCGCATCGCATCGCCGGCGCCGTGGCTGTCGCGGCCGCCGGTGTCTTTGTCGCACCCGTCCTCGTCGACCACCTGCTCGCCGCCGCAGGCCACATGCACATCGACAAGGCCGGCCGCCTGCAGCAGTGGGCCGCCAGCCGCCCGCGCAACAACGGCGCCTGCGTCGTCGCGCGCGCCGCCCACGCCTGCGAAGACGTCGTCGTGCACGTGGCGTCGAGCACCGTCTTTGCGGCCTGCGGCGACCCGCGCGGACGGGCGCAGTGGTACCCGCCGGCCGGGCAGCGCGACGCAAAGGGCCGGCAGGCCGTCGGGTCGTCGTTCCGCGAGCAGCTGTTCAAGCACGACATCAGACGTGGTGTAGCGACGGAGCTGCGGATCGAGGGCATGGACGGCGACTTTGTGACGCACGGCGTGGACCTTTGGCCGTCGCCGGACGATCCGTCCACAATCCACATCTTTGCCGTGCGGCACACGCGAACAGGCGACGCCATCAGCATCTTTGCGCACACGCTGGGCAGCGACACGGTGGTGCTCGTCCGCGACGTGCGGCATCCCAGCATCAAGACGGCCAACGGCGTCGCGGCCGTGGGGTTGTAGTGCGTTGTCCCTTGTCCCCGAAGACCGAAGACTGAAGGACCGGAGGAGACTATACTGACACTACCGCACACCCAGCGAATTCTACCTCACAAACGACCACTACTTCGTGTCCGGTCCGTGGCGCACGCTCGAAGAGCGCTTTGGGCCGTGGACGTGGGCCACCAACGTGCAATACTGCGACGCATCGGGCGAGGCGAGTGACTGCGGACATTGGCGTCTGACGAATCGAGACGAGAACTGCGTACTGACTGACCGGACAGACGGCCGCCTGCAAGACCGTGGCCGGCTCCTTTCCCGCCGCCAACGGCATTGCCGTCTGGGAGGACCGCCTGTTTGTCGGCGACTCGCAGAACGGCACGCTGCGCGTCTTCCAGCGGCGGCCCGACCACGGCGTGGAGCTGCTGTCTCAGGTGGTAGGTCCAAGTCATGCGTCGACCCCCACAGCACACAGCACACAGCACACAGCACACAGCACACAGCACACAGCACACAGCACTGACTCGCGCAGGAACTCGGCGCCGCGGCGGACAATATCAAGATCGACCCCTCCACGGGCGACCTCATCGTCACAAGTACGTCTCCTCCCCGCGTTCCCTCGCTTCGGCGTCCACTGACTCCCAGTCTCCAGTCTTCCCGACCGTCGAGGACCTCCCCCTGTACTTGGCCAACGTCGACAAGCTCGGCACCGACCTGCGCGTGCCGGCCGCGGCGCTCCGCCTGCCCAAGGCCAACGCCTACACGCCCGAGCTGCTGTACTTTGACGACGGCGGCGTGCTGAGCGACATGACGGCCATGGCGCTGGACCCGGCCAACCGCGTGCTCGTGGGCGCGGCGGTGCTGCAGTACGGCGGCTTTGCCGTCTGTAAGATGGGGCATTCCAAGTGAGGGGCATGATAATCTACGTACGCGTGATGTCGATGTCTATATATTCCTCTATTCCTCTATATCTATTCCTCTATTCCTCTGTTCGCCATGCACCTTCGTAGTCGTGTCTTCCCACAGGCCCTCACGGCTGGATGGACTCCCGCGTCCTCTGCCACGCCCCCGCGAGCCCCCACGGCTTGGTCCAGAAGTCGATGGCCAGCGCCGCCGGGTGCGCCGGGCTCAGGACGATGTCGAGGCCTTGGCTGCTAGTACCGACCGCCCGCGCCTCGTCGTCCGGCAGCGGCAGCCCGTGCACGCGCGCCGCCTCCGCCGGCCACCCGCGCGCGTCCACCTGCCGCTCCTCGACCGCGATGACGCGCTGCGCCGTGGCGTAGGCGACGTGCGCGTTCCACAGGCCCTCGCGGCGCGGCGCACACCGCAGCAGGGCGAGGGCGCGGCGGCGCGTGGGCGGGTGGCGGCACTTGAGGGCGGCGTAGTAGAGCGGGCCGAGGATGTGAATGTCAAACGAGACGAGGGGCGGCTGTGCCTGTGGTGTGGCGCCGTGGCCCACGACGTGGGCGGCGTGGTCGACCAGCTCGGCAAAGTCGGCCAGGTAGGCGTCGACGGCGGTCTCGCTGGCCGTCGTGCACACGCGCAGCCAGATGGCGACCGTCTGGACGTGGACCATGAACTGGTGGCGGAGGCCGGCGGGGCTGGCGGGGCCCTTGTCCGTGTCGTCGGCGTCGTCGGCGTCGTCGGCGTCGTGGCCGACCAGCCGCTCGAACCGCTGCCGCCACGCGTCCAACGTCCTCTGCAGCCGCGTCTGCTCGGCAAAGTCGGCCACGTCCACGGCCAGCGCGGCGGCCTTGACGCTGGTCCGCCCGATGAAGCGGATGCACCTGTCCAGGATGGCCACGAGCCGCAGCTCGGCGTCGGCGACGTCGTCAAAGTCGGAGTCGTCGGTGTCGTCGGTGCTGTCGTCGGTGTCATCATAGGCAGGCGGCGTCATCTTGCCCTCGAGCGAGGACAGCACGTTGAGCCGCGCAAAGACGGGCAGAATGGTGTCCTCGACGGGGTTGCTGCTGTGCTGTCGGCTCTGCCGTCGGCTGCGACGTCCACGGCGGCGGTGCGCCGCCAGGATCTGCAGCCCGTTCTCGACGTGCAGCATCGCCATCGCCGCGCGGCCGCGCAGAAACTCGATGAGCGTAAACAGCAGGCAGCAAACCAGCGCCACCAGGTGCGCGTCTGTATCCGACGGCTCCCGCCCCTTGACGTGGATGCGCGCCGCCAGCGCCTGCACCGCCCGCTGCCACGCCGCGTGCGCCCGCCCGTCTGCCGCTACATAGCCCGCCGGCTGCCGCAGCGACCGCTGCACGTCCTGGTGCACGAGGCTGGCCGCCGCGACGGCGTGTCGGATGCAGGGCTCGGCGTGCGCGAGCTGCAGCACGAGCCGGCCCCAGAAGACGGACCCGGCGCCCAAGAGCGGGCCGGCCGGGCCGTCGAGGCTCGCGGCGATGTGGTGGTGGAAGAAGGCGATGCCGGCGTCGTTGGTGGATGGTGGTGGTGGCTGTGGCGGCGCCGGCGGCACATACACGACAATCACAGTCGGCCGCGCGGGCGATGCAGACGTCACCGGTGCGTACGTGCAGGACCGCCCGCCGATCGCGCAGCGCCGGCAGACGGGCTTGGCCTCGTCGCACTTGACCCGCCGCGCTTTGCACGTGCGGCAGCCGGTGCGCACCTTGGACGTGCTTTCGCGCGTCGTGGGGGAATAGTCCATGTGGGCGAGTGAGTTGAACCGGCTGTGAATGATGGGATCTAGAGTCTAGTGTGCCAAGGCCACGGACACGAGAATAGCAAACAGTGATGACGAAGAGGGGTACATTGGGCCCTACTTGGGTGGCGGAGAATGCTGGAGAAAAGACAACGACAGTCTTCCAACACGAAGCAAGACCTACTCGAGGCATGGTTTAACGCACGTTGGACCGTCGTTCCGTCACAGCCACCGTCCCAATGCGGTTAGGCATATACGAGGTCAGTGCTGCGACGTCGTAGGGCTGACCGTCAACAGCGAACAGCGAACAGCGAATCGGAGCAGCCGTCCGCAAGGGAATAGCTCGTACCTGTCTAGCCAGATGAGGCACGCTGTATGAGATCGATGTCAGGAGCCACGGCGACATCGTCAACGCCCTGTCGCCGATGCATATAAAGACAGAATGTCTGCCCGTCGGTGGACTTATAGTAAATACAGTCCATCTTCCAAGTGATGACCACTTTCGTTTACCATAAAACGACACGGCCATAGTCGTCTCCGTCACTCTTCAAACAACAAAATACTCCCAAACACCCAACGCCCGTCGTCATGCTCGCCAACATTGCTGCCAGCCGGACGGTAAACATTGCCCTGCGCACGCTGCAGGTCGTGTTCGCTATTGTAGTCTTGGGAACAGATGGATATGGTGAGAGACAGTCCCCCTTTTGTTTTATACTCCGCTCTCTGCCTGCCCCCTCTAACACTCCAGCCGTCCACGCCTTCCATGGCCACACCGTCCACGAACACTTTGCCTTTGGCGACTTTACCGACTACCTCGGCGTGCCCAATGCCTGGGGCTTCCTGCTGTTCTGTGCCGCCTGGACCGTTCTGGACGCCGTCTTCCTCGTCGTCGCCACTATCCATTTCGCACAACATCGTCTGATTGGCTACATCTGCGTGGCTGTCGAGGCCGTGGCCCTGCTGTCGTGGCTCGCAGGCTTTATCGCCGTCGCCGTCAACATTGGCAGCAATGCCTGTCCGATGGAGGATGGCCACGGCTGCGGCAGCATCACAGCTGCGACCGTCTTTGGCGCCCTGGAGTGGCTGCTGTTTGTGGCGACGACGGCCATGACGATCAAGCTGGTGTTGTTTGCGCCGGGCTGGACAAACAGAAGTAGTAGCAGCAGTAGCAGGCCCAGTTCGGCAACAATGAGCAGTCTGCCTACGACTGTTTAGTTCAAGGGAACGGCACAAGACTTGGCTGCAAGGACATCGAACGCACTGTACAGTACAGTGTGAACTGTAGTGGCGGCGGAGGTCCTGGTTATATATCGTAACTCTATCACACTGACAGAATAACGTCATGGTAGCAATAAATAGAACAAATAGAACAAAATAGAGTGACGAGCGCCTGTTTCGTATAGCCTTACTTTAAAATAAACATAGATTCCGTCGTTTGGATCTCGCCGACGCAGCTGATTTTTTAAATAACGTTGAAATGGAAGAAGAGAAACAGCTATATACAAACTGCTGCATTTTGTTACACACCAGCCAAAATGACCACCAACTGCCACACATCAACACATCACACCAAGGACACCCCTCCCCCCCTACTTGTCCAGCCCAAAGAACGCAATGTCCAGCGACTCGTGCACCGGCACCGTGTGGCCCACGCCCTGCCCGCTGTACCCGACCAGCTGCGCCGTCGCCGCCGTGCCGTCGCCGTAGATCGTCTGCGTGTAGCCGCTCTGCGGCGTGTTGGCCGCCGTCTTG
This sequence comes from Sporothrix luriei, assembly GCA_021398005.1. NCBI lineage: Eukaryota > Fungi > Ascomycota > Sordariomycetes > Ophiostomatales > Ophiostomataceae > Sporothrix > Sporothrix luriei. The sequence goes on along the minus strand of WNLO01000054.1, from coordinate 153,881 downwards.
GGGCCCGACAGCCCCAGCACGTTGGACCACTGCTTCAGCGTCTCCTGGTAGTTGGGGTAGTGCAGCGTGGTGTCCGCCGTGCCGTGCCAGATCTGCATGCGCGGCCGCGGCCCCGTGTAGCCCTTGTAGTACGACCGCGTCAGGTCGCCCCACTGCGCCGCCGTCTTGGTGAGCTGCCCGTTGGCGCACGCGTTGGCCCACCCCGGCGGGTCCTGCGTCGCCGTCGCGCCCTGCACAAAGAAGCAGCCGTCCGGCACGCCCGAGTACACGCTGCCGGCCTGGAACACGTCCGGGTACGCGCCCACCATGACATTCGTCATCATGGCGCCCGACGACGAGCCCGTCACAAACGTGCGGTTGGCGTCGCCGCCGTACTTTTGGATCGCGTACTTGACCATGTTGGCCACCGTCTGGCTGTCGCCGCCGCCGTCGTGCGTCAGCGACGCCGTCGACGCCACGTCGAAGCAGCCGCCGCTGGACCGCGAGTTGGGGTAGATGATCACGAAGCCGTGCTTGTCCGCCAGCGGCTGGTAGTGCGTCTCCGTCGAGTAGCCCTGCGCCGAGCCCTGGCAGTGGTGGATCGCCACCAGGATCGGCGCCGGCTTCGCGAGCGTCTTGGGCACGTACACGTACATGCCCAGCTTCGTCGGCCCGGCGCTGAAGTCGTTGACCTTGCTGAGGCCCTGGCCGCTGGCGACCGCGGCCAGCGTCGACACGAGGCCGACCACAAGTGAGGCGTGCATGGTGAGGCGGTTGCGATGGCAGAAGGGGGCTGGATCCACTGAATTGGTGTATAGGAGGAGACACTGAACAAACGACGACTGGCAGGGCGAGGATACGTAACCAGAGGATGCCAAGGGATATAAATAGCCAGCGTATTCTTTCCCTTTTGGCTCCCCCTCCCCCGATACCCTCGTTCCGTACATCCTCGGCGGAGCGCGTGTCGTTTTCATTAACACTGCATATTTCATATCCCATCATACCCCATCACAGTTGTTCCTTCATTTGCGTATGCAGATGTCCTTCCGCTACCCACAGACATACGTCAACGACGGCTTTATCCAAAGAACCACCTCAACATCGCGTACACACGCAGACCGCCCCGATCTCCGCTCAATCTCCAGCTCGGCACTCTGGCGCCGCTCGGTCGGATGGCTGTTGCGACGAGGACAATTGGAGGCACATGTCCCGTCTTGTACCCTTTATAGACGGCAAAAGTCGACGGAACTCACAATCTTCCGTCCACTCAATATAGGAGTATCCAAAAGTCACAACGGTCGAATATATCCGCCATGCTTCTCCACATTGTCGTCTTTATCCGTAAAGAGACCACATGGAGGCTAAAACGTGGGGCCGGCGAAGACATCACGACTACGACCAAGGCCGACATGCAATGGAACGTTGAAAGATCCACACCTCACAACAACGACTCGCTTACCGTGCCGGGTCCTATCGTCGGGCATGGCCATGTACCAACGCGTCACGGGTAGATCGGAAGAGACGGGCGCGCCCTGGTCCGACGATATATAGTCTCCCACATTGGTTGGACAGACGATAACAATAAACTCAACGCATCGCATTCACGTCTACTTCCGCACTACCAGACCCGCCCCCCGCAATCAACACCCCATGGCTACCTTGCAGTCCACCACCGCGCTCGTGCCGCCCTGCACCGACGCAATCGCCTGCTTCAGCACGCCCTCCAGCGCCGCCGCCTGGTCCACGCGCGCCGTGAACAGGTCGCCCGCCGCCGCCGCCTTGGCAATGCCGCCGTAGTCGGGCGACGGGCTGAACTCAATGTTGATTTCGTCGTTGGTCGCATGCGCGCCCAGGCCGTCGGGGTGCACCAGCAGCAGCGACCGACGGGGGGCGTTCCACCCTAATCACGTTAGTATGTCTTTCATCGGGAGGTAAGGAAGAGAAGAGAGCACCGACATACCCTTATTGTTGAGAACAATCGTCAGCACCGGAATGTTGTAGCGCTTCGAGATCCAGTAGACGCTGCCCGGCACCGAGAACAGAAACGTGCCGTCGCCCACAATCTGGCACACGAACCGGCCCTTGTTCGCGCCGCCGTTCTCGTAGTCCGTCGCCAGCTTGATGCCCAGCGCACCGCCCCCCGACCAGCCCAGCCCGCCGCCGCCGCAGTTGATCCACTGCCCCGGCTGCGTCGGCCGCAGGTTCTCGTGCACAAACCCCGTGCTCGTCACCGCCTCGATCGCCCAGATCGTGTCCGCCGGGCACGTCTCGCGCAGCCGCTTCGTCAGGTGGCCCACGCCGAACCCGCCGTCCGCCTGCGGCTCGGCCGCCGCGTCGATCTTGGCCAGCAGCGCCTTGTGCACGGCGACGCGCTCGTCGTGGCCCGCGGCGTCCGCCACCGGATGGGCCTTGACACACTCGGTGAGCTGCCGGAGGCTCAGCAGCGAGTCCGCCTGGAACCGCTGCTCCGCCGCAATGTAAAACACCGGCATCATCTTCTTGAGCGGGTCGCAGTCGATGTGGAACACCCGCGCGTCCTCCTTGGGCGGGCACAGCGTGTGGATCCACGGCACGTCGCAGTCCACCACCACAATCACGTCCGCCGTGCGGATCGCGTCGTGCGCGCCGAACCGGAGGCCCAGCCACGCCGGGTGGTCCGCCGGGAAGCACATGTCGCTGCCGCCCGTGTCCAGCACGCGCAGCTTCGGCACCGCGTCCGCCAGCTCCACCAGTGCCGGCGCCACGCCGTGGTTGCGCCCCGCGTAGCCCGTAATCAGCAGCGGCTCCTTGGCCCCCGCCAACGCCGCGGCCATCTCCTGCACGGCCGACGGCGGCAGCCCGCCCAGCTGCACCGGCGTCCAGTCCTCCTGCTTCAGCTGGTACGGCGTGATCTCCTCCTCCATCACCTCGCGCGCGCCGCAGAGGTACACCGGCCCCGTGGGCTGCGACTTGGCAAACGTGAGCGCCCGGTTGACCATCTGCTTGACGTTGCGGCCCGTCTTGATCTCCGCCGCGTACCGGCAGTACTGCCCCAGGATCTGCTTCTGGTCCGGCACGTCCTGGACCCAGTGGATGTACTCCGTGCGCGACCCGCGCATCTCGCCCTCGATCGTGAACGGGCTGATGCCCGCAAACACGAGAACCGGCGCCCGCCCCGTGCTGGCGTTGTGCACCGCCGCGCCCAGGCCCTGCGTGCCGACGTCGACGTGCACAATGACGCACTGCGGCTTGCCCGTCAGGCGCGCGTAGCCGTCCGCCATGGACATGGCGACCATCTGTGGGGGGGGTTGGGGGTTAGCCGGGGAACCAAACGTAGAAACACAACGGAATCGAGGAGCTCACCTCGTTGGGACACGTAATCATCTTGGGGAACCGGTCCTTCTTCTCCCGCTGGCCCTGCACCATGGCCTCGATGATGCTGGGGTGGTCCGAGCCCAGGTTGACGAAGCAGTGCGTCACACCCGCCTCCCACAGCGCCTCGAAAAAGGCAAACGACGCCGTGTACATGTTGGGGTTGGGAAACTCGGACGCGCTCGACGTGGCGCTGCCGGATGTGCTAGCGGCGCGGGTCTGGTTGTTGGCAGCAGCAGAAAACACCTGTGACGGCAGCGGCGGGCGTGTGCTGTGGATGGTTGTCGCGTGTTTGGTGTCCTTCTTCAGCGCCCCCGAATTGTTTGCATTGGACGATGTATGGGCAACGAAGCGGGCAGAGCCAGAGCCATGAGCTGCGAACGAGGTCACCCCGCCCCGGCAGAGCGGCGACATGCTGGCGCGATGCAGCCGGGCACCCGTCAGACGCGAGCTACTTGTGGCCAACCATCGCCGGGAACCTCTTGCAGCCGCTACGCAACCTATGCGAGCAGCACGGCAGTGTGGCAAGCCCAAAAGCGGGGGAGCAGTCGGCAGTGGCATGGCGAGCTGGGGGATGGTGTGTATGAAACGTGATAGGTTGACGTACCGATGACGGAGGAGGGGGGAAGAGGGATCTATAAAGGGAGGACGCGAAGGAATGATGAGATTATGAAGCGGATATGTAAACGGCAGTAATGTGTTATGGAAATAACAACTCGGCTCTCCGCGACAACACGACACCAAATCTGGTAAGGTGTGAGGGGATGCTGGCGTTGAAGTGACTCGGGGTGAAGCTCAACTTTGTTTGGCCGTGACAATGTGAGGATGACAGGTCAAAAAACGGAGGCAATTTCGAAGACTGTCAAAAATCACAAATCATCTAGCCAAAAAAAGTTGTTGTACAAGTGGAAAGAGCCATGGTCAAACATATCGGTCGCAGCTTCCTATATAAAGTCCCCCGGCCAGCCAATCAGAATTCAAGCAACGACTCGAACAGGAATGCTCACATGAGCAATCTGTGCTTCACCAGTCGCAGCTTCCTCCCGGTGGAGCTTGTCTTTGTCACAAGAGGCACTGCATCCTTGGTCGTTACCAGAAGCGGAAGCTGCGTCCTGCGTTTCGTTGGACAGTCCAAGACGCCAAATGGGGCAGCTGCGACCTTTGTGATAACACGCGCGCAACTGACGCCGCTGCCCTTTTCAGACGCGCCCGCCCATAGAATCGGGCAATAGTAGCCTAAAATGAACGCCGCGTCGCGCTCTACATTTACGTATGCATCAATCCCCGGGTTTTGTGCCGCATTGTCGCGAGGCTCCGGAGGTTGCAACCGTTTGTGACGGACATGACGGGACTAAATCAAGCCGCCAGGAACGCATCGGCCAATTTATTGTGGAATTGCATGTTACGGCCCGCTTATCACCGGCATTGTCACGGTACTTTCCCCGCACTACAATCCAGGGCGCGATAAGCTGATAAGGCGGTGCAGTGGACATAGTGGGTTATATTCATACACACTGTATTGCACTGTGCATATCACGTGCACAAACGTTGACGTCCAGATGTAAAATTTACGGTTCTCCTACGACTCCGATACTGTCAACATCGCTCATCAGCACGCACAACATGACAGCCAAGTCAGCGTCGCGAAAACGAAAGGCCCAGGCCCAGGGAAAGCCTGACCAGAAGCAATCCAAAGTCGCCCGTCCAATCTCCCCACCAAGTGACGCTCCACCAAAACCAACAAGTTTGCAGTCCGTGACATCGACAGAGGAGCTCGAGATCACCGTCGAGACGCTGCGAGAGTTGGCGGCGCACCCGTCCGTTATCAAGTCGAAGCAGTGCCGAGAACTGCGAGGCGCCGTCCATGCGTTTCGGCAGGCCTGCACGACCGGCGTCAATGCAGCCGGCACCAATTTGACGGCGCGCATTTCGGCGGCGCTGGCCGACGGCAAGTACATGGACGCCCGCGTGCTTCTGGCCGAGATGCGCCTCCGCGGCGAAGAGCTGAAACTGGGTGCGCTGTGCCGCTGGGTCCGCGACCTTGATGTGATCAGCGGCCTGTCCACATCCCCCGACGAGCGACAGGCCGCCGCTACGGAGCGCTCTTCCGAGGACAAGGAACGCCTCTTGGTTGTCGATGCCATCCTCCGTGCGACAGGCCCCATCGATCTCAACCCGTTGCCTCTTCGTCGCTACGCCACCGCCACTGCCCCTGCTGGCACACCCGCGATCCACGTTCAGGACATCTGGGACCTTCGGCCAACGGGGCCCCGTGAACCGGTCTACGCGTCTGTAGTGGACAAGTCGATCCTCAAGCATGCACCCAGCGCCGACGCCATCCCAGAAGCCCTGCCCGTGATCGAGACCACCGAGGGAGCACAGCGCAAACCGCCGAACCACCACCCAGCCATTGTCTACACGTCGGCTCCCGGCGCCGTGCCCCTGGCCCCCGAGGCGCCCGCATCCATCGCCTACCACCCGCATCCCACCGTGCCGCGCCTCGGCGTCGCCACGGATGTCCTCACGCCCGACGAGTGCAAGGCCATCGTGGCCGCCGGCGAGGCCGTCGGCTTTCTGCCGGATGCGCCCATCCGCGAGGACGGCGACGTCAGCATCCTGGCGCACAACTTTTACTGGGTCGTCGACCTGCCGTTTCACGATCGGCTGTGGGCCCGCATTGCCCGGTTTGTGCCGTCCGTCCTCGACGGGCGCGTGGCGCGGGGTATCAACCGGCGCTTCCGCGTGTACCGCTACGTGCCCGGCGCCGAGTACCGCTGCCACATTGACGGTGCATGGCCGCCGTCGGGCGTCCGGCCGGACCGCACGTATGTGTACGACGACTCGCCCGACGGCAAGAAGCAGAGCTCGCTCTTTACCTTTCTGGTCTACCTCAACGACGAGTTTGAGGGCGGCGAGACGACGTTCTTTCTGCCGGGCGCCGTGGAGGGGACGCTGAATGCGTACCCGGTGCGTCCCGTGATGGGTGCGGTGGCCATCTTCCCGCACGGCGAGACGCGGGGGGCGCTCTTGCACGAGGGCACGGGCGTGCGCAAGGGCGCCAAGTACGTCATCCGGACGGACGTCGAGTACGACGTCGAGTCGACAGAGGGCGCATAGACGTGGGCAGTCTATTGTTTGCTACGGATCTGGCGTTTGGATATTAGAAATGGATACGAGGCATAGTAATGAGACATGAATTTATATCTACATTCACGATACCTTGGACGCTGCCGCTGTTACCCGCTTCTTTGACAAATATGGCTGCGTATTGCTTTGGTCCAAGGTAGTGCGCACGTAGCTGTGTGGGAAATGCCTGCAGCGAAGTCGGCCTCGTTCGTCGCGTTGCATCACAGAACCAAAAGCCATCACGATATTTTCAGAACGCATGTCCAGAAACGTGGGGGAGCAGAAGACGGCACATTCTCGTTGTCAATGCAGGGCCGCTCCACAGGCTGTCCATAAAAGGAAAGCCGTGCACGGCAGACAAGAAAACGATGGCGGCACACGGGCCGGAAGTGGTGTCCAGTGGGTCACCCACGAGGACCCTGAAAGAGACCCTGACAGCCTGACGAAACAAATGCAGTCTGCCGTGGGTTGCTCTACTCAGTAGGCACTGTTGTAAAGTACAACATATAATAATACGATATGTCGTTCACAGTACGAAATACCTGCACAACGCTGCTAAGACCTGGAATTTGCAACGCATCCCACTCGTCCTCCACAACGTTGCAGCTCGCCTGGAGCGGTTGTATACAAACCTGGGGTGGCACTGGGGAAGAACGTGGGGGAGGCGCGCCGCACAGAGCCAACCAACAGCATTGGTGCGGCAGCCTTTAACACCGCAGTCGGTTGTTGACGTCGTATTAACTCTCTCCTGTAAAAATAACTGCCTATGAGGACAGGCTGCAACGACTTGGCGTCTCGATTCGGCCTGTCTGCCGCCCACGATGCAGCCACAGGCGGGAGAACAGGAGACATCGAACAAGCAGGAGAGGCGGTGAGGATGTGATGGGTGGGAGGTATTTAAAATGGACGAGAAGGAGCAAAAGTCGCTCGCAAGTACACGATGCCCACCAGTTTGGGTGCGTGGAAATCACCGCCCCTTTTGGGCATGCGTGGAGGAAGGAATAATTGAAGACGGCATATTTCGTAGATACATTGACCCTGACAGACGATCCGCCTGTCGGACGGCGTCCCGTCACAGAGTGGGGAGTGGACGCTTCTGTGTTTGCGCTTGGAGCATGGGGTCGAGTAGAATTATTTGTGTTTCTTGACACGGCTAGATGTAATTGACATATTGGAAAATGCGAGCGTAGGATCGTGAAAAAGAAAAAGAAAGCAATGCCATTGAAAGTCGTCAAACGCTCCTTCCACTTAAACACCTTTCCGCGCTTTCCTTCCCAGCCGTGACTCGGTTTGTTGGGATCGCCTGCTATATTCAGATGTTGATGTCCGATGCACCTTCCACGAACAACCGTTGTTGTTCTTTCTTTTCTGCAGTCTTGGCTCTTCAACTGTAATTAGCCCCTATTTTTTATTCCCTCTGGCCGTCCGCAGCCTTTCCTCTACTCTCCAAACACTTCCCCATCCCATTCACAGTCGTCACTCCGAACGAACAAAGGCGTCGACACAGGCATCGACAAAGGCACTAGAAAACGATAACCACCCGCAAGCCACCTCCGACGGAACCAGGCCACCGCCCGACCGAGGTTGGCGTCCGCACTAGCGAACTGTCTGGCTCCGCTAAAGAGTGCGCAGAATAGTGCTGACCAGCCACTAGAACGCTTTCTTGACCCTTTTGGGTCCCTTTCCGACGCTCTTTGTTGCTGTCTCGGTCTTTCAGGCCATCGCCCGAACGGCCTCCTGGTCGGACCCTTTCTTTCGTTGCAGGGGCAGCGCACACGCGGCAGTGGGGTTCGAATGGCCTGGCTAGACCAGGCCCTGTGATTTGGGGGCCTTTGAGGCGGCGTTTTGCCTCTGAAGAAGCGTCACCTCACAGACCTCACAATTCCAGAACAGCAGAACAGCGCTGCCCAACGCAGCCCCCATGACCCGCCCGCAGGACCCGCCAAACCCGCCTAACCGCCGGCTCCTCGTTGCGGCTCTCCTGCACCCCCAGAACCCTCTTTGCTTTTGTCTATTTTATGAGGGCGCCGCCGTCCTGCTGACGGCCCCCCATGACGAACAAGGAATTCGCCGTTAAATTATTTAATTTTGGCAGATGTCTCTAGTCTGATCGTCGTTCGCACGAGGCATCTCTTCGGCCGTTTCGACTCGTTTTGTTCATATTCCCTTCTTCTTTTCGTTTCTTTTTCTGTTCCATCCTGACCTTATCTCTCCTGCCTCCCCTTTCGTCTCGTCAACTTTCCAATATTACATCGTCACGTTCCTTCGTCGACCCTTTTCTTGTCCTCTCGGTCCGAATCGCTCCCTCGACCCCATCACTAAAAGCACGTGCGTGCGCATTCCACGGCCAATTCCATTTCATGTGGCACGCTTATCGGTGTTCCCTGTCATTTGCGTCACCATTTCCAGCATTCGGCCGATTTTGTGGCTCTTTCACGCACGCACTCAGCGCAACCAGCCCAGCATCCCGCATTAAAACCCCAAGGACAGCCGAATTCCAGAGAATCAGGCAAATCGGACGGGGAAGCGACCAGCGGCTGCGCATTGTGACAAAAGACGCGATACAAGAAAAGGCCAGGGATAGTTCAGGGATATCGCGACACCAGCGGACATTCCGGCCCTATTTCACTCTTTCGCCCAGAGGGGTATTCCACACGGAGTCCCACCATCGACTGTAAAACAATCGCGCCGGGGCGCGACATGCGAAACACGACGATCGCTGCTTATCTGCGCAAGACGACATACCTCGCCCGCTACACTGCATCGCGCGCATTCCATTCGGAGGGCCGTACTTTGCATGTACACGACACGACACGACACAGGAAGATACGCGACATCGTTTCAAAGCCAACATTTATTTTGACGAAGTGTTAGCATCGACGTTCGCTACTACTCATACCTTGCCACCCCCCTCATCCTCACACATCATGGCGGAAGACGATCACCACAACCAGAACCAGAGCCAGAGCTCCGGCTCCCCACCCGACTCACCCCCACCGCCGCCTGTGCCGGCCGACGACCCCAGTCTGCTCTCCTCGTCATGCAGCGACACGGGCAGCGACGCGTCGTCGCCGCGCCTGGCCTCCCTGACCGACGACGTCTTTCATGTGACACCACTGGCGGCGCTGCAGATGCTGGGCGCGGGTGTCGAGGCACTCGTTCGACTGACGGGTGACATACCACCGACGCCGCCACCCCTGCACGACGAGGCGAAGACGCCGACCAACATGCGCAGCATGCAGGCGGAGAAGGAGGTGATTGTGCGGACGCTGAGCGAGAACAGTCTGGCGCGGCTGCGCGAGCAGGCCGAGCGGGAGGACCGGAAACGCAAGGCGGCGGAGCAGTGCGAATGCGAGCAGGAGCGCGAACACGCAGAGAGAGGGGACGGCAACGACCGGAGCACACCACCGCGCGACGAAAACGACACCAGCGAAACAGCAACCACACAACCCTCGACGCCATCGCGATCCAGGTTACCACCGACACCACCGCCGGCCAAGCCGATGCAGATGGAGATTGACGGCGTCCACCTGCGGACGACGTCGCAGTCGCCCAGTGCAAGTGGACACGCGTCGGGGACACCGCAGGTCAGCAGCAGCGGCGTACCGATCCTGGTCGTGCCGCCGGCGGAGCCGTACATTGTCATCGGCGCCAACTCGCAGCCGCTCAACGTGCAGCACTCGGCGATTACGCGCAAATTCTACAGCAAAAAGACGCCGCCCATTGGCATCTCCGAGTACCTGCTGCGCCTGCACCGCTTTTGCCCGATGAGCACAGGCGTGTACCTCGCGACCAGCTACTACATCTACCGGCTGGCCGTGTCGGAAAAGGCCATTGCGGTGACGCGCCGCAACGCGCACCGGCTGCTGCTGGCGGGCCTGCGCGTGGCCATGAAGGCGCTGGAGGACCTCAGCTATGCGCACACCAAGATGGCGCGCGTGGGCGGCGTCACGGAGGCCGAGCTGGCGCGGCTGGAGATTAACTTTTGCTTCCTGGCCGGGTTCGAGCTGTCGGTGTGCGTCGAGGACATGCGGCAGCACTGGATGCTGATGAAGAGCGGGCGGGCGGTGGGGTCGCTGGACCAGGACGGCACGGCGGCGGTGATGGCGTCGATGGACTCGCTGAACGTGACGCAGCGGCGCAAGGTGGTGGTGAGCTAGCGAGCAAAGGACAGTGTTGGCAGGAAGGCCGCGAACGCAGCGAGGACACCCAAGTATTACGAAAGTCACGAAATCACGAAGAGCACAAAGAGCACGGCAGTGCATACATAATACAACTATGCCGCGACTACTGTCAGGACGCGGAGTAGCACAGAGTACCAGTACCTGTGTTCCGTCTGGCATGCAGTGAAGACAGTGACGACGGCCCATCTTGACCGTAGCATACCATGTAGTACGTGTTTATCGTCGGATGTCCGAGTCCTTTGTCTCGACTTTTTGTCGGAGATACGCATCAGTTATGAAATCCGTAGAGCCAGTCTCATCGTGAGGCTGGTGCCCCGCTCAACGAGACATTCCGTTGAGCGCGGCAAAGAGTAAGGCTTTACACGAATTTGAGTCTTGCTCGGGAAATTTTTTCGTTTTTCAGTCGACATTTGTCGTTAGAAGCCAGCCCATCGAACCATCGAACCTCGAGCCATCTCCAAGCGCATTTTCAGGCCTCAGCCCACTCAAGCCTGGTGTCGTCCACTATTTCACTCGTTCTTGCCCCCAACGGTCGCTGTCGTGTCCAACTACCTGTTTCGGCAGCTGCCCTCATTTTACTCAGTTTTACCCCACCGCGCCTGCTGTGCCTTCCCGTTATGCAACAGAAAAGCCGTCTGTAAACGACATGGTGGGGCACCTTCCTCTTCGAGTTTGAGCTTCGAACTGGCAAGAACGACGTTGTTTCCGGCTGACGGCAGGCGCTCCAACATCCCCCTGACATCGACCAATTACTGCTCGACCTACTGCAATTACGACTCCCCGCGATCGCACAATCTATCCTCGTTCACCTCGTATTCGTCCCTCCTCGTCCTTTTCCATGCGCCTCCCCTATCGACTGTCTCGCGCGACCGCACCGTCTGTTCAGTCTTTGCGCACCACCGCCACTATAGGTACATTGTTTGCAACTCGCTTTCCTGCTCGACCACTTCCGCGACTCCTTTCCACGGCCGTCTCTATAACGACGACTTTTCAAACAACGGCCATTCCAACAACGTCTCGACCACCGCCGTCTCGCCCCTTCTCGACCGCGAGCCCCATGCAACTCCCGCCGCCCGCCACGATGACGAACACGCCCGCCTACGAGTCGGTCCTCAAGGGCAAGTACCCGGCCAAGGCGCACGCCAAGCGCGTCGCCGATTACATCCGCAGCAAGTTCCCGGACAACGGCGACGGCGGCGCGGCGAACGCGGTGCTGTACGTCGAGAGCCGGGCGACCAAGCTGCTCGAGGACAACGACGAGGCGGAGCCGTTCCGGCAGCGGCGGCCGTTCTTCTACCTGACGGGCTGCCCGCTGGCAGACTCGTACTTTGTGTACGACCTGGCGACGGAGCGGTCGACGCTCTTCATCCCGCCCATCGACCCGGAGGCGGTGATCTGGTCGGGGCTGCCGGTGAGCGCGGAGGAGGCGCTGGCGCAGTGGGACGTGGACGAGGTCAAGTACGTGGCGGACGTGAACGCGACGCTGGCGGCCAAGGCGGAGGCGGCCAAGACCAAGGCGGCGGCCGCAGGAGGCAACGCCAAAAGCGTCGTGTTTGCCCTCGACGGCCAGGTGTCGGACCAGACGACGTTCCTCGGGTTCGACACCACGGACTTTTCGCTGCTGCGCGAGGCCATCGACGAGAGCCGCGTGGTCAAGTCGCCGTACGAGCTGGCGCTCATGGCCAAGGCCAACGACGTGTCGAGCGCCGGGCACCGGGCGGTGCTCGCACAGGTGGGCAAGGCCGGCAACGAGCGCGAGCTCGAGGGCGTCTTCCTCGGGCACTGCGTCGCCCACGGCTGCCGCAACCAGGCGTACCACAGCATCGTGGCCAGCGGGCGCGCCGCCGCCACGCTGCACTACGTGCACAACGACCAGCCGCTCGCCAACAAGCTCAACCTGCTGCTGGACGCCGGCGCCGAGTACCGGTGCTACGCCGCCGACATCACGCGCACGTTCCCTATTTCGGGCCGCTTCTCGCCCGAGTCGCGCGCCGTCTACGACATTGTGCTGCGCATGCAGCTCGAGTGCATTGCCCTGCTGAAGGAGGGCGTGCTCTGGGACGACGTCCACGTGCACGCGCACAAGGTGGCCATTGACGGCCTGCTGGCCCTCGGCATCCTCAAGGGCGACAAGGAGGACATTTTGCGCGCCCGCACCAGCGTCGCCTTCTTCCCCCACGGCCTCGGCCACTACCTCGGCATGGACACGCACGACACCGGCGGCCACGCCAACTACGCCGACAAGGACCCCCTCTTCCGCTACCTGCGCGTGCGCGGCACCCTGCCCGCCGGCAGCGTCATTACCGTTGAGCCAGGCGTATGTCCCTGACCCTTTTCCCCTGTCCGTCCGTCCGTCCGTTCACGTCATGACTGACCTGCTAGATCTACTTTTTTGAATTCATGATCCGCCCCTTCCTCAAGGACCCCGTCCACGCCAAGCACATTGACGAGGCCGTGCTCGACAAGTACTGGGACGTCGGCGGCGTCCGCATCGAGGACAACGTGGTCATCACCAAGACCGGCAGCGACAACCTGACCACTGCGCCCAAGGACCCCGACGAGCTGCTGGCCATCATCAACGGGAACTAGGGGTGAGGTGAGGATGATATGCGTTCTCGAAGACTGTAGAAATACAATTCACTTCATACTATGCACTTGAATACTATGCACTTGGCTGAATTCATGTCACGAGAGACATCACGTATCCACTGCCGACTGACGGACGATGCCGGTCCTTTTGTGCAGATCCATAGTGCCCGGGTAAAGGAGCGGCCGTCCCTCGTGAGCGGCGAGCCGCCGTACGTTTTATCGTTTTCTGTACGCTGCTGTTTAGCCTTCTTTAGCCATTAACCTTATTCTTTATCCTCCCCGTCATTCCCTCTTCCTTGTCAAAATCTCCCGTGGGATAAACTCATGCGTGCTTCGAACTGGGGAAAATTCTCCGCCGGAAAGGACGAGAAGCATCTGCCGGCAGTCAACCTCGGACTTCTTTAAGCCCGTTTGTCCATTGGCTGTGAGGGCGAATTGCTTCTCGTCGTGCTCCCCGTTTTCAGCTGAAATAAGATTATTCGTGGATTATTTGCCTTGAAAGTATTTGTTTTATGTTTTTGCTTTCCACTGATTTATTTTCTAATAATTATATAACCAGCTGAAGAAAAGGAACAGAAAAAATGATAAAATAAATTAAGATAAAACGCAGAACACAACACACAGAATACGTATCATGCAACCACTTTACTACATGGCGGTCAATTGCTGACGTACATTTCATGTTACGATAAAAGGCGCATCTAGACCGCCGCCAAGTCGTATTCTCTATAAATTAATGAAAGCCATACAAAAACCTCCGCTGCTCTCAAGACCTCCCAGACAACGAGGACGGTACATGATGTGAAATGAGAGCCCGTAGGCCTGCCTTTGTTGTGTCATGGACTTGACCAAAGCCATCCTTAACAAAACAATGGTAGGTAGTAAAGCAACGGTACTTGGAATTGTCGTACAATCCATCATTATACCTCCATCTCGCTGCCGTCCTTTGACCTACGTTTTCCCCACGAGGTCTTCTGTCATGGTTCTCTCCTATCTGCTTCACCTCGACATCATTATCGATTACTCTCCTCACACTTTCGGGATAAAGCCCGGCTTTGGCGAGGCCAAGCATACGTAAAGTGTATTTAGATTCACATCGAGCCACCTCTTAACATGGATGCCACGTCAAAGAGCCTCTGGCCCTCTTGAGCCTCTGCCGGCAGAGTGCCGGTTCTCTTTGACCCCCCCCCCCCCCGCCCTCTGCTGCCCCCTCCGTCTATCCCAATTCATCTATCTCGTCTCGTTGAAGCCGAGAGGGCTGTCCATCCGTACACATCTGTATATCCCGTCAAAGTCGTTTGTGGGGAAAGCGCCTCGTCTCCCGTCGACTCGTCCATGTCTTGCTTTATCCGTCCGTCTATTATACCCACCGTCATCTCTTCCCTTTCATGTTCGTGCTCCAATAATTTCTTCCTTTTTATTTACTGTTTCGATACCGTGTCAACTCTTTCTCACGCCACCGGCCACGACCACCGTCATCATGAAATCCGTCCTCGTCTCGCTCGCCGTCGCCCTCGCCGCTGCCGTCGGCCTTGCGGCGGCCGCGCCGCCCGCCCGCTCCACCTTTGCCGCCGACGAGCTCGAGCTGCTGTCGCCGGAGGTTGTCCGCTCGTGGCGGCAGTACGACACGGCGCCGCCGCCGTCGACCAACGGGACATCGTCGAATGCCACGAATGCCACGACCGCCGGCTCGCACAACAGCAACACCACCACGTGCGGCGCCTTCCAGAGCGTCGAGGGCGACGCGCCCATGTACATTGCGGCGACGGCGGTGTTTGCGGCGCCGCGGGTGGCGGCGCGGCCGGCGTTCAACTGGACGCGGGACCCGGCGGTGACGCCGCGGATTGCGGTGTCGACGGGGGTGGACGGGTTTGCGTGCCCGGAGCTGGTGCGGGCGGGCATCTACGCGACGGTGTACGAGAACGGCACGCAGCAGCACGTGCCGTTTGTGGAGTTCAGCGGGCGGGTGTACGCGGTGCGGATAGCGAGCGTGGCGGCGGGGGAGCGCGTGCGCGTGCGGGTGTCGCTTGTGCAGGACGACATTGTCAACATGTGAGTGCGTATGCGTGGGGATGACACAAGTGTGGGGAGAGAGAGAGAGAGAGAGAGAGAGAGCTTCGCCCACTAACACGTGCAGCAACTGGTCCAACCTCAACCGGACCGACCAGTTCTTCGACAAGGACGTGCCCACGGCGTCGTCCATGTGCGGCCGGTCCGTCGCGTGGCTCGTCGAGGACCTGGTCCCCGTCAAGGCCGGCCCCGGCGACTTCTTCGCCGCGTTCGAGCCCATCCACTTTACCGTGCTGGAGGGCGACCACATGGACGGCAAGACGACCAAGTTTGACGCCGCGACGGCGAGCTTCACGACGGAGCAGGCGCTCTGCAAGGTGGAGGAGTCGGGGACGGAGCTGGTGGTGATGTCGTCCTGAACGGATGAGGTGGCATAGAGGTGACGAGAAAGAGAAGACGGGGTAGCCACAGCGGCCGTTTTGATTATATATTGTCCTATCGAGTATCTACTGCACTATTGACTACGATGCACTTCTACACCAGCATCTTCTCGTCCACGCTCTATTTGTCGTCCCTCACACGAAGGCGGACGTTGAGTCCCTGCTGGAAGACGAGCCAGTGGTTGACGAGCTTCCAGTCGTCGGGGGTAGCAAAGGTGATCTGTTGGTTAGCCCTACGCGTTGGAAAGGGAAGATGCACGCCGTCCGCTGCACCATACGTACCTCGTATTTGGAAAACAGCGTCGGAATCAGCTTGTAGATCTCGAGGTAGGAGATGTTCTTGCCCAGGCACGTGCGATGGCCCGCGCCAAACTGGAATAGCACGTCAGTATGTGATTTTGCACAAATATGTTTCTTTCTTTGGCAAGGAACACGCACCGTCAACAAAGACCGCTCCATGGCCGCCCGCGTCTCGTCTTTCGGCCGCATCCAGCGGTCCGGGTTCCATTCGTCGGCGTCGTCGCCAAAGATGCGCGGGTCGCGGTGCACGACCCAGGGATTGAGGCCGACGACGGTGCCCTTGGGCAGATGCGTGCCGCAGACCTCGATGCCCTTGTCCGACGACACGACCCGCTCCATGGCCAGCCCGACGGGCGAGTGCAGCCGGCCGGCCTCCTTGATGCAGGCGTCGAGGTACGGCAGGTCGCGGCTCTCCTTCCAGGACACGATGCCGCCGTTCGAGGCGGCGCCCAGGTGGCCCGTCTGGCGGGCGCCGTCGAGCTCGGCCCGCAGCTTTTGGAGGGACGCCGGGTGGGTCAGCAGAAAGTGGACAATGGCGCGCAGCAGAATGGCCGTCGTGTCGCTGCCGGCCTGCACGTTGGACGTGGTCCAGGCGGTCAGAAACTGCGGCGGGATGCTGGGGTCCTTGCGCCGCGTCTCGAGAAAGCGCGACATAAAGTCGCGGCTGTTGTACGAGTCGTCGCCCTCGGCCTTGTCGGCGACGGCCTCCCGCTCCTGGGCCCGCGCCTGCGCAAACGCCACGACGCTCGAGTTCTTGGCCGGCAGGAACCGGTTGACCAGCGGGTTCTTGGCCCACAGCCGGTCCAGCAGCGGCATCTGGCCCACGGCCGAGCCGTACGCAAAGAAGCGGTAGATGTCGTGGATCATGCTGTCGACGTCGCGGCCCGTGTCGAGGAACCCGAAGCGGCGGCTAAAGGTGATCTCGCCCATGACGTCAAACGCAAAGAACTGCAGCCACGCGCCCAGGTCGATCGTCGCCGTCGCCGTCCCCGCCGCCGACCGCGCCTCGAGCTGCCGGAGGAGCGCCGCAATCGTCGTGTCGACGTACGGCTCAAACGACACGAGGTTCGTCATCGAGTAGATGCCCGCAATCGGCCGCTTCAGCGCCCGGTGCAGCGCCTCGTCCTGCGTGTTGAACAGGCCCTGCACGACGCGCCCGTGCGCCAGCGGCTGCAGCACCTTGTAGAAGTCGCCTTTCGGCAGGTTGGCGCCCGTGCCATAGACGGCGGGGATGGCGCGCGGGCTGCCGATGCTGACGCAGTGCGGGCCCACGCGGACAAGGTCGCCGTAGCGGCGGTGCAGCGCGATGTGGCTCTCGTGGATGCGCTCGGACCAGGCCCAGCGAAGACGGGGGACGTCCGTGAAGCGACACCACACCGGCCCCGGGATGTGGGCAAGACGACGATCGCGACGGACGAGCCATGCGGTGGAGACGAGGAAGGCGAGGAAGGCCAGGCCCAAAAGGACGAGGGGAATGCGAGTGGCCCCGTTTGGGAGGAGGGCTGGCTGCTCGGTGGCATCCATGAAGGCGACGAGTAATGGAGAAACGGAAAGGAGGTTGAAGGTGAGGGATTCAGAAGGAACACGCAAGAACTACAGGGCGCTTTGTGTATCAGACCGTACAGTCCGTCGACGACGGGGAGGTGTCAGATGCGCGCTGTGCTTTATTATATGATCGAGGCAAGCCGCCTGTGTCGTACTGTTGTACCTTGTTCGTATTTCTTTGTCAATGACGGAGTCCCAGTCGACGTCTAAGAATAGATTTGTTGGGACAGACGACAGCGGACGGACGCCAGTGAACGTACAAGCACAGACACCGACCATTTACGTTGCCGTTACGAGCTGAGCATCTACACGACCAGACGACGAGCAACAAAGCAAGCGACAGGAGGCACGTCGCAGTGCGGTAGGATTTATGTTGACTGGTGGCTGACAAGTGCCAAAAGGGGCAAGAGACGGGACGGATCACACTGCCGCACATCTGCCCAACGGGGAAAGAGCAGGGCGGGCCTCGAACGGGTTGGCGGCCGAAGCCGAACGGGAAAGCGCCAAGCTTGGGCGGTCGGGTGGTTTGGAGGGAAGGTGCACAGAGTACAGGCGTGTATTTACAGTACACGTACAGCACGTACAGGTGTGGCACCTTCCAAAAGGGGAATGCAGGGTGCGCTCACTTCGAGTACTTTTATATCGGCTTCGCAGCCGCTGGAAAATAGAGAATAAAAATAACCCGTCAGCGGTCAAATCTGTCTTCTTCAGTGTGACGTGACTGGATCAAAATCGAAGGAAGGAAAAATCGAAAACGCCATCGTCGGCTCAGCCCTGCGGAGATGCACCGCGTCTTATTTGGATGACGAGATGTCGATTTTGTCGGGATACGAATTCGACTTACACGCCTTGGGGGCCGAAATTGCCGGATTGGGCAGTTAATATCCGTTTCCAGTTGCCAAACAGCAGAGCCATCCCGAGAACTTTGAACACTTGCCGTCGCACAGCACCACAAAGCCGCCCTGCACTGATTGCATTGCTTGCATCAATTGTATTGTTTGCAATTGTGACAATGGCGACAGTGTTTACATTTACTACATTATTGTTCCCTGCAAGCACAGCATGTGTAGGGCGGACATGCAGTCGGTTCCGCTGCCATGCATTGTCACTTTGCTTCGCCTCTCACCTCTCGCCTCTCACGCACGGCATCTACTTGTTGACGATTGGCAATTCTGTGCCTTCTGGTAGGTGGTCGTCTGTGCACACAACGCCCTCGGCCGTTGGCGACTCGGCCACAATCCCATGGACCGGCTGCTGCACTGGGCTGACACCGTCTCAAGTCTCCGTGCTGTGAGACCACCTATTTGTCACATCTATTTTTTTCTTCATCGTCATTTCTTGGTCTGTTTTTCTTGTTGCTCACTCCCCACATCCCATATCCGGATCCATGGACACGTCCTTTGGACGACACG
The DNA here is from genome assembly GCA_021398005.1 of Sporothrix luriei. Taxonomy (NCBI): domain Eukaryota; kingdom Fungi; phylum Ascomycota; class Sordariomycetes; order Ophiostomatales; family Ophiostomataceae; genus Sporothrix; species Sporothrix luriei. Next base: position 134,945 of record WNLO01000054.1, on the reverse strand, counting down.
CTCGTATCGCCTCGGATTCGCCTGTATCACACACACGAGTGGCTTCGTCGCTGGATGTGCGTCTTGCACCTCGTACACTGTACGCAGCGATGTGCGGCATATGCACTTGCCACGACGATCCCAAGGTACCTGTGCACACACGTGCCTCGATGCTGTCCGGCTTTGCGTCACAGCCTTGCACCATACGACTGCTTCCTTCTCTGCTTCCTCCTCTACCGTGCTGCTGGCACCACCGGTGTACGATCGTGGCAGGCTGCTGCAGACCGCAGGCATCCATCTCACGCCCACGCGTGTCACCAGCTATTCTGGGTACTGTATCTGACTGGTAGCTGGCTCGACACTGCGCCCGCTTTCGCCTCCGTCAGAAACATTCCGCCCGTTCCTCTTTTTGCCCCTGCAGTGATGAAAAGAGGCGTCCGGCAAAAGGTCTTTTTCACATGTTCGTATCTGTGTTTTATCTTCCGCGCCCCTTCCATCTGCTTATCTGTATGTATTAGCCTCCTGTGTCACGATAGCAGGACGGGGGCTCGAGGCTCGATCACGACATTCGACGACATTCGGGCCGTTGATGATCGCCATCCGCAGGGAAACAGTTCTTACCCCTTTCAACAACCGCTTCCAGTGCTGTATATTGACCTTTCGACCCAGAGAGGAACTCGACTCGCTCGTTGATTTCCTGTTTCGTCTTGTAGCGTATCGTATCTCCTCTGCACTCTGCCTCGATCCCATGTGAAAATTGTTGAGTAGAGATGGTATCTTGCCTGTTGATATCGAGCGGTTGACGAGTGGAGATCTCCTTTGCGAGAATGTAGCACACTTCCATGAGACTGTACGCCCAGTCAATGCCACCACAGTCACCTCTGCCCGTGGCCAAATGCAATCATATATATCCTCTTGTATACCGCCGTCTGTCGTTCACACTTGTCGATATCGGCGCTCCAACCATAGATTGTCCTGCCTTGTCGTCCTTGCCAAACCCACACACAAAATAGAAAGCGGCGGGCGTGACCAACAGACACCAACCCATGATTTGATATCAAGATCATCGTACTCTTTCATTCTTTCACCTTTCATCTTCCATCTGTCCATCCCTTTATCGTTCCCTCGTCCCGTTAAGCCGGTTGGTTCGCCATCCCACACCACACCATGACCACCACACTCCTCTTTGGCGACCAGACCGCCGAGGTCCTGCCCTCCATCGAGTCCCTCAATGCTCATACTCTGCACAGTGCGGCCCTGCGCCGGTTTTTTGAAACCAGCACGGACCGTCTGCGAGCGGCCATGGCGCACTTGCCGGCCGCCGACCGCCGCCAGTGCCCGGCGTCGTTTGCCTCGCCGCTGGAGCTGGCGCGGTGGGCCGCCTCTCCCGTCGGAGACGGCGTCTCGGGAGGCACGGTTCTCCGCAAGATCAGCCCGGCCCTGTCGGCCGCACTTCTCTGTATTGCCCAGCTCGGGCATGTCATTGTGTAGGTCACATATACCCTCCATATGCCCCCATATGATTACGGTCCATCGTTAACGCTGCTTGTAGCGACCTCGAACAGAATCCCCGCCGCTTGGCGGACACCGCCATTTTGGGCACCTGCACGGGCCTCCTGGCAGCCATCGCCGTCGCCTGTTCGGACAACGTGGCCGACGTGCTGGCCATAGCCGACGAAGTCGTCGAGCTCGCGTTCCACGTCGGCTATGAAGGTGTGCGCCGCACTGCCCGTCTGGACGACACATCGGGCACGGCCTCGACCACCACCGCTGCCTGGGCCACGCTCGTGACCAACATCACGGCTGACCGTGCCGCCATCGATGCGGCGCTGGCCGATTTCAACCAAAAGCGCGTGCTGGCCGCCGACCGTCGCGCGTACATCTCGTCGGCGTCGTCGTCATCCTCGCCGTCCGTTATCACAGTGAGCGGCCCGCCGTCCACAACAGCGGCTCTCTTTGCCACAGAACCTGCCGTCTTCCGCGGCACCAAGCGCATTCCGCTGCCCATTGCCGCCGCATTCCACGCCGAGCACCTGCCACCCTTGTCGGCAAAACACATCCTCGACAAGGTCGTCCCTAAAGGCGCCGCGCCGGCCTTCCTGCGCCGCGCCTTGCGGCCGGACGTCACACTCTTGGCCGCCAGCGCGGATCGCCAGCAGTACACCAGCACGGCCATGGTCGACCTTGTTGCTGACGCCGTCCACGACATCTTCCAGACGCCCATCGACCTCGGCGCCGCCATACAAAGCCTTGCCGGCCTGGCTGCCGCCAACAAGACGGCTGAGGTGACACTTGTCTCCTTTGGACCCATCAACTCAGTCAAGGCCATCGCACGGCGCCTGACAGCCCAAGACATCGCCGTCCACACCGTCGACGCCGAGGCCAATCCGTCATCGGCGCTGCCCACCACCACACCCTCTCCCTCTGCCTCGCCTCCTCCCCCGGGCGACAACGCCATCGCCATCGTCGGCATGGCCAGCCGCCTGCCCGGCAGCGAGACGCCAGACGAGTTCTGGCAGGTGCTCGCGCAAGGCCGCGACCTGCACGAGCCGATTCGGCCGGACCGCTTCGACGTCAACACCCACTGCGACCCCACGGGCCAGCGCCGCAACACGACGCTCACACCCTACGGTGTGTTCATCGACCGCCCGGGCTTCTTTGACACGCGTCTCTTCAGCATGTCCCCGCGCGAGGCCGCCCAGACCGACCCGGGCCAGCGGCTCCTGCTGCTCACCACGTACGAGGCCCTCGAGATGGCCGGCTATGCTCTGGGACGGACGCCGTCGTCGGCCGCCCGCCACATCGGTTCGTTTGTCGGCCAGACCGGCGACGATTACCGCGAGGTCAACGCCGGCCAGGACGTCGACACGTATTTCATCACCGGCGGCATCCGCGCCTTTGGGCCGGGCCGGCTCAACTACCACTTTGGCTGGGAGGGTCCCAGCTACTCGGTCGACACAGCCTGCTCGTCGAGCGCCGCGTCCATCCAGCTGGCCTGCACGGCGCTGTTGGCCCGCGACTGCGACACGGCCGTCGCCGGTGGCGCCAACCTACTGACCACGTCGGACTTTTTCGCCGGTCTGAGCCGCGGCAGTTTCCTGTCCAAGACAGGCGGCTGCAAGACGTTTGATGCGGAGGCTGACGGCTACGTGCGCGCCGATGGTGTGGCGGTGGTCGTGCTGAAGCGGCTCGCCGACGCCGTCGCCGACAATGACAACGTTCTGGGCGTCATCCGTGCCGCCGTCACCAACCACTCGGCCGAGGCCATTTCCATCACGCATCCCCACGCGGCCACCCAGGAGCGCCTCTTCCAGGCGGCCCTCGACCGTGCTGGCTTGCAGCCCAACCACATTGACTATGCCGAGCTGCACGGCACAGGCACGCAAGCCGGCGACGCCACCGAGTCCAAGTCCGTGACCAACGTGCTCGCGCGCAGCCGCGGCCCCGCCGAGCCGCTGTACGTCGGCACCGTCAAGCCCAACCTCGGCCACGGCGAAGCCGCCAGCGGCGTCACGTCGCTGATGAAGGTGCTGCTGATGATGCGCCACAGCGCCATCCCGCCGCACGTCGGCATCAAGGGTCGCATGAACCCGAAGTTGGCCCACCTCAAGGACCTCAACACCCACATTGCCTTTCGCACCACGCCGTTCGTGCCGCGCCCCGGTGGTGACGGCAAGCGCCGCGTGCTGATCAACAACTTTGATGCGGCCGGTGGCAACACGAGCATCATCTTGGAGGACGCGCCGCGTCGGATCGAGGACGCCACGACCACAAACGATCCGCGGCCACATCATATTGTTGCCGTCTCTGGACGCACGGCGACAGCTCTGGCCGGAAACACCCAGCGACTCCTCGACTACCTGCGCAGTGACGCCGTCGCCTCCGCTGTCCGCCTCGAGGATCTGGCCTACACCACCACGGCCCGTCGCATGCACCATGGTCTCCGGCAGACGCATGTCGTGTCGTCGTTGGACGGCCTCGTTGCCAGCCTTGAGACTGCTGCTGCTGCTGCTGCTCCGACCGCTGCCAAGGTGCCCTCCACGTCGTCGCCGGCCCCGTCCGTCATTTTCTGCTTCACAGGGCAAGGTTCGCAGTACGCCGGAATGGCCTCAGAGCTCTTTGCGACGCAGCCAATCTTCCGCAAGACCATGATTGACTGCGATCGCATTGCTGTGAGCCACGGCTTTGAGTCCTTCCTGTCTCTGGTTGCGGGCCAGGACGCCTTAAACGCTGCCTCACCCGTTCAAGTCCAGCTAGCCATTGTCTCCATCGAGCTCTCATTGGCGGCCCTGTGGAAGTCGCTCGGCGTCGCCCCGGCTGCTGTCATCGGCCACAGCCTCGGTGAGTATGCTGCTCTGTGTACGGCGGGCGTCCTCTCCCTCAGCGACTGCCTGTGTCTTGTCGGCCACCGGGCCCGCCTCATGCTCACCAACTGCCAGCCGGGCACCCAGTCGATGTTGGCCATGGCGTGTGGTATCGCGGAAGCTGAGTCCCTGTTGAGCAGCTCGTCCGGCTTCAGCCGCTGCGAGATTGCCTGTGCCAACGGCCCGTCGGCCACGGTCGTCAGTGGGCCCGCGGTCGAGGTTGCTGAGCTGCAAAAGGCGGCATCGGTCAAGACGACCTTGCTGGACGTCCAGTTTGCTTTCCACTCCGCTCAGATGGACGCCGTCGTTGACGAGTTTTCCGTCTTCACGGCCAAAGCGCACTACTCTGCGCCCTCTGTGCCCTTCGCCTCAACATTGCTCGGGACGTTGCTTCCGTCTGACGACGCCTCGCCAAGTCCGATTGACCACACCTACCTCGTGCGCCAGATGCGCGACCGCGTGCGGTACGAGGATGCTCTGCAGTCTTTGCTCGCAAACTCGTCCATCAAGGCTTCCCAGGCTGTCTGGATCGAGATCGGGCCCAGCCCCATCTGCATCGGCCTTGCTCGCTCCAGTTTGGCGAAAGTCGATAGCGCCAAGTCGCCTCTGCTTTTGCCTTCTCTCAAGCGTGGCGAGAGCGACTGGAAGACAATCTCGCAGGCTGTGGCTCGCGCCTACGAGGCTGGCATCGACATTGACTGGCAAGAGTTCCATGCTGCTTTTGAGTCGTCGCTGCGCCTGCTTGAGCTGCCCACGTACGCCTTCGACCTGAAAAACTACTGGATCCAGTATCGCGGTGACTGGGCACTTCGAAAAGGCGACCCTGTCGACACCTCCCACGGTGCATCCACTGAGCCACATCCAGAGGCAGCGCGTGTGACGGCGGCCCCTTCTTACCCAGAGTTCAAGGCGACCACTGGCATCCACCGCATCACGTCGCAAACTATTGGTGACGCCGGTATTGCTGTCACATTCGCCACGGACGCCATCGAGCCCAAGCTCAATAAGGCGCTTCGCGGTCATCTGGTCAACGGCGCTGGTCTCTGTCCCAGTTCCGTTCTGGGGGATATCGCACTCACTGCCGCCAACTACATCCGCCGCCTATCGCAATCCAGCAGCGCCAAGTCCATCTCGCCCATTGACCCCCAGTTGTGCATGGACGTGCACAGCATGGGCATCCATAAGCCACTCCTCGTACAGCCTGGCGAGACGAAGCAGGTCATTCGCACGGCCGCAAACTGGGACGCGTCGGCCAAGACTGTGTCTGTCACGTTCAACAGCCAAGACGGCCCCGACGGCGTCGTGGTCGAGCATGCCCACTGCCAGGTCTCGTTCGGCGACGGCTCTGCATGGCAGTCTGTGTGGAAGCGCAACGCCTATCTTGTCCGGTCGCGCATGGCCCAGCTTGTGGAGGCGTCCGGCCGCGGCCAGGCCCACAAGCTGCTGCGGCCCATGGTGTACAAGCTGTTTGCGGCGTTTGTCGACTATGCGCCCAAGTACCAGGGCCTTGAAGAGGTGTACATGGACAGCCACGAGCTCGAGGCAGCCGCCAAGGTGCAGTTCCTGACCAACGAGGCAGACGACGGAACCTTCACGCTGAGCCCCTACTGGATCGATGGCCTTGCCCACTTGTCTGGCTTCATCCTCAATGGTGCCGACACAACACCGGCCGACTCGGTCTTCATTTCTCACGGCTGGGGCAGTCTCAAAGTTGTCGGCCAGCTGTCGGCTGACCAGTCGTACCGAAGCTACGTCCGCATGCAAGAGGAGACTGGCAGTCGTGGGGTCCTGTCAGGCGACGTATACTTTTTCGACGGCGATGATGTTATCGCCATGTGCGAAGATCTCAAGTTCCAGCGTGTCAAGCGTTCAATCCTGCCGTATCTGCTTCCCTCGGGAACCGACAAGGCAGTCACAAACCCGCCAGTCGTGAAACAGGTGGCACGGTCACCTCTCCCGCAAGGTACGACTGCAGCAAAGCCTACGACTAAGACAGCAGCACCTTCCCAGGCGAGAGCCACTGTTTTCGCTCAGATTCTCGAAGTCGTCGCATCTGAAGTGGGCATAGACGTGTCTGAACTTACGGATGATGCCTGGTTTGCGGATCTCGGCGTGGACAGCTTGCTGGCCATCAGCATCACGGCCAAGCTCAGCGCTCTTCTCGACCGCCAGCTGCCTGCAACGTTGTTCACTGAGTACCTCGGCGTCAGCCAACTGCGCAGCTACTTTGCTGAAGAGTCCAGTACCGGGTCGTCGGGTAACATTCCGCCTTCCGGCAACGGAGAAGCTAATGGTCCCTCGTGGTCCACAGCGGCCCCGTCGGACCATGGAAGCAACGACGGCGACGACGACGACAGTAGTGCCAGCAGCAGCGGGTCGCCGAGTCCGGCGGATACGCCGGTCAGCAGCATCGGTCAGACACCCAACCCGGGCTCTGCCAACGGCCATTCCACGGAGCTGTTTCGTAAAATCATTGCCGCTGAAGTAGGCGTTGATCCGTCCGAGATTGAGAATGACACGCCGCTGGCTGATCTGGGCGTCGACAGCCTTCTGTCTCTGTCCATTCTCGGCACCATCAAGACGCAAACGGGTCGCGTCCTACCATCCAGCTTCCTTCTCGACCACCAAACGCTCGGCGACATTCAGAAAGTCTTGGGCGGGCAGTCGCACACGCCACCGCAGGAGCTCGCTCAGGCCGTCGCCCAAGCAGCATCGTTGTCTGTCACCAAGAAGGGCAGCTCAGCCTCCTACCAGGCAGAAGCTATCCTGTTGCAGGGAACTCCGGCTCCTAGCACTCCGGCTCTGTTTCTGCTGCCTGATGGCTCAGGCAGTGCAAGCAGTTATGTCGGATTGCCTCCAATGGGCCTCAAGGGCGCCGTCTATGGCCTCAACAGCCCCTTCCTAAGCAATCCTGGAGACTTTACCGTATCGCTCCAGGACGTGGCCAGCGCTTACGTAAGTCAGATCCTCAAGATACAGCCTCACGGTCCCTACCACCTGGGCGGCTGGTCTATTGGCGGTTCATATGCCTTTGAAGTGGCTTCGCAACTTGCTCTTCGTCATAATGAAAAGGTCGCCAGCTTGGTATTGATCGACGCACCGTGTCCCAAGTCGTTGCCGCCACTACCGGCGGAAACAATCGACCTTCTTGACACCATTGGTGCGTTTGACGGGCTTAAGGGGCGGGCCAACAAGATGCGGGACGGCGTCCGGGATCACTTTGCTGGGTCTGTGAACGCACTCAAACAATACATTCCGGCTCCGGTTCCGCGGTGGGCTGTGCCTCAGTCGGTCACGGTGTTGTGGGCGCGTGATGGTGTGTGGGAAACTGTTGGCGAAGTGGTACAGAGCCAATACCGAGGGGAGCAGAGACGCAAACCCGGCGCGAACGCCGCACAAGATTGGATTATGGATCCGCGAAAGGACAAAGGCCCGAACGGTTGGGACGACTTGCTGCCAGGCGCGCACATTGTGTGCAAAGTGGTTCCCGGAGACCACTTTACCATCATGAGGAGGCCAGGCGTTGCCGATCTCGGTCGCCAGATAGCCTGCAGTGTTTCGGAGCAAGAGATGGCGTGATGGTAGGGCGTTAGAGCCAAGATGAGTGGACGAACCCTAACGGTGGTTTCATTGTCTCAGCTATAGATAGTTAGATTGAACAATATGACAATATGCACGACGTACTTCGCAGCTTAATGCCGAAATGGGATAACTCTGCGGGCATGATCGTGTTCTGGATACCGAACAGCAGTTTCACTGCATTTCATCGCCACGCTCTTACCTTTCTTGCATGGCTGGTTGCATGTGCAGCGCATCATCCATGGTCCTCTTTGTTTTTATATCCTCGTAAAACAAGACTTGCGGTTCTTTTTTCCTTGTCATGTACGCCTCTGTGGCTCCACTGGCAGCTTTCGCCTCTCAAGTATTGCGCCGATGCCACGATGGTTGCATCATTGCCCACAGCAAAGACTAGCTTCCGAATAAAATCCCGGGTGCTAGAGCGAGATCGGGTCGTGGCAGAGCTGTGGCTATCGGTTGGCCAGCATAGCGTGAAGAGTGTCGAGGGAGGATGTCACTTCGACGGTGGTGTGCTGGCAGCCGTCGCATTGTCCATGTCGTGTTCAGGCACAGAGATAGATCGGGACGTATCAATAGAGTCGCGTAGTAGTGACGTGGGGGGCACAGAACAGGAGCCGTGTTGTGTCGTCATTCTGGTAAATAACAACAGAACCATACGGGGGGCAATGCGAGAGAGGCAAAAAAATGACGAAGGGTGGATGACAAAGAAGTGGGCGCGGTTGGCCTTGTATGTTCCACGGGAGGAGGAGCGGATACACTGCAGTAGGGCTGGTCTGCATATAAGCATAAGCGGCACCTCGTCACTGACCGGTAAGCTTATGGAGTAGCAGCCGCGGCGATCCTCCTCGCTTCCCGGATCACGCTTGCGTCCTGCGTCGTAACGCCATATGTCCTCGCCATTTGAACTGAGGCTCGCCATTATTCCATCCTTATCGTGCACGTCGAAAGGTCTTGGGTGACTTCCATCGGCGGCGGCCGCGGTTGGCTGATCTTGCCGTCTCACGTAGGCGATGGATGACCATGGCTTGTTGACATCGTACGGTAGACGTCCTCGTACGCCAGGCCAGTCAAACACCATGCAGTGGCCCTATGTCGTATCTCGTAACGGCAGTCGAGGATGATGAGATCCTGCATGATGAGGATGACCCGAATACCACCATACTATGTGACCCCCATCGGCGTGGTCCTGGGGGTATTACATTACACAGGGTATGCCTGTGCTACCCATACACGGGGCTCCGTCGGCCAAAGTGCTATCTGCTGCAGGTGATAGGGCGTCAGCAACGTGAGATGCTGCTCTCCTGGTAGACAAGACCAACCGCCGCACGTTCCGTCCGCTCTCTTGGAGTCGCTCGCCAGGTACCGCGTACAGGATATCAAGCCTCGGAGCCTGGACTGACCTATTTTGGTATTTTTCATGTGCCTGGCCACTCGATAACATGCCGTCGATCCGTTGCTGGGGCGTGTCTTATTCACAATGGTGTGAACAATGGCCTCGACCGCCGCGTTCTGGAAGATTTCCGTATGGGCACGTACGGGCACAAAGCCACGGAGTCAGTAGTGGGGGCGTCGTATTGCTCGATAAGCTTGTCGGTTTGGCCAGGCAAGGATCGATGCACGCCTCAGCCCTGTTCGTGCACGGTGACATGTCCGTCGACCTGCGTTCTGCAGGGCCTCAGACTTTCGGCTAAACAAAGCATGAGAAGAAGAAAAGACAGGATGCGAGACCTGTGCTGTGTTTTGGATCCTTATCTGGCAAGGCGCCATTCGTGCCTTCCGCCACTGTATGTAGAATAAATAAGGGACAGTCTAAGCGGCAGGTGCATGGGACGGTGCCCCAGGCCGTGCTTTGACATCCCCGGCAGGCGCCACTGCACTCTAGGCCACCAAAGTAATGCCGGTCAACGCACGTGGGGGCATATATGGGGCCTAAAGGCCTCAACGGTCGATTGCCACCAAAAACGCCGTAGAGGATGTCGAGAATCCCTCGTTTGGTTTAGGTCATCGAGGCCGCTCACTTGCGACATCCTCGACGCCCCAAAGTCAGCATCACATCTGACACCAAAAGGCGCCAAGCCCCCTACAGCGCATCGCACCCGCAACTCCAGTAAATAAGCTCAAAAACGGCCGGTATTTGCCCACTGTAGCGTCGATCACCCGCGGATAGCACTCCGCTCCTTCCTTGCACTTGGCCATTCTTCGCGCATTCCTTCCTCTGCAAATATATCGGCACCACCACGCTGTCGCCCATTCGCAGTTTCCCGTTTCGTTTCTGATGCTGAGGAAATAAAAGAGAGGAAGGAGCCAGATTTGGACCCCAACAACGGCAGCCACCTCCAAGCGTCCCTCCTGCGCCTGTTTGTCAGCAGTTTCCTTTGTTTCCTCTGCAGCACACTACGCCCCCGCTTCCTAGCAACTAACCCCATCCAGCATATGTGCTAAAACGCATTCATCCCTCGTTGCCAGCGTCTGATATATCAGACCCGCCCTCTTTGCATCCTCAGCCGCACGGAAACAGCCCCCATCTATTATCCACATCATCATTCACATCGCATCAATTTGATTCTCGGCTTCCCACCGCCGCCAATCCGCATCCTTCTGCTGGCCAGCAGCCTCAAAGCAGCGCCCATGGCGGACCTCACTTTTAGCCACCTCAGCTCCGACACGTTCGAAGAGGAGGCCCAAAAGAAGGCCGGGCGCAAGCGGCCAAGAGTCCGCAGTGTCATGTCTTGCAGGCAATGCCGTGAGAGAAAGGTCCGCTGCGACCGTGAGGTGCCTTGTCAGCCCTGCACCCAGCGCGGTGTCGGGTCCAAGTGCACCTACAACCATGCCAAGACGGCCTCGATTTCGTCCACAAGCAAGCCGCCATCGCCCCATGCACAGGATTCTGCAGAATACGGCACGCGTGTGAGTCGGAAATCGACATCGGGCAAGAGTTCACCCCGGACCTCGTCGACGACGCCGCCCCAATCGATCATTCCTGGCCCAAGTCCGAATTCAGCGCGTGCTGCAGCGGCCCTGCCCATAGCAGGTAAACAGCAAAGTCAGAGCCTCCCGTCAAGGCCGTTACGCACTGCCAGTCAGCAAGTTCGAGGCCACATTGTCCACCTGTCCAACCGCAAGACGCGCCTCATCGGGGTCAGCCACTGGATGGCCCCCTGCAACGAGATGATGGTCCTCAATGCCATGGTCAACCAAACACACGGCTTCGATGCGTGTCTGGAAGAGTTTTCCGAGCTGAAGGAGCGGCTGCGCCTTGCCAACACGGGGATGGCCCTGTTTCCTCCATACTGTCTGGCAGCCGGAGGCGGACTGACGGTTGCCCTTCTTTTCTCCGTGCTTCCGGACAGGGCGTCTTGTGAACGGTGGATCGGCCGCTTTTTCCAAAGCTACGGCCGTATCTACGACATAGTGGACCCGGAGACTCTGGCTTGCGATCTGCACAAGGCCTTCTCTGTTCCGGTGGAGGATCGGTGTGGCCGCGTTAATGCCATAGACTCTGTCTACCTCCTTCGGATTCTCATTACAGTGGCTCTCGGCATGCAAATGTCAGGCTCCCATCGCATCCATGGCCGCCAGCTGGGCAGCCTTGTTGAGGAATTCGTCCGAAGTGCTTCCCGAGTCCAGAAGCCCTGCACCGGAAGTCTGCAGGTTCTGCTGCAGCTCATTCTCATGAGAACCGTCATGGGATCCGACATTGATGGCGAGTACGGCTGCATGGGCCTTCTCGGCCTGACTAGCAACATCGTAACGCGAATGGGGCTCCACCGCAACCCGGAAATCTTTCCAGGCGCGTCGCCGTACTTCATAGAGCAGAGACGGCGACTCTGGGCGTGCTTTCTGCGGCTGAACCTCGCATACTGCATACGCACCGGATCGCAACTGAACCTGCGCCTGGAAGACAGCGACTGCCCCTTGCCCACGGCCAGTGTTCTGAAGACCCCTTTGTCCGCCACGCCGGTCGACGAGGACATCAACAGGTGCCTGAGAGAGTGGACCGTGGACGACGAGAGCGCACAGAACGATGCTTCGTACAACTACGCCGCCGCCAAGTTGGCTAACGTTGTGGCCCCGGTTCACCAAATCCTGTGCTCGGCTCGGCCACAAGTCAACGCTGAGCAACAAGACCTCTTGCAGCACGGCTTCGCCTCTCTTGTGGAAGAACTCCCGCCGAGTCTCCAGTCGGGGACACCGGTGTCGGATCCTACTGTCGAACTACAGCGTGCCTTGATATCCGTCGGTATACACAGCTTTCTTCTCGTTGTGTCGATGAGCCACATCTTGCGGAACTCCGCCGCTGAGCTGGCCGCGTCCGACAACCTTGCCACACAACGACCCCAACTTCTTGAAATCTGGGACTATGCGACGTCCATCTTGACACAGTTCCAGTCGCTCTCGCAGAAGGAATCCGATGGACGGGCATCGCGGGCTAGTTCCAAGTCAAGTTCCAGTTCACTCTCTCTGCAGTCGCCCGAGGACTCGAGCACGGTGGCTCGTGACACTAGCGCCATGACGCAACATTTGATGTGGACGGATGCCGGTCGGGCGGCTCTTATTGGCTGTCTCGTCGTCGGCCGTCTCCGACGCCACGACATTGATAAAACGACGGCGTTTTCGGTTCATCCACGACAGCAGCACACTGTGTCCATCTTCCAGCAGATGCTCACCCAGTCTTTGTCCAGGCTGCTTGACTTGTGGCGCTGCAAGTCGCACCTGGGGCCCGTGACAGCAAAGACAAGCATGATTGTCGCCGTCGCCATTGCGGTGACCAACAGCCTCTATTCCGACTTTGACGATATTTACAACAAGGGTATCAAGGCGGCCAACCAGCAGATTGCCGAAATCAAAACGGCCCTAGAAAAGCACGCAAGTGAGGCCCGGCCGGCTTCGAGAGCCAGAGACTCGGCCATAAGTATAGACGATGCCGTTGCCACGACGGCGGCGGTCGGCCATTTTGCCGACACGACGACTCAAGTTCCTCACGTGCTACCAAGCCATCCGGCAGGCCCATTGTCCATGCTGTCGACCACGTCTGCAGCTGCCCTGCCGCTCATATCGCCGGGTACACTGCCGCCGCAAATGGGCGTACCGACGCCGGCTCTCCAGGCTTGGGTCCCCATGGCATTGGTTGGCAATGGCCCCCGCCAACTGTCCGACGTGTCTGCCACTAGCTCCTCCGTAGGCACAACGCCCGAGTTCGGCGGCATGGGTGGCAGCGACTTGTTTGGGCTCGACTTTAGCGCGAACATGACGGCTGGCCCCTACGCCGTGCCCATGTGCATTGACGGTGCGCTCATGGGCGACTTTGATTCGTCGTTTCTCGACTTTTCTAATGACACGGTCATGAACAATATGTTTTAAATAAAAAGATTCCTGGACTAAGTCTTTTTTTTGGGTGGGGGGGGTTGATATCGGGTTATCTTATGGGACTATCTGTTTTTCTTCTCAATCGCTGAAGCGAACATCGACTTCGTTTTTCGATTAAAAATCAATTTTGTTTATTTTTACTATTCTTGAAATAATTCTGTTACTAAAATCGCAACCGATGCTCATCAGTACTGATTCCCTAAACTGGGAATGGAGAAGAAAAACTAGAATACTTTCGACGACAAACGCAGAACTAACGCCGAGGAAATGCAATAGTACAAAACAAAAAAAACCCTTTGACAGAATCCCAACTCGAGCGTGCTGCTGCTCTGCTCTTCTCTTCTCTTTTTTTTTTTTGTCTTTTTTTGGTCCTCCTCCGCCGCAAATTACGCCTTCACCAGGCGGAAGCCCACCTTCATGTACCGCACCACAATGATGAGGAGCGCACCAGCAAGTGTCGTGACTCCAGCAAACACGAACGCGCCCCAGTACACAGTGGACGTGCCGCTGCGGGACTGGTGGTCCAAGATAGCACCCGCCACGGGGCTGCCGATGAGCATGCCCAGGCCGGCCGAGAAAAGCGTCATGCCGAGGTTCGTTCCCAGCTTGGTCAGGTCCGGGCAGAGGAAGGGCACGGTGGCCGGCACGACCGCTTGGATGGAGCCGTTTGTCAAGCCCAAAAAGACAGACACCAGGATAATGCCGGCTTCGTCGTGGACGGCGATCCAGGCCACGGTAATGACACCCGAGAAGAAAACGGCCGGAATCAGAATGGACATGTTGCCAAACTTGTCGGCAAGCATGGACGGGACAATGCGGCCGGGGATGGACGCGGCGTTGATGATGATAAGCATGTACGAGGCCGTGGTGGCGTCGATGCCAATGTTGGTGGCGTACTGCTCGACGTAGAAGAAGGGCACGTAGAGGCCGATGAAGGAAAAGACAATGGCGACGAGCCACATGGCGAAAATGGGGTCGCGCAGCGCGTCATAATTGATGAGCGGGCCCGACTTGCGCGGCGGCAGGCGCGGCTTCATCACGGCAATGGCAATGATGAGCGTGGCCAGCATCAAAAAGCCCATGACGCGGACGGCCCAGCCGAAGCCGATGCTGATGAAGAGGCGACGCAGTGCAATGGGGTAGATGATGCCGCCAATGCACGAGCCGGTGGCGGCGATACCAATGGCGGTGGCGCGGCGCGTCGAGAAGTAGGTCCCAACAATGGCAACGCCGGGGATGAAAACCATGCCGGCACCGACGCCCACGACGATGCCCTGAGCCAGGAAGACCTGCCAGTACTCTTTGCAGATCGAGGTCATCATGGTGCCGAAGACCACGAGGAACGTGCCGATGAGGATGTCCGTGTAAAAGTAGCCCGCATCGAGGGCCCGGCCGCACAGCACGGCAATGACGAGCATGAGGAACGCCTGGATGCTGCCAATCCACGAAATGGCCGACTCGGTCGACGTGGCCAGTAAATTTGCCGAGTAGTAGGACTGGAAAACGCCGTACGAGTTGACGATGCCCCAGGTATTGAAGTTGAGGAAAAAGGCACCGAGAACTTGCAGCCATGCACGACTGCCACCATTTGGCGGCGGAGGAGGCCCTGGCGGCGGAGTTGGTCCTGGTGGCGCTTCAGGTGCCGTCCCTGGAGCACCGCTCGGCTTTTCACCGATGCTATCGGCACCGGAAGCGTCTGCGCCGGACAAGCTTGTCGGCGAGGGATCATTCAGGGTGTCAGCCTCCACGTCCCTATCTGTGGTGAAGACTGGCTCTTGAGGAGACGCCATTTCTGGGTATGGTCTTAGTCGAATAACTCCGGGTGATGGTTGAAAAGACGATTCAAAGGCTGGGAAAGAATGGAGTATGTCGAATAGAAGACGGCTCTAAGAAACCGGTATCGATAGCAGCTTGAGTATTGGTTGCTTAGGATTCCGGTAGAGTGGTGAGTAGCGGAATATGTAGATGATCGTTGTCCAGCTGCAGTGTGAAAGTAAAATGTCTGGGGTTGTGTTGGGATGTAAGAGGTCAGACGATGGTTGCAAAGAAGCGAAGTCGAAATGGCTTTAGTAGGGAGCAGATGTGGCGGACCAAATATGACGAGATATGAGATGGAGATACTAGATCACTGGGAAACGGAAGAAAGGTATCTTGCTGAGCATCGAATATAAATTAGAGAAAGGGAGGCAAAGGGGAGGATCGTGAAGTGCTTTTCTCAGCAGCGGGGCCTGGCCATGGGGAAACAATTACCCCCATTCGACGACGCACCGTACGCGCGTGCCGGTCCAGGGAATGAGGAAGGTGCAAAGAGCATCGGGGCGGTCGCACTTTCCTCCCTAATCCGTCGAAGACAACAATCCGTCGTTTGTCAGACAAGTACATGTGTATCTTCGTCGACAAGAGCGAAGGTCGTTCTTGCCCGACCAATCAAGTTACACCACCATCGGCTGCCCCATTAAGACGTGCTGGAATCGGATTTAAGTCTCCTAAAATGGACTAGTCGGATTTAAATTTCCTATTCAGGAGTGCGACAAACGTCAATGACAGGGACAACGCAAAAGACGATGACAAAGGGATCACAGAACAAGTCCACGGGATTGAATGTCTAACAGATGCACCGAAGAATTCACTTTCTCTGTGTAGCTGACAATATCTCAGTGTTTTTGTGCTGCGTAAAAACCATTTCCCAGACAAAGTAGTCATATGGCAGCGCAAAGCGCAGGAAGACCATTACAAAGATCTAAAGAGATTGATAAGGACAGATACTTTGTTTCTCCGCTCATGTGAGTGATCTTCTGTAGAGGTGTACAAGTGTGTTTGTGCGTTTGTGCATATCTACCGGATGCCGGACATGCATCGCGTGTTCCATGGCCCTGAAGAGTTTCTTTGTCGACATACAGCCCTCCCTTTATCATGTTAAATCCCACATCTAATGGAGGCCGACCTAGGACAAGCCTATCCTAGCTCTTACCGAATTATTTATTTATATATACAAATTAATTACTCCCGCCAGTTTAAACCATTTATGAGCAAGTGACTGCCAGACCGTACCTGGACCCTGAACGCCTCCCTTCGCTCTTGTCTGCAGCTAAAATAGTTCACCACGTGAGCTTGGTCTCAAGATCCGCCCCCAATAAAACAATCCCATAGCGAATGGATGAGATGGGTTCTTTGTACGTCGTATATGCTAAAATGCTGAGATGGAGCGAGTTTGAAGTCTGGTCGGTCGCTGTGATGAGCAATATCATCTTCGGATGCCGAGTTGTTGCATTCAGGGGCAAAGACAAACTATGCTTTATTATACCTGACGTTTTCTGCAAGTGTGTTCTGTGTTATCTCGAACTTCTTTTGTTAACCACTGTGACCTAATATAAACAAAGGAAGTGTAGGCGTTTTTATTCTTTCTTGCAAAAATTACAGTTTTTATTTAAATATATATATATTTTGCTTCTGCACGATATTTTTCTTATTTTTTTTTTTAAAAAAAAAACAATAAGAGAGAGAAAAAGGCAGAGGAACGAGCAACCACTCATAAGTGTTGGTGTCGAGGCTGAGCCGGTTTACTATCTTGGTCTCGTGGAAGATGAGGACGAGAAGGCTGACGATGCGACGTCCAGCGTCAAGGAGTTAGCGTCGAGTTTAGCGTGACGATGCCCTGTGTACAAAAGTACTCCACGTGACTTCGCGCATGACACGTGCACGGACCAGTTCATGGAGGGGCACCTTACGGGGGAGGGGAACTTGTTGCAGGGGCGACGAGCTGTCAAAAATAAATAAATAAAAAACAGCGCCTGGAAAATAGTGGCTCGTTCGTCTGCCGCTGCCCGTCCGGTTGGAAAACAGGGGCAACAGGGGGACCAGGGGGGGAGGGGGGGAGAAGGCACAACCCCACTGTAGTTGAGCTGGCTTGTTTTGTTGATTGGACGAGGCCGATGATGGAAATTCGATTGCCTGGGAACAGAAGCGGAAGGAAGGGACTGGACAGGCGGAACTGTGGAATTCCTCACATTTTCTGCCGTCTACATTTTCAGGCCTCTGCTGCCTTTCGCGAACTGGACGTAACCACCACGCCATTTTTCTCTATCACGCGCCCCATCTCGACATTTATCGTCTGCTTCTACATCCTTTTACTGTCCTCCCGCAAGCGGTCATACTGCCCACGAGCCGACGGCAGACGATCCCCCTTGCCGTCCCCTTTCGCGACAGCCTCCCCCCTTTTAACATCACTTGCGTCATCTAGCGTTTGTCGATTTGTTTTCGCACCGCGAACGTTTTCTGTTGTCCAGCTTTCGTCTTAACGGCATCTTTCCTATCTCCCTATTCTTTCCTTCGTCTCGCTCCCAGCCGCAAAAATGGGTGAATCAAGGTACGCCCATCTAGGATTCGACAGCGAGCTTCGTGCGATCAGGCGTCGTGCCCGGTGCTCCTTCTCTCACGGGCGTATCCAATGGTGGTCTGAGCGCATGATGGCGTACGCGTGTTGGTGTTTGACAGCTTTCCCTGCTGACCACATCCCACAGACAGGAACTCGTGCAATGGCTGAACAGCCTCCTGCAGCTCAACGTCACAAAGGTCGAGCAGTGTGGAACAGGGTACGTTGTGTTGTGTCCCCCGGCGAGCGGCTAGTCCGAGTGTCGCGATCCTGAAGCTGACCCGTCATGTCCTCCGTCCCTAGAGCCGCCCTGTGCCAGGTCTTCGACAGCATCTTCCTCGACATCCCCATGTCGCGCGTCAAGTTTAACGTCAACACGGAATATGCCTACATACAAAATTTCAAGGTCTTACAAAGTGAGTGCGGGACGGACAAGGCGTACCCATGGGATGTAGTGTACGAGAGGGTTTCGTGTCTCCTACTAACCCGCACAGGCTGCTTCCAGAAGCACCAAATCGACCACCCCATCCCCGTCCAGGCCCTCGTCAAGTGCAAGATGCAGGACAACCTCGAGTTCCTGCAGTGGACCAAGCGCTACTGGGACCAGCACTACCCCGGCGGCGACTACGATGCCGTTGCGCGGCGGAAGGGTGCCCCCGTCTCGGCCGGGGGCGCTGCGCCGCGCGCGCCCGTCTCGACAGGTGCCGTCCGGCGAGGCACGACGCCCACGACAGGGCCGCGGGTTGGCAAGGCCGTGGGCGGCGGCGCCGGCACGGCCGCCCTGCAGCAGGAGAACAACACGCTCAAGGAGACCGTGGTGGGCCTCGAGCGCGAGCGCGACTTCTACTTTAGCAAGCTGCGCGACATTGAGCTGCTGATCCAGCAGGCGGTCGAAGAGGACCCGGAGCTCGAAAAGCAGGAGGACGGCCTCGTCAAGCACATCCAGACGATCCTGTACTCGACCGAGGAGGGGTTTGAGATCCCCGCCGAGGAGGCCGGTCTCGACGACCAGGAGACATTCTAGGTGACTGGAACGACGACCTCGCCACGCCCACGGCGCGCCAAGTCCTGCATCCAACACATTGTGCGCGCTCCGATGACGGAGCTGACGTCGGAGCAGCCGGCTGAGGCCGAGGCAGCGACAGCAAGCGCTTAGGAGTGTGGGGAGTGTGAGGAGTGACAAAAGGGACAAGGGTTTTTCTTTTTCTGTTACTACTATACCTTGGTGTCTTGAACCAGGCGGTATTTCGCTTGGTACGGTATGCTTTGGAGGGTTCCGCGAGGGGATGAATTATGAGGGTGGATGGAGACAGTTCAGGGGAGACAAAGTTGGCGTCATTCGTTGGCGTGCATAGGCATCAGGCGCATCAGGCACTGACGAAAAATACGATATGGGCGAGTCGTGATAGAGGCATCATCAATATGCATGTCGATTCTCTTTTGTTGCCACTGATTTTAGATCCTTGTTTGCGGGTAAATGACGTCACGTGATATCGCACAGGAATCCAATTTGGGCAGCACGGATGAATGCTGTTGTTAGTGGCCTTTAGTACGTGATTTGGCGCTTTTAGCTACGTCAGAGGGGTTTCACTCGCTAAGACACGCTGTGGGCAGCCCAGTCTAGCCGCCTCCTGCCAAACTACGGCGCTAAGCTGCTTGTAACCAATGCCCCAAGAGCAGTGTCGATGTTCGCCGCCTGAATCTCCACTTTCTGCCGTCTTGGGAAACTCGTTCGAGGCCCCGGTGACTGTCTATTGGAAATGAAGTCGAGGCTGTGTACGAAATACAAGGCTCCCATTCTCCTCACTTCTCGCGTCTCGTGAACTTATCCTCCTCTTCTCTTTCGTCGTTCTTCATTTCGAATCCGCGAGACGCCTCCATCTACGGCCGTACTGCTTCTCGATCGCTGTATATTTCGACTGTAATCCGACGACATCAAAACTGACGACTCCGATCTATCAGTGACCGCAGATCGCCCGCCCGGATCGCTCGCTCTCTTTGTTCGTATTGTTCGCTTCGTCGTTACTTTCGCTTCTCCGCCTGAGCCGCGTCTGCTGCGTCTCCTGACTTGACCCCTCTGGACTCCCTTAAAAAACACGAGATTTTTGTTGTTTCTTCATTCGCTTGGTCATTCTCTCTTCTCCCGTTTTCAGCATCGCCGGTTTCGCTGCATCGCCTGTCTTCTCGCCCTTCTTGCCTCGCTCGACATCGTCTTTTACATCTGCACTCGAAAAAATCCTGCCTCGCCCGCCATGGCGCCGCCCATCGAGATCTCCATCCCGACAACGTCCCCTGTGGGGGCGTCCGGCGGCGAGAAGGCCTACACGCTCTACAACATCACACTCCGACTCCCGCTGCGGTCCTATGTGTTCCAAAAACGGTACTCTGAGTTTGCAGCCCTTGACGTCACCCTCACCAGCCTCGTCGGTGAAGCACCACCGGCACGACTGCCAGGCAAGTCTTGGTTCCGATCGACCATTGCCTCCGCCGAGCTCACCGAAGACCGCCGCGTCGGCCTCGAAACCTACCTCCGCGCCATCGCCGAATCCCCCGACCGCCGCTGGCGCGACACCACGGTCTGGCGCGCATTCCTCAACCTGCCCAGTGCGGGTGGCGCCGGCTCGTCGTCGGCCAGTGGACGCAGCAGCCAGGGCATCGTGTCGGCGAGGCGCGACAACGGCACACCGTCGGCGTCCGCCGAGAGCCGCCTTCCCGCCATTGGACTGGCAGCAGCCAACGCGGCCGCGGCGGGCGACCCGGGCACCTGGATCGACCTGCACAAGGAGATGAAAAGCTCGCTCAAGGAGGCACGGGCGCAGCTGGCGCGGCGGGATGCGGCGCTGACAGCTGGCGGTGGCAGTGGCAGCGGCAGCGGCGGGTCGGGGTCGGGCGCCGCCGAGGCTGGTGCGGCAGCCAAGCGCGAGCTCGTCAAGACGGGGAGTCTGCTGACGGCGCTCACGACGGGGCTCAAGACGCTCCAGGAAGCAAAGCGGCTGGGCGAAGGCGAGCTGCGACGGCGGCGGGACCTGCTGGCGGCGGCGCGCGTGGAGCGGGATGGGCTGGAGACGCTGAGTGCGAGTCTCACGAGTGCACGCGCCAGCTATGGCGAGGGCGGCAGCAGCAGCGGCAACGGCAGCGGTATCACCGGTTCTGGGACTGCGGCACCAATTACAGGGGATCGTGCCATCCTTTTTGGATCCGCCGCCGCGGGGAGCGGCAGCAACGGCAACGGCCGGTCGTTTGGGGGCGGACGCGTGCTGGGCGCGCCGCTGCCCGAGACGGACCAGACCCGCGAGTTGAACAACGACGACGTTCTGCAGCTGCAAAAACAAAAAGTGGCCGACCAGGACCAAGAGGTGGCCGCGCTGGCCAAGATTGTACAGAGGCAGCGGGAGCTGGGCCTGGCGATCAAGGAAGAGGTGGACCTGCAGGCGCCGATGCTGCAGCAACTAAGCGACGACACGGACCGGGTGCAGGGCAAGATGAAGGTGGCCAAAGACCGGATCAAGCGACTGAATTGAGCGGGGAAAGCGCCAGTCTGTACATTGCGAGGCATATTTGCGGTCTCGAGTCTTTTGTCTTTGGTGTTTCTACTGGGTTTCTGTTTCATTCTGTTCTTGCTCACGTTCGCTCTGTTCTCATTTGATGCATCGTCTTCCTTGTTGAAGGCCTATTTGTTTTCGGCCAGCATAGCAAGCTAAAAGATCCTGTGTATTTATGCAGGTCCATACTAATTTTACTGCTACCATTTTGATACCATGTCCCTCGTCCAGTCTTCTTCGGCATAATGGATGCTGAAAACGACCTCTGCGACGTCATAGGGATGGGACGGCATGATCCACCTTGCATATGCATGCAATTTATTCTACCCCCCAAATCATGGCAAACAAGCTTGTACTCTCCTCTTCCACTGTGCCGGGAAGGGCATCTTCCCCCGTAAGGTGTACGAAAGGATCTGCCGCCGAGCAGCTGTTTGATGTTGCAGGATTGCCCGTGCGAAGCGGCTGTTGGTAGCTGCAAATCCTAAGCGGTCATCTATTTGTAACATTGACAGGGCAGTAACAACAGTTTACTGCAGCACGTCCTTGTTCACATAGACAAGTCGTACGGTGTCTTAGTAATATTGTGATTGTAAGATACAGAAAAAAAGAAACGGTTATAACAGTCTTGTGATTGATGACGAATATTTGTGTCGAATGTGGGCTGTGGCAAAACAACACTGAGAGAGGCGTAATTCGTCTCATGATATCGATGGTGGAAGCAAAGGGAAACCTGCCATCCTGCACGCTGCACGGAATGCGAAACACTGAACAACGCTCGAGAGTGGTTGTCCACGGTTTGATTCGGGGACAAGGAAAATGGAGCAACCTCCCAGTCAACGGGAACCAATTGGCGGCGGCGGGCGGGAGGCGGCTTCGGCGCGAAACTAAATACTTGGACATTGCAATGCCACAAAATCAGGGTTCACCAAAGGCACCGCATACGGAGTACTGCCTTGGAAGTAGCTTCAAATAAGGTATGGTCTTTTCCTTCGCCTTCGACTTGTTCCAGGAAAGGAGCGTCCCGTAGGATGCAGGACCCAAAGAGTTGGCCCCATGACGTACAAAGTACAAATGGGCCTAGGGAGCGCGCCCCGTTGCTAGGCAACGAGATACTATGGACAGCGAACGCGGTGTTATGCAGTGGAGCTTTTCTTTTAGCGCAGACCTAATTTGAAAGTTGCGTGGAAAGGAAGCAGGCCAGACAGTCAGACTCAGAGGTACTTCGTAAAGAGACAATGGAGCAAGAACTCTTGTTTTCGAGAACATCCCATGTTTTCCATTGCAACGCTGGCTGGGACTCGTCACCACGTCTTCTACGGAGTAAAATCTGCTTCCCTGCAAGAATCCCTGTTGCAGGCGGACTGATAGGCAAAGAATTCCCAGGAACGAACATACAAAGTACAGAGCAAGTGCACGACGAGAAGAAAGCGAGACATTTCCGTCCATTGCAGTAAGAAACGACTGGCCGGCAGGAAAAGTTATTGGTCACGGAAACAACCAAATTTCTGGCCAAGATGTGACCTGATCGACCCCTTCGACCCCTGTAAGCGTTTGCATATTATTGTCCGCTGTGGCTGGTTGCCTGGGCACGGTCGCGTTCGTTCTGACAGCTGTAGCCAATCTCTTTCCTGCCCGTCACGGTTGCGATTAATTGCGTTGTAGTTTGGGTGCCAGTGGCTGTCGGAACACCCGCCATACAACGAGAGATGTTGTCCAATTTTAGGCTTTTGTCTTTTGGGGACGGAACGAAATTTGGTAGAGAGCATCGGCGAGACGGTTCACGATGTTCTGACTACAAACGCTGTCATGACGCCGTTTCCCTTCCAACATTGACCGCTTCTTCTCTTGATGTTCATGCTTTCCGGCTCTCGGCTGGGCTTGCAGCACTGGTCTGTTGACTTTCTGCACGGTTTCTGCAGCCATTTGTTGACTTTCTACCGCTTCGACCAGTCAAATCCACGGCCACGACGTGCATCGTCACGACGCGTATTAGTCTTAATGCACGATGCAAGAAGAGAGAGGAACAACAGCGAGCACAGACGAGCAGGGTGAGCCGCTGTCGGTGAACTGGCAATACCATAGCAATTCAACGGCCAAGATGCTTGTCCGTTACCGCTATTCACACAGCTCATGGCTTTTCCACAACAGCCGTATCACAGTAACAAAAAACCGGTGCCTAAAACGACCCGTCATAAAATGGCGGCGCCCCGGATGGCCACCCGACGACAACGCCAGCCACGCCCCATGTTCCACTTGTTTGGCAGCAGACAAAGAGAGACACGGTTGACAACAAAGCAGACCCAGGCGCAGACATGTCTTCTATCCATACACCGTAGATTGCCATGTCCACAGACGATTCGAGCCCTCTCGTCGAATGCATGTCCTGCTACGTATGGAAATTGAAAGCCCGCCCAGCTAGAAGAAATCGCTTGCCTGGCGCATAAGCTGAACGTAACTGATTGAAAAACTTCACAGACCGCCAATGTCATCCATACGATTTAATCCCTCTTCACAGCAAGTGTCAACAATCACGGACCGTTATTATGATTCGGCGTCCACGAGTCATCTGGTGGGCTCCTGTCATTCGACACTAGCCTGTTTCAGCGCCTCTTTTCTCCTTTTTAGGGCCCGTCCAACCTGACAGAACTCGACAGGCACCTACAAAGGCTCACTAGAAAAAGCAGAAAACGTTCACGAAATACGCGCAAACCCGCGACTAGCGCGCCCCGCTTTCTTCCCATGTGCTGCTAAAGAGCAACGGACGCTGCCTATTTGTCGGCGTCCCACCGCAAAAGTAAACACAAGGAAGAAACGAAGCCACAAAGCAACGACATGGGGAGAGAGAGAGAACACCACGCACCCAGAAGGAAAGAGCTTCGTTGCAATGTGTCGCACCTTCCGCAGCATTCACTCCTGCCTTCTTTACTCGGCGACAATACTTTCCATTCTCCTTCGGGCAAGAACAATTGCACGCCCCTTTTCGTCACTCCTTTCCCCATCCTGACCCGTCCATTATTCACAGATTAATATTGACCCTCTTGTGCCTTTCCCTTTTGCACGCCTCCACTCTCGACCCCCGTCAGTTTCTTCGTCCTCTCACCCTCGCAACAAAGGTAAGGTGATCCTCTTTTTTCCCTCCTCGTCTCCGTCTCGACTCCATTCTTCCACCGTTTCTCGCCCGACGAAGCGATCCCGCCTCTGCGACCCTCTTTCTTCCACTCTCGTCGCCGTCGTCAATCCTCGCCAATCCTCGTCAATCCTCATCAGTCCTCGTCCTTCGTCACCGTCGTCACCCTCGCCGACTCCTCTCTCGACTATTCGTACCGTCCCCCGACTCGACGCATTGCTCAACCACACACCCCCAGAGAACAACGCGGAGTGGCTACGATCGTCCCACATTGCCAGCTTTTCTCCAATAGTACTCCGTATGTGCAGCCAAACAAACCCACAAGGCCAGCCATTCTTTTCATTCGACACAGCCGCTTGGTGTGGGCATCGCTGTCGAAGTCTCTGTCGTCGTCTGCTTCGTCTGTCGTCGTCGCGGCCGTCGCCATTGTCCACGACCCGCTCTCTCCATTGTTTCCCCTTTTCGGTTCCGTTGGCTCCGTGGCTCTTTTCTTCCCACTTGCTGAGAAGCCGAGCCACATCTCTCAAACTTTCTCCTCGCTCTCTCCATACTAACTCTGTCCTTGCTCTGTTTGCCTTCTCCTAGATCTCGACAACTAAAACTAAAGAGACTTGTTAGCATTTTGCACATCCCCCTTCTTCGTTTGTTACTCATCTTTTAATCCTTGCCAGGCCAGCCGATTGCTATTGTCTTGCGTGTTGCTGCTTGTCCTTACCTGTTCTTTCGTACTCACATTGTTCTTCTTCTCGCATTTCCGACGGTGCCTGGCGCTCCTTCATGTTGCGTGAGTAACTCTCCTCTTCACCCTTCCCCGTCCCTCATGCTTCCACCGTGACGGCCAAAAGTGTCTCGCTTCGTCTTGACGTTGTGTGCCGGCACGGCCAGATGGCAGAATGCGGCCTGGTTGCGGACCTGCATCCGGTACCTTGCTTTTGTGAGACCAACAAGCTAACGCCTGTCTTTTGTGCTTCACCAGGCTTCTCTGCAATACTCTCTCTCACGACCTGTCACGATCTCACGTTGAGCTTCCTTTGTCTCTTGCATGACCTACCATAGATACCTTTAGACTTTCCTTTTCAAGTTTCTCAACCTCGGCCAAGCACTCATCTCGATTCTCCTTCACCTCTCAACTGCGATCACACGATCTGCGTCTCGTTCCACAACGTCTCTAAACGTCACAAGTCGACCCCAGACCAAAGGCTCTCTTCGCATAGCCAACAAACTCGCTTGGCGACAACATCCAGCCGCCTCGTCAACTCTCTCGGTGTAAACTTGACTCGGTCAAGACCTTGCTTCACCCCCCTGAACACTGCCGTCGGGCACCCCGTCTAGCAGCCAATACTCTGAATCAACTGCGTCCGACCCAAAAATGAGCGCTCCGCCCCCGCCTCCGCCCCATGGCGAGGCGCCCAAGACAACGGGCGGAAGCGGCGGCAGCGGACTACCGCCGGGCAACTATGACATTTTTGTCATCCCAGAACACTCGGCCGGTTCCGGCTTCATATACCTCCCCTCGATGCGGCCGAATATCAACAGCTTTGTTGCCGGCTTCGCGAGTGCCTTGGCCATTGTCGCACTCGGCAACAGCATGGCACCCGCTTTCCGCGCATGGTGGGCCAACTTCCAGGGGATGGGGAACGTAGGGTTGGCAATGCTGGTCATCGCCGTCGGACTGGGAGCGTGGTCATTGGGCCGGATACAACACGACGGCCCAAACTCAAAGGAAGGCACCGGCAGCGGCCAAAGATCATCTCGAAGCGGCTCACCCGGCAGCGGGCCTAGTTCGCCTGGGCAGGGTGCCGGTGCTGGTACAAATGGAGGCGCTCACCATCAAGGCGGTCACCAGAGTGGCCACGGCGGTGCTGGTGGTGGACATCACGAGTACAACTCTGCACCACCACCACAACAACCTCCTCCACCACCTCCTCCGCCTCAAGAAGCCGAGTCTGAGCAACCGAAACAAGCTCCGCCTCCACCCACGCAAGATCCGCCTCCAACCCAGCCACCTCCACAGCCAGGCCAGCAACAACAACAACCACCACCCGAACCCGAGAAACCTAAGCCAACATGGCAACAGAGCCAACAGCAAAATTATCAACGGCAGACGCCCCGACCGAAGCCGCAACCAAGCACGCCCGGAGCTGAGTCTGCCAAAAATGCTTGGCAAAAGGCGCGCGAAGAGACTCGGCGAAAAGAGGAAGAGCGGAAGGCACAAGAGGCCGAAAAGAAACGACGGGAAGAAACCGCCGCCCGGCTTCGCGAAATTCGTGAGCGCGAAGCACGAGAACGCGAGGCTCGCGATCGCCGTGAACGCGAAGAGAAGGACAAACGAGAGCGCGAGCTCCGAGAGACTCGTGAACGAGAGATGCGCGAGCGCACCGAACGCGAGAATCGCGAAAAGGAGCTCAAAGCCCAGCGAGAGCAAATCGAAAGGGAGCTCCGCGCGAAGATTGAAACGGAAAGACGAGAAAAGGAACAACGTGAAAAGGCGGAACAGGAACGACGCGCCAACGACATTCGCGAACAAATCGAGCGTGCCGCACGCGAGCTTGCTGAAAAGGAAAAGGCCCGCAAAGCCAAAGAAGACGAGGAGCGCCAGAAGGAGCTCGACCGCATCAACCGAAAGGGCAGCTCCTATGCCTTCTCGGCCGTGGGCGAACGGACCAATCCCTGGCCCAACGGCAAGCCACCGGTACCTCCGTCTGTGGCGCCGTCTTCGTCCCCTGCTGCTGGAGCACAGGCCCCCCGATCCGCACCGCCTCCCACGACCGGTGCGCAGTCCTCCTATGGCGGTGCGTCCCCCCGCAAGCCTGGGCCTGCCCCGTCCTCGGCCGGCCCGTCCAAGAAAGCTCGCGTGCAAGACGAAGACGAGACATATTCGTTCCGGCCGTACGACAAGCCTAAGAGGCCACAGCCGGCGCGCAAGAATTCCATCTCCGACTTGTCCGAATCGTCGTGGGCGCCGTCTCAGTCCACGGCGCACACGTCGCCACCGCCGTCGATGCGGCAGCCGTACACGACAAACGACCCGGACAAGATTGTCATCCGCGCGGTGTACGGCTTTTTGAACCAGTTTGCCAAGACCCCCTCGTCGCAGCTGCTGTCGGGCGTGGGTTCCGTGACCGACGGGCTCATCCTGCGCATCACGACGGAGGGTCTGTTTATTGACGACGACGTCCGCGGCGTCCCCCAGCGCGAATGGGACGTGAAAGCGTGGACCCTGAAGCTGGTAGAGGTATGGTGCCCCGCGCATGCTCTTGCGCTTGCGAATTCTGCTGCGAACGACCACATCCATTCTGTCAAGCCCTCGGCCGCCAATGTCAACAACGCCACGTTCTTGCCGCGGGCCGCCTGGCGCAAGGCGTTTGCGGGCGCCGGCGGCGTGCGCGGCGAGCCGCGGCCGCTGACGGACGATCAGGCCGACGCCTACCTCGCCGACATGCTGCGGGAGTGCAAGGCGCTGTGCGGCCTAGGGCTCTGCGAGACGGTCCACCCCTCTGCATTTGATGATTCTGCGTCTGCGTCCCATTCTGCGTCCCATTCTGCGTCCCATTCTGCTGCGTCTTCGTCGTCCCCCTCCGCGGCCCGTACTAAATTTCAACAGAATGGCGAGCTCAAGACCAAGGGGCTGCACCTCGTGCGCGCGACCGTGCGCGACCAGGAGGGCAAGCGGTTCCTGTTTGTGCTCGACCAGGAGGAGGCCTGGAAGGTGGCCAAGGGCCTGCAGCGGCTGCGCCAGGGCACGCAGGTGCGGTCCCTGGGCGTGGCCAGCCTCAGCAACACGGAGGTGCGCACGACGCTCGAGGTACTGGGCTGGGCATAGCGCTGGTGTGAGTGAGTGTGGTTGAAGTGGTGTAGTGACGTGATTTGTTGCTGAGGTGGGTGGTCGGCACCGCTGCCGATGTTGTTGTGGTTGTGGTTGTCATTTTGCTCATCTTGTCTTTTTTGTCTAGCCGGTGTATTGGAAAGCGTCTTTTGTTTCTGGACCGTGTCGTGTTGATTTTGATGCATGGAAGCGCCGCCCGTCTTTGGATTATGTCGTTGAAAGATATGTTGTTTTTGTTTTCTGTGGCTTCGCTGTTGTCTCCTCCCTCGTCGTCCAGATACCCCTTAGAATGTGTGTCAAAAAGAAAAGGTTTTATTGTTTGCTGTCTGGATCTTGTTTTATTTTGGGTAAGTTGTGTTCTCACCGTATGTACTGTTTTTATCTCATCGCTTTGTTTACTTGTAGCTGGAATGTCGTTGCGTTCTTGGAATGCATTTGATGTGTGGGCACGACCGGTTTCCATTCCACACCACCGGCATATTGCATTTTTCACGTTCTATGCTACGTACTGACTAAGTCTTTTTTCCATTCTAAACATCTGCTATGGCATAGATACTTATGCGTATCTTTAATGACGTCGGTTTTTGTCCTCGTTTTGCTTTAAATAAAGTGAAGTAATCACGAAAATAAAATGTCACCATTTAGTATACGTTTTTGTAGAAAGAAAAGGCGGTAAAGAGGAGAGAAAAGGTTTTTGTAATTAAAAAAGAAATATTTTTAAAGAAAAGAAAATAAAAAGAAAAGAAAAGAAAAGAAAAAGAAAAGAAAAAGAAAAGAAAAAGAAAAGAAAAAGAAAAGAAAAAGAAAAGAAAAAGAAAAAGAAAAGAAAAGAGCAGATAACTGCTACGTATAAACCAGGTTATTTAACGATAAATGATGAGAGGAATCGCGGAGCGGCACCCTTGGGGGATGCCGAATACCAGTATGAAACTTATGCTTCGTCCATTTCGGCGAGCACAATCGTGAGCTCGTCTTTGGGGGCGTCTTCTTTGTTTATTCTTGGGACCGGTACGGGTTGCATGGGCAAGATGGCACCGAAATTGAAAAATAATTGTATTACTTCTGCAAGGTACGACCAATTCACGTTCCGTGCTATATTAATGTCCACAGCGTTTACGTCCCCGTCCTGCTTATGCCCACCTCATGTTCTCGCAATTGTACAGCACACCGCAGCAGACGTCCAAGCATGGCATCGCCAGAGCGGCCCGGCTGGCCAGTGACGCCACGGCCTGCTGCTCGGCCACGGCCAGACCGGGCGTCGTGGCGGCACACAAAATAGTCTGCGAGCCACAGCATATCGCCTCCTCTGTCGGGCGCTGAGCAGCCGCGTCCCTGTGGCCCAGCGTCAGGGACAGTGTCGGGCCGGGTACGCGGCCCTTGTCGGTGACCGAAATCACGAACGTGATGGTCGTGATGGTGGTGATGACGGACGTGTCGAGGCGGGTCTGTGTGGCGGTGGTGGTGCGCGTGATGACGTGGGTGTTTTGCACCGTCTGCGTCGTGGTCTGCGTTGTGACCTGCGTCTGCGTCGTGGTGATTGGGACCAGCGTCGTCCTGGTAATCACGGCGGTGTTGGTGACCACGGCGGTGTTGGTCACAGTGGCGGTGTTGGTGACCACGGCGGTGTTGGTCACAGTGGCGGTGTTGGTCACCACGGCTGTATTCGTGACGGCGGCCGTGTTGGTGGCATACGCCGTGTTGGTGACTGTTGTCGTCAGTGTGCGCGTCGTTGTCAGTGTCGTCCAGGCCGTGTGCACTTGGGTAATCTCTGTGACGCTCGGCGATGAGGGCGGCGTCGGCGACGTCGTTGTTCCAGGCGGCGCAGTGGTCGCCGTCCCGTTTCCATTCCCGCCACCGGGCGCACTGCAGCTTCCAAAGTCTGCGTTGCACCCGGCGCCGCAGTGGTCCGCCGAACTCCCGCACCAGCCGTGTGCCGAGCAGCACGACCCAAACGACGAGCCGGCACACGTGATGACATGCCCGCTCGCTGTGCCGCACGTGCCGTCGGTGCTGACCGTGCTGCCCGAGGCTGGCGGTGTGCTCCCGCCTCCGCCGTTTGTTGTTGTCGGACGGCCGCCTTTGCTTGTGCTGACGGTTGTTGGCTTAGTTGGGGGCTGCGACGTGGATGGTGACGGCGACCCGGGATGCGCGTCGGCGTCAATGCAGTAGCTGCCGCCGACGTCCAGTTTGGAGCAGCTCGTGATGCCTGGGTTGTTCTGCAGAAAGGTTGTCACGGAAATGCCCCATGTAGCCGCAAGAGAAGCGCAGGTGTCGCCGGGTTGGGCCGCAACCGTCAGCGTGCAGGTGACGGCGGTTGCAGCGGCGGCGGTAGGAAGTAGAGGGAGTGAGAGTGCCAGAAAAGCGAAGAGACGGCGGGGAGAGGCCATGGTGAGAGTTGTGCAGATCGAGCACTGAGCACTGTCTCAGCTCGAAAGGCGTCACCCTAGACCGTGCAGATGAAAGAATGTCGAAATGTGTGAAATGGGGAAAAGAAATTAAATATAAAATAAAAAGCCTTCGCATGCCGTCTCTGTGTACTTACCAGGCATACTATAAGAACGGTCGACACTTCGAAGAGGGAACGAGACGTAACGAGTTCTGTCAACCGCCACAGCAGCTGCACGTCTATGTAGCTTTTCGAGCCCACGTCGACGTTGCAGTGTCTGGTTCGTCCCCATGTTCCCCGAAGAGGACCGACAAAATATACAAGCTTTTGCAATAATGCTCCCTCCAGGCCCTTCCAGAGTCATACCGTCCAGGCTGGGGAACAGTCCGTCCAAAAGTGTGGAAGCAATACCCGGACACGGGACACACGTTTCCTGGGACGTTCCACTGGCCGTCGCGAGGTCCGCTGGAAACAGACAATACCAAGCCCGGGGCTAAATTGAGCGCTGTGTTGGGATGGGGCGAGGCGCGTGATGGATGCGAATAAATAGATTGCTGTGTTCTGGTCGGTTCTGAGCAGCCGGGCCATGTCTATTTCGTTTGTATTGACCCGACGGTCGTGTCGTGGCGTGGTGCAGGAGGCAGGAAATAACCGACATTCGACAGCCAGACGCAGATTTGTTCCAATGTGAGGCGAATCATGGAATGCCGTAGATGAAAGGTGACTCTTGTGGTGATGACGTTCTTTCTGTGTTTCTCTTCTCTTCTCTTCTTCTTCTTCTTCTTCTTTTTTTTTTTTTTTTGACTTCAAACCATTCACATCAACCATAGCCGCAGCCAATAATGAAACAGTCATGCGCACACTGGCATCCAGCACGGCTCAGACGGAACGTCGGCCGGTGGCGGTGTCTGCCTTCCTTCCCCGCAATCGCAGTAACGTGGGATGATCCAGGATGGTCCAGGATGATCTCTCGCTCCAACGTCTGGTTGCTGGGCCGCAGATAACAAGATAACGTATCTGGACTTCTGCCTCCTGTTCGATTCTGGCCTTCTCTTTCCCCATCCAACACTCGCAGCATGCTGTATCACGGAAACTGCCACTGCGGCCGGCATCGGTTCGAGCTGTAGGTCGGCGGCGAAGACACGACAAACGAGACGCACGACGGCATCCCGACTGTGTCGTGCTCCTGCGTCGCATGCACGAAGCAAGGCTGCATCTGGCACGCTGTCGAAGACGGGACTTTGACGACGAAAGCACTGCCAGACAACACTCCAGACAACACTCCAGACAGCACTGCAGACAACACCCCACAGCTGTCTGTCTACCGCTCCGGCTTGTTGACGTACGAGTTTTGCCAAACGTGCGGGACGGGCCTGTTCGGAACACATGTCAAGGGGCCGCTCGTCGGCAGGCGGCTGGTGAACATCCGCGCCATCCGGGACGTGAACCCGTTTGACTACGATCCGGAGGCCCCCAAGACCGACAACAGTGGCTCCCAGTCAGACGAACGCGGCCATCAAGACGAGGGAGCGAGCGCCCCAGACGCCGATGCCCCCGTGTTGGGGCACCCCGACCGCCTCCCCTCGACCGGCGCCTGCCTCTGCGGCTCCGTGGCTGTCGAGCTGCTCGCGCCGCTGCAAGACTTGCCCCTCAAGGAAGACAACTGCAGCATCTGCACGCGCAACGCCTGGCTCGGCGCGTACGCCCGCAAAGCGCAGGTCGTCGTGCGCGGCGGCGCACAGCACACGCGCGACTACCAGTTCGGCCCGCGGCGGTTCATGGGCCACCCGTTCTGCACGACCTGCGGCGCCCACGTGTTTATGCATGTGTATGGCCCGCCGGCCGAGGTGGTGGCGCGGCTGCCGCCCGAGAAGCAGGCGCTGGTCCGGCAGAACCTGGACGTGCTGCCGGTCAATGTGCGGGTGCTGGACGGCATCCAGGCGCATCTCGGGCAGCTGACGGTGACGCGGTCGGACGACAGAACAGACGGATACATGGTCGAGTAGAGAAGGGGGGGGGGGGGAGAAACGATATAAAACAAAAATAGAAAAAAAGAAATAGTTATATGAAAGCACCGTAAATCTTCCTACTCTTGCACAATTGTGTCCACCAGCGTGGTAAACTCTTGCCGAAACTGCAGCTTGGCTCGCCACGCCGCCGGAATGGCGTCGACGCCGTCGCGCGCACCCACCAGGCCACCGGCAATGGCGCCGTTGGTGTCCGTGTCGCGGCCCACGCGGACCACGTCGACGATCAGGTCCTCCCACGACCGCGCGGTGTCCAGCACCGCGGCCGCCGCCAGCGACAGGGACTCTAGAACATAGCCGTTGCCCGCCAGCCGCAGGCACTTGTCGCCGCTGCCGAGGACAGCCTTGTGCGGGCCCACGTCGGCAAGCACGCCCACGTCAAAGTCGGCGCCGCGGGCCTTCTCGATGGCGGCCACCACCTCGTCGCGGCCGGCGGCGAGACTGGACCCAGGCGACGTGTCGGCCGGCGGACGGCCGTCGCACGTCATGGCCGCCACCACGATGTCAGTCGTCGCGGGGTCCCGCAGGACATCCAGGGCGCGCTGGACCGCCTCGGCCGGCGTGGTCGTCGTCGTCGTCGTACTTTCGTCCCCCACCAGCGCCCGCACCATGACATTGTACGCGACGCACGCCAGGATGCACCGCCAGTCGTCGTGCGTGATCGCCGAGATCAGCGTCGTCTCCTGCAGCAGCCGCACGTGGTCGCGCGCAAACAGCGCCGTCGGGATGCACCGCATCAGGCTGCCGTTGCCGCACCGCCCGGGACCCGCACCGGCTTTGCGTGGGTCCAGCTTCGCCTGGCGCGCAAACCGGTGCAGCCCGTCCGCTGTGGCCCCGCCCACGTCCTTGGGCCGCGACCCGGCCGGCCGCCCCGGCCACGCGTCGCCCGAGAACCACTGCAGCATGTACCGGCCCGCCGCTTGGCTGACCGACAGAAATGTATCTGTGTCGCCATCGGCGGCGTCCCGTCCCCGGCTCACCTCGCTGTACGCCAAGAGGACGGCCCGCGTCATGTCCGTGTCGTCGGTGGCATGGCCCGGCGACCAGTGAAAGGGCCCGCCGCCGGTAATGGCCCGAGGGATGTTGCCCCTGGGTGGAAAGCTCTTGCGGATGGCGTCCCAGCTTTGGAACTCGTGCGCCGCGCCGAAGCTGTCGCCCGCGTGGACGCCGAGCAGTGCGCCGAGGATGCGCTGTTGTTTGGTTGGGGCCATGTCCGGTCTTTGAGTGGATGTGCGTGTACGAAAGCAGTGTGTGAATGGAAGTGAGTTGAGACCGTGGCGTTTGTTCGAGCTCGATGAGAGGCGTGTTCTGTTTTGATGTTTACTGCAGTGGTCAGCCTTGCGGACTACAGTGTGGGGAATTAGTGGCTGGTGGCTGCCTAAACCAAGATTGCCGAATCGGGCAAGCACGCTACGCACACAAAATCATACAACAAAAGGGCTGTCCGGAATAAACTGACTGCCACTCGCATTACACTAATTCCCCTGTAGTTACAATATACTCAATATACACGTCCAACTACAACCCAATTACGACGACTGCTGTCCCTCACTATGTCCCCAGACCTTCTCATGCCCAGCACTTCTTTTGTTCCCACTATTCTGTTCCATATCGTATTCGGCTCGTATTTAGGCTGTCGGCGACGAGACGACTTTTTCGGTGACAGTACCGTCGGCCTGGATAATGACCTTGTCGACGTGGAGAGAGGCCTTGACGGGGTTGGGCTGGTTGTAGACCCATTCGAGCTGCTCGAGAGTACGGCCTTGGGACTCGACACTGGAGATGTTAGTAAGCAGGTGAGGGAGAGGGAAAGAGCGAGTGAGGAAAAAGGAAAGCGCGAGTGAGCGAAGCGAGCGAGGAAGAAGAAAGAGCGAGTGAAGGAAATAAGGAAAGAGCGAGTGAGCGAAGCGAGCGAGGACAAAAAAAAAAAAAAAGAGCCAGAACAGCACATACCCAAACAGATACCACAGGCCGGCCTCGACCACGTCCCAGCCGACAAAGATGTAAATGTACTTGTAGCCGATGTTGCCGAGGGCGACGGGGCCGGCAAACTGGTTGATGAAGCCGACGGCGTTGACAATGACGCTGGAGGCCGCCAGGCCCTTGGCGCGGGTCGTCGTCTCGAGGGCCTCCGTGGGGATGGCGCCCTGCAGCGGCGTGTAGGTGAAGGAGAAGATGATGTTGAAGAGGAAGTAGGCCGCGAGCGCGCCCTGGGCGTAGGACGTCTGCACGCCGGCGGCGCTGGCGGACTGCTTGTCGAGCGCGGCGGACAGGCCCGAGTTGCAGGCGAGCGCGGCGGCGCAGGCGAGGGTGCCGTAGACGAGGACGGTGCGGCGGGGCATGCGGTCGGTGAAGCAGACGGCGGTGAGGGCGCCGACAGCAGATAAAACAGAGTTGAGCAGGTTGTAGGCGAGCTGCTTGGAGACGCTGGTGACGCCAATGTTGTTAAAAATAACAGTATTGAAGTAGCCGAGGCCGTTGCCGGAGAACTGGCCGAAAATAGAAATCATGAGCACCTGGGCCATGCGCCAGCGGCCGGCGTGCGTGAAGAAGAAGGGGCGGTAGTCCCAGGCGCTCTTGTCGATGCCGTCCTGGCGGATGCTGTCGCGCATCTCCTCGACCTCGAGCAGCACGAGCCGCGACTGCGGGTTGCCGTTGCCGTGGTAGGCGGCCAAGAAGGCGACCGCCTCGGCGTCGCGGCCGTTGGCCATCAGGAACCGCGGCGACTCGGGCAGGAACCACACGGAGCCGATGACCAGCAGACACGCAAACGCCTGCAGGATCAGCGGGATGCGCCACGAGTAGTTGTTGTCGATGTAGTTGCTGCCAAAGGTAATGGCCGCCGCCGGGATGCTGCCGCCGAACCAGCCGCAGTTGTAGAAGCCCGTGCAGCGGCCGCGCCAGTGCGGCGGCGCAATCTCGACGGCGTACGCCGGGGCCGCGACCGTCATGATGGAAATGCCGACGCCCAGCACAAAGCGGCCGACGATGAACTGCGCCAGCGTCGAGGCCGTCGACGCAATGATCATGCCGATGATAATGACCCAGCCGCCCGCAAACATGCCCTTGCGCCGGCCGAGGCGGTCCGACAGGATGGCCGCAAAGGGCGAGCCGACCATGGCGCCGCTGAGATGTCAGTGGAAGGCGGGACGGGAGTGAATGTGGGACGGGAGTGCGTCGGAGGTGATGGGGTTAATGGAGAGGAGAAAGACGTACACCGTATACAGAGAAAACATGACTGAGACTTTTGTGCCGGTCGTGCCCGTCTTGAACACGTTTTGGAAGTGCGGCATGGCCAGAATGCCCGTCATGAGCGAGGCTGTCGACAACTGTGAGTATATGTGTGTGTGCTATCGAATGGCTTCGGATGAGGCACTTACTGTCGTAGCCGTTGGCGCAGGCACAGCAGAAGGCAATGAGAATGGCGACTGTGTTGTCAGCTTGGATATCTCGACAGTTTTTGAATTCCACCGTGAACTTCTTACAGTACAGCTTCCGGGACTCCTTGCTCCACGGCTTGATCTTGGTCTCCTGCAGAGCAGCATACAGTTCGGCCTGTTTTGTTAGAGAGACGGGACACAGAGAACAAAGACAGGCCGGCAACACTCACATTGTGCACAGTCCGGGCCTGGGCACCCGCAATGGCCGCCGTCTCGCCCGTGCCGGTGCTCACTTCCGGGTAATGGATCTTCTCGGACGTCTCCAAGCCCACGGCCTGGGCGGCC
Source organism: Sporothrix luriei (assembly GCA_021398005.1). Classification (NCBI taxonomy): domain Eukaryota; kingdom Fungi; phylum Ascomycota; class Sordariomycetes; order Ophiostomatales; family Ophiostomataceae; genus Sporothrix; species Sporothrix luriei. The sequence goes on along the minus strand of WNLO01000054.1, from coordinate 98,651 downwards.
TCCTCCTTTTCGGTGGACATGGTGTCGTGATGTGTCGGATTATGAATTGTTGCCAGTTGTCGATGTAATTGTGGAATGGTGCAGTTGATGGTGCTGATGGCAGAACGACCTGGAGAGACAAGAAGAACGGGAACAAAAACAAGAAAAAGAGACGGGGAGTGGGATACAAATATATGTCGATCAGATATTGGACGTCCCTGCCAGAAGCATTATGCTATATATGCTACGGACATGGGCAGCTACTCTTACACAAAAACGACTGGCTGCTCTCGGCTACAGTCGAATGTTTCAGCAATGATGTCTGGCGGGAAGCCTGTGCGTCTCTCCGGGCCGGGTACGAATCACCGTCTTGACTGTCTCTGACTGTCTTTTCTCCTTATTCCTTTTCTCACCGTTTAGTTTTTCTTCTCAGCTTGCACGAAAACATAAGCACGTCCTCGAGCTGTCGTAGTAATCTCCAATTACACCAACATTGCCTTTCCGGGCCACGGACAGCCCTCCTCCGAGGGACCATAAACGGAAAGGTCAAGTCATGAGTAGGTAGGTACGGAGGACAGAGTGCCACACTCCTACGGTATGAGATGTACACACAGGTGACTGGCGGCCAGAGCACGCCAACGAATTGTGACACCACTTTGAACGACACAACAGGCTTCCCGTCTATGCGGCTGCCAACACACCTCGGCTCCAAGCGAGCATGCGACCTATTTCGACCGACATACGCTGCTACACAAGTTCTGACGTTGGCCTCATTATCAAATCGTTGTTTACGTAGGTCGTAATGTATTTTCACCGTCTTTGCTTTCCGTATGACCAGCCAGCCACTTGATTCCAGAGTCCTTTCCCCTCACCCCCCAGAGTTCTCAAACCAATCTTGTTTGCGGATCGTCATGCCGTCTTTTGTGTTGCCCGTTCCCTTTTGGCACGCGTCCTCACGCGATCTCCTACCGACTCGCCTCTTTCCTCTGCCTTTTTCATCGGAAAGAATAGCCGGTCTTCCCTACCCTTGTTTTATCTCACTACTTTGAGCATCCTTTCATCCTCGTCTAAAGTCGCCCTCCCGAAATGGCACGGACGGGGCACGATCAAACCCCCCATGTCCTGCAAACAGGGCCCGTTCTTCTTCTCCAACAAACCAATTCCTGAACATGGGGACATTCATTAATCTGTCACTATTGGCGTCCTTGTGTAGATTACTAGACACCCGGGCAGTGCTGCTCCATACCCCGGCTGTTGGTCGCGGCACGGACACCACATATTGTTCTGTTTTCCACTGCTTTTAAATGTGGCGTTCGCAGGCGGCTCGCGTGGGTAGCTTATCCGTCGGCACAGAAATTGCTACAGCCGCTGCCAAGGAATGTGCGCCTTTGTTGGCCCGGCCAGAGGCCCTGGCCAGACAAATTGGATGGATCTGGGGCATAGAGGTTGTAATTGCACTTGTTGGTTCATCGGTGTTGGCCAAGAAGGAGCAAAAACACATCGTGCGTGAAAGTGAAAGTCAACAAAAGCCTCCTTACACAAAGAAAAACGGGAGTAAAACCCCAAAGAAATGAGACGCTCCGTTGTGCATTGACACGTTTGCCCTGCACTTTCTACCTCGGACGCCCCGCCCATCAGGGTCCGGACTCGTCCACTCCGTGTCCCCTAAAAGCGGACTAGCGAAAACGGGGGTAGGTGAGGACATGTGAGGAGACGCCCAGGGTTGACGGGGCGTTGAGAGGCGCGGACGTGAGATGGGGATAGTCGTCGAGGTCATACTGCGAACACAAAGTGTAAAATTTGGCTGTTGTCTGCCGTGCAGTGTTGCAGGCACACTCTTCTCCTCGGCGAGATGCGCATTCATCAGACCAGCCTTGTAGAAATAGGCATAAGTGGGCGCTGCATCAGGGGCGCCAGTTCTCTTCTTCCTTTCTCCTCTTTATGCTTTTTCCTCTTTTGGCGCGAAGCAGAGGACATGCCCGAACGAAAGCCGCAAAGACGCGCTAAACCTTGAATGTACGACATGACGATATGAATGCCACAGTATTATGACACCGTCCTGGCCAGACCAGTTGACCCCATCGAAACAATTGAGAGTGGAGACGGTGGCCTGACCAGGAAAACAGGAGACGCCGCCGTGACAATGGCAGTGCAGTCAGCACTCCTCTACAACGGACGACGTCCTCCATGCAGAGATTCTGTAGCGGAATGCGAGAATGGGAATCTTAAATAGAGCTTGCTATGGTCATGCCCCTAACCGTGCATGAGGGCCCGATGACACGGACAAGGTAAAACACGCCATGCGAGGTTGAACTTTCCAAGGAGACATTGAATAAGAGACAATACAGTTTCGACGTTGGTTTCTCAGTGTCTTGGTGCTTTGCGGGCCAATGTGTGGTCGTATGAGGAGATATGACGGAAGTGTTGGATTTCTTTTTTTTACATATTTTGCACTTTATTTCACTTCTTGTCTTGTTTTTTTTGGGGCGGGCTTGTTAATTTTATTACCGATGTTTTATTTTTAGCATTTTTTGATGCTCCTTTGTTCCGAGTTTTGCTTTCACTTTTGTTTATGCAATTCTCTCACTGGACATGGGATTCTGTCAGAACTCGGTATCGGAAGCGGCCGCTTTGACACGGCGGGGTAGCACACTCAACCTAGGTGCGCAACAGAGGAAGCTGCGACCGTGAGCCAAACCCCGATCTGATAAGAGCTCTTTCCGCGCCAACGCCAATGACTGGACGCATCCGTCATCCAAGTCATCCCGTTAGAGCAATTTGTCACGGTGCCGACACACGGCGTGATAAGCTTATCTATAGCTCCCTTGGCGCACTTGGTGGGGGGGCCTCAGAATGGGAAACCAGATAGTGGAAGAACGTCACCGGAAATCAGCGGTTGTTAGTCAAAGACCGCACAAAAAGTGTCAAAAGTCGACCGATATGGAGACGGAAAAAGAAAAGCCAAGAACACGGACCGAAAAGATTTTCATGACACTTTTCAGGCCTCCATTTAGAGACACGCGGATGGTTGCTTGTTACTCTGGTTGATGTGCCTTTCGCATTTGATTTTCATATATACTTTTTTATTTGAACTCGACATAGCATACCCAAAATACAAAGGGAAAGAGCGAGTCCAAAACGCCGTGAGAGGAAAGAGCGGCCACCACACGCCGCAAGCGTACTATCACCATCTGCCATCAAAACCGCCTCACACAACGTCCGCCATGGCGCCCGCGTGCCTCAAAGCCCTCCAGCGGCGGATCGAGCCCCGTCTGCCGCGCCGCCTCCGCGCAGTGCCCCTGCCCGCCCTGGCGCTCATCAGCCTGCTCATCCTCATAAACCTGGTCGTGTGGGCCGTCGTCGGCATCGTCCTCCGCTTCTACCCGGGTCTCGCCGGCACCGCCGTCCTGGCCTACACGCTCGGCCTGCGCCACGCCCTCGACGCCGACCACATCAGCGCCATCGACCTCATGACGCGGCGGCTCATCGCGGCGGGCCAGCGCCCCGTGGCCGTGGGCACGTTCTTTAGCCTGGGCCACTCGACGATTGTGGTGATTACGTGCGTTGTGGTGGCGGCGACGTCGGGCGCGCTGCGCGAGCGGTTCAACGGCTTTGAGCGGGTGGGCAACATCATCGGCACGAGCGTGTCGGCGGCGGTGCTGCTGATTCTGTGTGCGGGCAATGCGTGGGTGCTGTGGCGGCTGGTGCGCGGGCTGCGGGCGGAGCTGCAGAAGGAGACGCGGTGGGGGGCGGGCCGTGATGTGCAGCCGGGGAGCGATGACGACGAAGAGGCGGCCGCCCGCGGCGGTTCACCCCGTGCGGCGTCGGGCGAGCCGCTTGAGCCCTACCAGGACGATGTGGAGGTGGGTGCCGGTGCCGGTGCCGATGCCGATGCCGTGGCCGAGGCCGACATACACGAGAGCGACCGCGTCCACAGCCGCCCCGGCGCGCACAGACAGGCCGGTCCCCACGCGGTGGCCGCGGCCACGGCCCCTGACGCCATGGCCCACTCGGCCGCCCACCTCCGGCTCGAGGGCGGCGGCTTTCTCGTGCGCGTCTTCCGCCGCCTGTTTGTCCTCATCGACCGCCCCTGGAAAATGTACCCGCTCGGCGTGCTCTTCGGCCTCGGGTTCGACACCAGCTCCGAGGTCGCCCTCATCGGCATCGCCAGCATCCAGGGCGCCAAGGGCACCAGCCTCTGGCTGATCCTCATCTTCCCCGCGCTCTTTACCGCCGGCATGTGCATGCTCGACACGACGGACGGCGCCCTCATGATGGCCCTGTACACGTCCAAGACGTTTTCGCGCGACACCGTGGCCATCCTCTACTACTCTATTGTCCTGACCGGCATCACCATTGTCGTCGCCGCCTTCATCGGCTTCATCCAGCTCTTTACGCTCATCGGCAACGTCGCCGACCCGCCGCCCACGGGCCCCTTCTGGGACGGCGTCGGCGCCATTGGCGATAACTTTGACATTGTGGGCGGCTGCATCTGCGGGCTGTTTGTGCTGGCCGGCGTGGGGTCGGTGCTGGTCTACAGACCGTGGCGTCGGCGGATGGACCGGCGGCTGGCGGCGCGGGCGGCACAGTCGTCGCAAGACGGACTGCAGGCGGCCACTGTTGTCACAGAGTCCGATTCGGTAGGCGTCGAAGCAGCACCCACGCTGGCAGCCGAAATTCCCAGCAAGCCCGGCAGCAAGGCACCGCAGCTTGTTTCAGCAGTCGAGGTCGCGGGGGAGCCGAGCCGCCAGTAAGAGACGTCGGTCGGAGACACCTGTGATGAGAAAGACGGGGAGAGAGACATGACACGTTAGATATACCCAGACAAGACCAAACAACCAAAGCGCTATATACCACTTACATATACATCTACATTCTAAACGGAAAATATAGAAAATGTACACAAAGTATCGGATGGAAACAGATTCAGCGGCGAAGGAGTTACAGTCTACTTGCACTTAATCCTACTCGCCGTCTGTTGTATTCGCCAGTTGAGGCCCTTTAAGCAGTGTGTCTGAGAAAACGACAATACAGTGGTATCACTGCCGAGAGGGCATAGAAAGACAATTTGTACATGGAAATCAACAGGTAAAAAGGACGTCTGTATTATTTAAGGCCACATAGATAAATGCGAAGTTGCATTATGTTCGTACTCCAAATAACCGTTGACGCATTTGAACTGCTGTCCGCCCCAACTCTGGTCAGGTCCTAAGGCCTGGCCTACAGCGGTTGCTGCCGCAAGGCTCCAACCATAGAATTGTGGGGCGTCTGCGCTGTCCAGATCGTCATCGCCATGTGCTCCTTCCTTGCGTCTGCGTCGCCCCGCAGCTGCCGTTTTTGCAAACTCCCGCGACGACCACGAGGCCACGCAACGTCACCTGACAACGACCGACGGTAAACAAAATACCGACACCATCTCTCGTCCACTTCTCGCTCACTTCTATCCCATCCTCGCTCACCCCCCACCCCCACCCCCCGTCTCCTCGCAGAAAAGGTGGCTCCCTTTTGGCGGAACCGCCTCTTCCAGCGCGGTGCACGAGCCGTCCGCGCACCGCCTGTGCCCTGGAAGCATCCTCACGCCCTGACCCGACGGCAGCCTCCAGCGACTTTGGGGCCTTCTTCGACGCCGACATCGACGCCGACATTGCCAACGTCGTCCTCGCCCTCGTCGTCCTCCTCCCCCTCCTCCATCATCGGCCACCTCCTCCGCTCCAAGGCCTCGTTCCTCGCCGGCTACCGCGCCGCCCGCAGCACAGCGGCCTTGGGCCCACCGCCGCGCATTCCTCTCCGCGAGCGCTACATTCGCTTCCGCCTCGAGACGCTCCCGCGCTACCGCCAGCACGCGCACAGTCGTCTCTACCGGTTCGTGGTGGACCGCGCCGCCCGTCGCCGGCGCCTCCGCGAACAGCAACTGACTGCGCGTCTTCTCCCGATCGCCATGCAAAATTCGTACAACAACAGCGGCAACAGCGGCCGCGACGGCGCCGCCGAGCATGGCTCCCGCCGCCGCCGCTTTGCTGCGCTCGCCAACAACGTCTACCGCGCCGGCGTGGCCGCGGCCAGCGAGATCCGCGACCAGTACAACACGTCGCGGGCCGTGCGCGACGGCGATGGTGGATCGGCGGGCGGCGACCGGGACGAAGACCGGCCGCCCCATATCCCCGGCGCGTTCCCGGACGTCTCGTTTGCCACGGGCGGCGACGCCCAGATGGTGCTGTTCCCCATGTACGCCAAGCGGCATGTGCGCAAGTACGGGAAGGGCGGGAAGAACGCGGCGACCGCCGGCCCGTGGCACGACGGCGACCGCGAGCGCGGCGACGACTCCGACTCGTCCGGCGAGCGCATGCAGGTCGGCCGCCACCCCGACGCGCCGCCCGACTGGCACCAGGAGTTTGCGCGCCTCGAGGACGAAAAGGCCGTCGTGGACGTCAACGTGCACGGCTGGCTGTACCTGGCCGACCGCGGGCCGCTGACGCGCAAGAACCGCATCCTGATCGGCCTGGCCCGCCGGCTCAGCGGCATTCCGGCGCCGAACCAGTGGGCGCCCGTCGCGTCCGGACAGGACGCCAGCGTGGCGACGGCCTCGCCGGAGGGCGATGGGCATGCGGGGTACGCGGGCGAAGACCTGCGCGAGACGCAAAAGATTATGCGCGCCGCCGAGGCCATTGAGCGCCGCGGCCAGGGCGAGAAGGAGGTCGCCAACCGCGGCGGCTACAGCGAGACGCCCGAGACGGCCGCCAGCTACGACGACGACAGCAGCTCGGACGACGCGGGCGGCCGTCACCATGCACAACGGCCGGCGCGGCCGCATCTGGCCCCGGCAGGACCGGGCAAACTGACGCCCAAATCGTCGTGGCCAATGTCCGTCGGCGGCGGCAGCGGCGGCGGCAACAGCAGTGGCTCGGCCACGCCCGAGCTGACCGAGGCCGAGCTCGTGGCCGCCAACACGAACCTGCTGGCCCGCCTCGGTCCCTTCCTCACCACGCCCGTCGTCGACCAGCCCGTGACGCTCTTCTTCTACAACGAATCGCAGTCGCAGTCGCGCACCGTCACCACCTCGGACGCCGGCCACTTCTCGACCTGCGCCGCCCTCGACTTTGTGCCCACCCACGTGCGCGTGCTCGTGTCCAGCAGCAACGGCGTCAGCGAGCGGGCCACCCCCGCCAACATGTACGCGAACGAGACCGCCCTCGTCAGCAGCCTGACGGAGCCGCTGTCCGCCGTCGCGCCCATCGACCTCGTCGAGGACCGCGGCGTCAGCCTCATCAGCGACATCGACGACACCATCAAGGCGTCCAACATTGCGCTGGGCACGCGCGAGATCTTCCGCAACACGTTCGTCAAGGAGCTGGCCGGCATGGCCGTCGAGGGCACGCGCGCGTGGTACTCGAGCCTGCACGAGCTCGGCGTGCAGTTCCACTACTGCTCCAACAGCCCCTGGCAGCTGTTCCCCATGCTGACCACCTTCTTCAAGCAGGCCGGCCTGCCGCGCGGTCCGCTGCACCTCAAGCAGTATAGCGGCATGCTGCAGGGCATTTTCGAGCCCGTCGCCGAGCGCAAGCGCGGCACCCTCGAGAAGATCCTGCGCGACTTCCCGCACCGCCGCTTTCTGCTGGTCGGCGACAGCGGCGAGGCCGACCTCGAGGTCTACACGGACCTCGTCCTCGCCCACCCGGGCCGCGTCCTCGCCATTTTCATCCGCGACGTCACCACGCCCGAGCAGCCGGGCTACTTTGACGCCACGCGGACGCCCGTTGAACGCGTGGAACGGGCCGGCACCACGCCCAACATAGCAGGGGACAGCAGTCGCCGGCCTGCCCTGCCGCCGCGCATGGCCACGGCGCCACCGAAACCGGAACCAGAGCCAGAAGGCCCGGTCATGGGCACGCTGATTGACTTTGACGAGCCTCCGTCCACCGCCACCGCCACCGACGCCGGCAACGCCCTCCCGTCCACCATTCCACCCCTCTCGGCCTCGTCGTCCTCTGCCTCCATCCATACGACGGGCCGAAAGCCTCTGCCGCCGCCACGGCCGTCCAAGCCGCTCGCGCTGCGGAGCTCCATGGCGGCGTCGGCCACGTCGGCCGCATCGACCACGCCGAGCGCCTCTGCGGGACCATCGCCCACCATGTCGACCGCGCCCGCCTCGCGCCTTGTCCCTCCACCGCCGCCGCCTCGCAAACCCGTCGGCTCCGCCAGCAGCACTGCCAACAACAGCGGACGCAGCAGTCCGCGCGTGCCCTCGGACGCCGACGATGGTGCGCCGCCGCCGCCGCCGCCACGACGTGTGCGCACGGCAGACTATGATCGATCCGATTGGTCCGATCGGCCAGACCACGCTGACCGCGCCGACCGCGCTGGACAACGACAGCAGTCGCTGCCGCCCAACAAAAAGGTCGACATGTGGCGCCGCCGGCTGGCCCATGCGCAGGATATGCTGGGCCCGCAGGGCGTCGCTCTCTACACGTGGCGCCGGGGCCAGGATGTGGCCGTCGAGGCCGTGGGCATTGTGAAGCAGGCACTGCAGGCGGGTTGACATGGGGAGGATCATACATGTAGTAGTGCATATGCGTCTTAGAATTCAATGACAAAATCGATACAAAATTACGTAGTCTCGCCAACAGGACGTTACCGCTTGCCGCCACGGCTTCCACCACGGCTTCCACCACGGCCTCCACGGCCGCCGCCGCGTGCACCCGTGGCCGGTTTGACCACACGGGACGCTGTCGGCTTGGCCGCCGGCTTCGCTGCAGGCTTGCCAGCAGACTTTACTGGCTTTCCGGCTGGTTTGCTGCCCGGCTTGCTGCTCGGCTTGCTGATCGCCTTCTTCTCCTGCTTGAGCTTCTTGCCGCCCAGGCCCGCCAGCCGGTCGGCCTTGTTGTCCAGCTTCTTCATGTCCTTGTTGCTCAGCTTGCCGCCGACGCGCTTGGTCTTGAGCTTGTCGCGCAGCCGCTCGACGCTCTCCTGCTGCTTCGCCTCGGACAGCGGCGCGCCGTCCGCGCCCGTGCGCCGCGCCGCCTTCTTCTTGGCCTCCTTCTCGCGCGGCGTCTCGAACCAGGTCTTCTTGGGCCGCGCGAGGATCTCGTCCTTGTGTTTGAGCAGGTTCTCGCCGCGCGTCACCTCCATCTCCGCCACAGCCAGCGTGCGCGCCGCGCGCTCCTCCTCGATGATGGCGGCAATGTCGTCCTCGAGGGCCTCGACCTTGGCCTGCCAGGCGTCGGCGGCGGCCGGGTCGACGGACCGGCTCTTGATGACGTACTTGGTGGATGAGGCGCCGCCCGCACCGGTGCCACCCGTCTCGCCCTTGCGCATGGCCTTGGTGGCGGCGCGCACAAACTTGCGGTCGGCCTCGGCGACGAGCGTGACGGCGACGCCGCGGTGACCGGCGCGCGCGGTGCGGCCGATGCGGTGGATGTAGTCGTCGAGCGTCTTGGGCACCTCGTAGTTGATGACGGTCTGGACGCCCTTGATGTCGAGGCCGCGCGAGGCCAGGTCGGACGCGAGCAGAAAGGACACGGTGCCGCGCCGAAACGACTCGAGGCTGGCGGCGCGCTCGGCCTGCTTGATGTTGCCGTGCAGCTCCTCGCAGGTCAGGCCCAGCAGGCCAAAGACGACGCGCGCCTCGTGGATGTAGCGCTTCTCGCGGAAGAAGACGATGGTGTGGTCGCGGTAGAGCGTCGTGCAGAGGTGCAGCAGGTAGCCGAGGCGCGCGTCCTCGCGGCCGGCGCGCAGGCGCACAAACTCCTGCGTCAGCGTGCCGGCCGTGCGCGCGTTGCCGTCGGCGACGACGCGCACGGGCCGCAGCATGCCGACGCGGATCAGCTGGTCGACGGGCGCCGTCATGGTGGCGGAGAAGAGCATGGTCTGGCGCGCGCGCGGCAAGAACCGGACAATCTCGTTGAGCTCGTCGGCGAAGCCGTCCTGCAGCATGCGGTCGGCCTCGTCGAGCACGAGAATCTCCGTGGCGTCGACGGCAAAGCCCGGCGTGTTGCGCATGTGGTCGATGAAGCGGCCCGGCGTGCCGATGACCATGTCCGGGCGCGCGCGCAGCTTGGGCTCCGTGGCCTTGAACGACGTGCCGCCCACCGCCAGCACCATGCTGATGCTCGTGAACTGCGCCAGCTTGACCGCCACCGCGTGGCACTGCACCGCCAGCTCGCGCGTCGGCGTCAGGATCACGACGCGCGTCTTGGGCACCTTGCTGGGGCGGTACAGCAGCCGCTCCAGAATCGGCAGCAAAAACGCCGCCGTCTTGCCCGAGCCCGTCACCGCCTGGCCCACCACGTCCTTGCCGCCGACGGCAAACGGCATCGTCTTGGCCTGGATCTTGGTCGGCCGCTGGAAGCCCGCCGCGGCGATGGCCCGCAGGATCGGCCGCGAGAAGATGCGCATCGACTCAAAGGTGGGCACCGACGCCAGCGAGTTGCCGTCCTCGCCTTCCTCGTCCGAGTCGTCGACGGCTGTGCTCTGCTTGCCGCCCTTTTTGCCCTCCTTGCCCTGCTTGGCCTTGAGCTTCTCCTTCTCGCCGTCGGCGAAAAAGGCCTTTTGGCGCGCCGACTCTTCGGCGTCCTCGTCGCTGGACGCGTTGCTGTCGCTGTCCTCGCCGTGGTCGTCGGGGTGGCCAATGGGCGTGGCCACCGAGTCGCTGTCCGAGGCCGCGTCGTCGTTCGAGTCGGCGTGCTCTTCGTCCATGTCCGCCCCTTCGTCGTCTTCATCGTCGTCGTCGCTGTCGCCATCACCATTGGCCACAGCCTCTGCACCCTCGTCCTCCTCGTCCGAGTCGGCGCCCATGCCGAACCCGTCCTCGGCAAGCAGCTCGTCGTTGTCGAGATCAAGGTCCTCGTCCTCGAAGCCTTCGTCATCCTCGTCATCACTTGCCACCTCTGCCTTCGCATTCTTGCTGGCCTTGCCGGCCTTGCCGGCATTCCCGTTTGTCTTCTCGACCTCGCCCTCGCCGGCCTCCCCTGCCTCGGCCTCCCGCTTCTCCCGCCGCCGCTGGATGATGGCGCTCAGGTCCACAATCCGCTCGGCGCCAATCCACTCCATGTCCGTCTTGGTCTGCTCGTCCTGCGCCGCCTCCTCGCCATGGCCCGCGCCGCCGAGGCCGCCGAAGCCAAAGTCGTCGCCGTCCCACACAAAGTCCGGGTTCATGTGCTGCCGCTTGTGTGCCGGGAGGCCGTCGTCCTCGCTGTCCGACTGCTCGTCCGAAATGTCCTCGTCATCTTCAATCGTGCGCCCGTAAAAGGGCTCGGCCTTTCGTTTGGAAGGCATTGCGGAGGGGGTGGGTAGACGTCGAAGGGAAGCGGGCAGTATCGGAGTGTCGTCAACCGACTTTGTCTTGGATGTACGACGTTCTGCTGCTGTTTTTGTCTTTTGCGGGGCGGTGTCAGGAACATTGGCCAAAAGGTGAAGCTCCCAAAACTTTTCTTTCTGCCGTACAAAATAGTTAGGCGGTGAGCCCCGTTCAGATACAGCGGTCCACTTTTTTATCTCCAGTAGTGGACAGCGCTAAAGCCTAACAGTAAACAACCAGCATCAACAAACGACGTATACAACATTATCTACAACCAATTACACCGGCACTTACTGCCAATTATCGTCCTGTATACGATTCACCACTGTTCTTGTTCTATTATCATTTGACTACTTTCGTCCATTACTCTGATTAAGATTGTTCCGCCTCAACATTCCATTTGTTCCTTGACAAGAGACAGATGCAAAAAACAACAAAACCGGCACACACCTAGAGGATAATCCGCCACTGTGCCTGGCGGTGGCGAATGGCGGCGCCGAAGCGCAGCAGCAGCAGGCCACCGATGGCGATGATCGCGACAAAGATGCCTGCCTGCGCGCCGAAACAGGCCGCATACCCGACGTCGGCGACCCAGGGCACGATGCCGTAGAGAAAGCCAAAGGCGACGACGTTCTTGGTGCCGTTGACGAGCATGAGGGCGTCGGCGTTGACCGGCAGCAGGCAGTCCGAGACATAGGCCATGGTGATGGTGGGCACGGCCGTCAGCGCAAAGGAGACCATGCCGTAGCCGAAGAAGAGGCTGGTCCAGTGCAGCGTCTGCTGGACGCCGAAGCCGAACAGCAGGCAGCCGGCGCCGGTGACGACGGCTGGGAGCACCAGCAGGACCAGACGGCTCTCGGGCTCAAAGACGCCGCCGCGACGGCGCAGGCGCCAGTCGCAGTAGCGGTCGACGAGGTCGCCGCCGGCCCAGCCGCCCAAGAGGTTGCCGAGGAGGCCGGGGATGTTGATGAGGCCGTTGACGGAGGGCGACCAGCTGTAGGGCGGGGCCTGCAGGACAAAGGAGTTGAGGATGTTGACGGCGACGGTGAGGACGAGGGCGACGGCGTAGCCCAGAAAGGCAAACACGACGCAGGGGTAGGCGAACATGGGAAAGGGGCGGGCAAACATGCGCAGCAGGGACGCGCCGGGGGTGATGCCGGACCACGGGTGGATTTCCTGGAGCCACGTTTTCTTGGGGACGGTGGGGACGGCGGGGACGGCGGGGACGGCGGGGACGGCCGGGATCGTCGCCGGGGTGACACCCACCGAAGGGGACGTCTTTTCATCACCACTACCACCACTACCACCACCACCACTACCACCACCACCACTACCACCACCACCACTACCACCACCACCACTACCGACGTTGACATCGTCCGCGCTCGCGCCGGCGCCAATGTTCTGGTCGGCGTCCCGCAGGTACCGCGTCTCCGGCACGAACAACAGCACGGCCACAAAGTTGAGGCCCGTCAGGATCGCCGCGATCCACTTGTGCCACCGCCAGCTCAGCGACGTCACCAGGAACCCGCACACCAGCGGCCCCACCGTGTTGCCGCCCGCGATGCTGTTCATGTACACGCCCATGCGGCTGCCGCGCTCGTGCAGGAAATACAGGTCGTTGACCGTGCTGGCCCCGAGCGCCTCCGTCGTGCTGCCCGCCACCGCGCCCACAATGTTGGACCACAGCAGCGAGTCGAACGTCGCCGCCCGCGCGCCCCAAATGTACGCCGCGCACAGCAGCGCCGACGCGACCACAAAGACGGGCCGCTTGCCCGTGTAGTTGGCCAGCGGCACCCAGACGAAGTTGCAGACGCCCAGCACCAGGATCGGCCACAGCAGCAGCGCGCTGGTCTCGGCCATGGTCTTGTCGAACTCGAGCGACAGGATGTAAAAGGCCGGGGCCAGCCCGCCGATGGCGTAGTTGGTCAAGAAGGTAAACGCGCAGACGGACCCGAAGGCGACGTGCTTCTTCCAGGGCGGCCAACGGAGCGGGTCGTTGGGGTCCGTGGGCGACGGCCGGGGGATGAGGACGAGGTCGTCGGTCGATGGGGACGGCGATGCGGCGTCATGGTCATTCTGGTGGTGGTAATGATGGGCCTGGCGGAGCTGCACCGTGCCGTCGGTGCGGTCGAGCTCGCGGAGTGTGTGGAGTGGCATGTTGGCTGACCAGAAGGAGAAAATTGGGCCAGAGACGGAGCAGAATAGGAAAGAAAAAAAGACAAAGTATCGAGGCAAGGGCGGCGGCACGGTCACCTTTTGTGTACTGTCTCTCGTCGCACGACGATTAGTCCCATGTTCGTGGAGACGGCATGATGTGTCTTTCGTTGTTGTTTACACACACCGAGAAACGAGATACGACATGGATCTCCAAGACCTGGGTAACCGATGCCGCCACAAGGAGGCCAGGGCAGCGCAGGCAAGCTTCTCGTTATCGTGCCCAAATCAATTTGCGGCCATTCTTCCGAAACGACGGACCTCCGGCAGTGATTCAGCCGCAGATGGGCACTTTATTTTGGGCCACTACCGGTGCGGCAGAGAGCAGTTCGTTGTGTACGACCATATATCGTTTATTCTCTCGACACTCTTCTGTCATTTGAAATACGCCCAAGGAAATGGTAGAGGGGCACTCGAAGAGACGGCCACCATATTATGAGAATGACAACTTCCGGCCGCACGATAAACACATCGGTCACTTATCATAATCGTGATCGCATCACCACTTCCATAGTCTTGGGACAGGTGCAGTAGGTGTGTCAGCAAGTCAGCAACCGGTCGCACGCGGTGTAGGTGCGCCGGCTTCCCTAATTAGCTAATTCGACGTGCGTCTCCAGTCCTGTTCCCTGTCTCAAATACTTGCTCAGTCGTTTGGTCACACAGTCTCCAGAGCGACAAACCCTGTCATACCGCTTTGTCGGAGACCCGAGATGGAGTGTGCCATGTGGTCAGTTATACGCGCACGGCGTCGATGAAGACTACGGGCGCAGAGTTGCACAAAAGAAACTATTACAAAGGAACCATGACAGAAACTATGAACCCATCACAGTAAACGGACCAAGTACGGCATGGTAGTGTTTTCCTCCACTTCGTCGAGACCCACCCAATGCAGCCTTGCGCAGGCTTTCTTCACGATGCGGCTCAAAATGATACTACAATGAGGGGCCATAAAGGAGGCCGCCATCTAGTAAATCGTAAAACGGTTGCCTCTGAATAACATCCAAGCGTTTCATAACGGTATACAATCTCGACACCCATCACCGAAATGTGGGGAAAAAAAAAAAAAAAAATGCAGGGCCTATAAAACATTCAATGACTTGGTGGTCTCCGCTTAAGAGGGCCAGGCCAGCCCCATGGACTTCTGCAACGCATATTGTGCGCCTGCAGAGCCTCTTCCAGGCAGCAGAGGCTGGGCACTCACTGCTCCACATACACTGCGGCAGTGTAGCTGCAGGCATATTGTGACGAACGAAGTCTGTGCTGATCTGTTAAAGCACATAATGTGACTTGCAGAGACAGAAGAAAAAGAAGCATTTCGTACTGCTAGGTAGTAAATGGAATCTGCACTTTCGAAACTGCACGAAAAGTGGCGGTGTTGCTGCATTTACACCGGCACCCACGGAACAGTAACCCAGTGCACTTCTTAGCTACACGAACAGCCTACAGGACTGCTTCTGTATTACCGTCAGCCAACAGCGCCGCTGTCCATCATCAATAAGATCCGGTTGAACCTGTCCACCGAAGGAAGGCTCGGAGTTCTGAAAGTGGTCATTCGATCCATACATACGTCGTACACTCAAAGGCAATACTGCCATTGTCTACAGTGCAACCCGAAGTCCCTCCTCGCATGCCCCACGGACTTTGCAGCCTTGCAACGGGGATCGATGGCCCATCACGTCCATTTCGTGTTGTCCAAGGCGGCCAAAGGTTAAACGAAAGGGGGAAAAAACTTGTGTTCTTTGGCCGTGCTCTCCAGCTGTCAAATAGACCAATTTAACAGCCTCGTTCGACAACAATGCAGCTGAACACACCCAGGATTCCACGCCATTCCACGCTTTCTCCTCAAGCCCTTTCTGGAAACATACTTCCGTAGCCACAAGGCCGGCGCTGGTCAGAGCCCGGGGTTTTTAGCCCGCCTATTCCTTTTTTCCATAATTTCCCCTTTTCTCGTTCCTGGCGCCTTGCTAAACGCCAAAGTGACAGGATGGCAAACGCACATCGCAGAAAGAAACGCGTAGAAACGCGGCTCCGACGGCGATGGCCGCTCTCTTGGCGGTTTTGCCCCTTGCCCAGAGACCGCCTACAATGGCCAGGCCATGGGCCCTCTGGGCCGTTTAGGTCGCTGCGGCTGCGAAAACACGAAGGCACTGCCGCTTAGCGCGCAGCGATAAGACGAGAATGGCGACTGCGAAGGCAACGGAGGCGGCCCCTAGGACGACCGAAATGATACCGGCGGGCCTTAGCCGACCGTTGAAGGCACACGACACACTCCCAATCAAAAGGATGTGATTGGACAGGACCGTTAGATCAATCTCTTGATGGCCCTTTGTATTCTCATTCTGGCGTGTCTCGTATCAATCCAACGTTCGGCTTCCTGTGTTTTTAGCCCGCCAACGCAACCTTTGATCGACAGGGCAGTCTGCCCTTTTTGTTCTGTTTTGACCCATTCTCACCGTATCTTAATTCCCTCCACCTCTCTGCAACAAAACCATCAGCAGAGAGGAAAGACAAATAGCAGTGATTTGCGGTCGCCGCCATGAATACGGCGAAGTCGGAGGAACCGGTGGCGGGGACCAGAAGAGTCGAATCAGGGATTTTGAGCCGCGCAACTTTGTCTCTACAACGTACATTGCCAAATAGTATTCACAAACTGATACCGTCCCTTTTTAACCCCCTTTGAGTTGTTCGCTGGAGTCTCGTGCTTCAGTGTGTCCCGCAGTGAACTAGGAAGTGACGTCCGGAAGTGGATTCCTTCCTGTTTCGGCCCAAACTTGTCTTGTTAACCAAACCCGCCCTTTCCCCGTTCGTCAACAACCAACAGGCAAGAACAACCAGTGACCAGCAAACAAACTGTGGGCGAGTTGTAGAGACGGCATCGTTCTGTTACGTCGTCACAAAGCACATGACAGCGGAAAGACAAAAACTGTGCGCCTGGCAACAGTTGTACGGTAAAGAGGGTCAGCTGGACAGGTGCGAGGCACAGCCGCGGTGCAGCGACATGCGCCTGCGTGGGATGCGCCTGCATGCAGAGACAACTCCATTGTTCTGTCCTGTCTCCTTTGATCTTTGTTAGTCCGAATGAAGTCGCCCCAAATTCGGACAACAGACTGCATCCGTAAATTGTACAGAGATCCTATGAACATTGGAAATTGGTAAAGACGTGCGACGTTCGAAACGTGCTCATTATGTTTTGTCGGCCTTGGTGCAAGGGACTTCTTTCGTTCTTTCCTTCTTTCTTTGTTTCTTCCCTCAAAGGGCAGGGAAACAGCGGACATCACCCCGTCTCGCCTTCCACCGCTCTTCTTTGCCTGCTCCTTCCCCCGTTTTCTGTCGGTCGGCGGCCCCACTTGCCAGGGGCCCAGGCTGGCCCAGACACCATGCGCTCCTTCCCCATTCTTGCCGCCACAGCGACTTCCCTTTGTGACATGTCTTGTGATGTTTCCCCCGTCGCAACTGAAGTTGTGTTCGGATGCCCGTCCCATTCAATCATTCACTCCACTGCTGCACGCAACAACGACCGTCCCGGAACACCAGCACGACACCGTCATTCTCCGTTACCCGCATAGAGGATCCGACATTGCACGTCGTATGCAGGCAATTGTTGTTTGTCGTCAGCGGTGTCTTGCATCGTGCTGCCTGGATGCACCGATGGCTTGTCCTCGCCTGTGTGGCCGCCCTGTTTTTGGGGACATGGGAATGAGCCACCGCCGTTCGGCCAGGTCTGTCGGCCACAGGCATGGCCATTTGTCGGGGCAGCCTCACTTTTGATGCACAGCCAGCGCTCGACGAACCGGTGAGTGTCGTTCTGGTCCTCTGCATACAAACCCCCGTCTACCCCTCTCCGCCCCCAACTCGCATCCAACCATCAACCATCACGAGTTCGATCAACAGCCTGCACCTCCGCTCTTTTGGCCTGTGTATTGTGCAGTGTTCTCGTCGCCGTGTTGGGGGTGCTCTTGCCCGCCCCACGCGCTTATTGTGTCGTCTTTTGCCACTAGTTCCGGATGACCCATTGGTCCTTTGTTTTCTTACACTGTGTATCCATCTTGGATATTGTCTTGTCCCTTTTCGTGGCTTTGGTTCCTGACTTGCTAGTTTCGTTTCCACCGTGTCTTCCGGTTTGTTCACAAAGACAGAACTGACGACGAGACCTTCTTGTCCACAACTGCTGCCAAGCCCCAAGCCTTCTTCAGTCGAGCCTCCACTTTCCGCCTCACACGACACACACCAACTGCCACTCGCCTTTCACTGTCACTGGCTGCACCGCCCTTTCTCCGTCTTGGCTCACGTCTGGCCACACCAAGACGCCCCGCCTCCTGGCGCCTATGAGGTCAAATGTCTCTCGAAACGTATTACGTCGTATTCATATCCAAACAATACGCAGCAACTTTAGGGGTCCTTTTCTAGCGTCCCACCGGCACACACACAAGACGGCACCAAGGCACAATAAGGGTCCCTACCACACCAACTGTCACGCTAACGCGAGCACTAGCAGCGCCTAACATAGCCAGCGGCCCTAACCAGCGAGACCGGCCGTTGCCTTTTGCTTCCCTCGCATGTGCGCCTTTATTGTGCCTTTATGCGACTCGCGTGTGCCCGCTGTCCCTGCACGGAGTACTGGCGACCCCTGGCCATGAACGGCTGCGGCGAGGAAGGTTTAACGGTGCCGCCTAGTGGTGTTGACCTGTCGAGCCTTGTCTGATTTTGCCCGTTGTCTGCCGACACTAGTAGTTTTGTGTGAAGTGACTCTTGTCCCGGTGGTCAGCCTGCTGATAAGCAGCTGTTGCCTTTATCTTTCTTTTGTTCCTGTGTCTGTTCCTGTGTCTGTCTTGCATACTTTCTTTCTTTTCTTTTCTTTGTGACTCTGCTCTTTCCTTTTCTTTTATTCACTTCTTTCTTTTCTCTCTTCTCCTTTCCTTCCCACTGACTCTTCACATCTCATATTCCTTCTGGTATTCCTTCCCCATCTTCAATCTTTCCTTTTGTCTGTCTTTCCTTACTCCCTTCTTCCAATAGCGTTGCCTTCGTTATCTCGATAACCCTGCTCGTGTGCTACCTTCTGCTTGTGCTTCTTTGTGCTTTTGTTCTTTTGTACCGCAGCTCTTTTGCTTTTGATACCAGAATCTGCTCCTGCGTGTCTCCTCCCTACCTCTCCCTCCCTTGCACACCACATCCTCACCATGTATACACGCAACCGCCGCCTCATACAGGACAAGAACGACTCGTCCGACTCCGACTCGGACAACGATGTCGAGGTCCAAAGAGCCCGCCGCCGCTGGGCCGCCCGCGGTGCGCCCGCTGCCGACACGGCCACCCCGGAAAAGAAGAAGAAGAAGAAGAAGCTGCTCCCACAAGAGTCCATCGACAAAGTATGGGAGCGCTTCTCCCAAAAACGCTTCAGCAAGGCCATGACCGTCCTGCCCTTTGCCCCCGTTGCGCCCTCGCCGCTCTCCGAACGCGCCAACGAGCTGCTCAGCGTCGGCTACGAGCGCGCCGCCGAGGAGTGCCGCCGCAAAGTCAAAAAGATCATCCAAGAGTGCCGCCGCGTTAACATGCGCTACCGCGACCCCGGTTGGGACATCGACTGGGACCTCAAGATGGCCAAGGGCCACTGCCTCAACAGCCTGGGCAACACGAGCTTCGACGTGTCTCTCAAAAACATGCTGAGCATCGGGGCCACCGTGCCCAAGGCCGTCAAGCGCGTGCACGAGATCTTTGAGAAGCCGACCTTTATGGCGACCGTAAGCGGCAGCGACGTCAAGCAGGGCAGTCTGGGCGACTGCTGGTTTATTTCGTGTGTCAGCGGCCTGGCCAACGTGCCTGGCGGTCTGCAGCGCGCGTGTGTGGCCTACGATACAAGTAAGACCCACACCGACCCCCACGGCGTACGGAGTACTTGCATGTTGTTGTTCTCCCTGGCTTCTTGCACCGCTCACCGCTCTCTGCTCTCTGTTTACCGTTCACCGTTCACCGTACAGTCGATCTTAATTGCTAACAAAACTTGCAGAAATCGGCATCTATGGCTTCGTCTTTTATCGAGGTGCGTTGTCCCCCTAAACTGTCTTATTATCTTACTTCCCCACTTCACTTACACTAACTGTCGTGTCTTAGACGGCGAGTGGATCTACTCCATCATCGACGACAAACTCTACCTCACCTCTCCCTCCTGGGACTCCCCCAGCTTCCAGCGCGATCTGCTCCAGCAAATCGACCAGGACGACATTGAGCGCGTCTACCGCAAAACCTACCAGACGGGCTCCAAGGCCCTCTTCTTTGCCCAGAACAAGGACCAGAACGAGACATGGCTGCCCCTCATGGAGAAGGCCTATGCCAAGGCCCACGGCGACTACGACAGCCTGACCGGCGGCTGGATCGGCGAGGGTCTCGAGGATTTGACGGGCGGCGTCACCACGGAGCTGCTCATGTCGGATATTTTTGACACGGACAGCTTCTGGGAGAACGAGCTGAGCCGCGTCAACGAGGAGTTCTTGTTTGGCTGCACGACCGGGCTGCTCGACGGCGGCTACGGCAACCGCGACGGCATCACCGAGGGCCACGCCTACAACATTATGGAGGCCAAGACCCTCAAAAACGGCACCCGTCTCTTGAAGCTGCGCAACCCCTGGGGCAAAGTCAAGGCCGGCACCTGGGAGGGCGCCTGGTCGGACGGCTCCAAGGAGTGGACCACCGAGACCAAGGAGGAGGTCGGCCACACCTTTGGCAGCGACTCCACCTTTTGGATCTCCTACGAAGACTTTATGCTCAAGTTCCAGAACGTCGACCGCACGCGCCTCTTCCGCGACCCGGACTGGCTCTGCTGCCAGCGCTGGATCGGCGTCGACGTGCCCTGGAAGACGAGCTACAACGAAAAGTTCCACATCAAGCTCACCAAGGAGTCGCCTCTCGTCCTGGTCCTGTCTCAGCTCGACTCCCGCTACTTCCACGGCCTCGACGGCCAGTACTACTTCCGCCTCCACTTCCGCCTCCACGAGCAAGACCGCCCCGGCGCGGAAGACTACATTGTCCGCTCGCACGGCAACTACCTGATGGACCGTTCCGTGAGCGTCGAGCTCCCGTGCATCGAGCCCGGCAACTATTCTGTCTTCTTGTCCGTGGTCGCCGAGCGCGAGTCCCGGACCCTGTCGGTCGAAGACGTCGTCAAGCGCGAGCTGAAGAAACGCGGCGAAAACGAAAAGCTCGCCCAGGTCGGTCAGGCCTACGACCTCGCCCACAGCAAGGCCGCCGCCCACCTCGAAGAACTGGCCAAGCAGCGCAAGAAGTCGGACCAGGTCAAGGCCTCGGACGAGCGCAAGCGCGAGCGCCGCAAGGACTGGGCCAAGCGCCACCTGCTCAAGGACATTCAGAAGCGCCAGCAAAAGAAGAATGAAGAAAAGGCCAAGAAGCGTGCGGCGGAGCGCGAAGAGGAGCGCAAGAAGAAGGACGCCGAGAAGGCGGCCGAGAAGGCGGCCGAGAAGGCGGCTGAGAAAAAGAAGAAGGACGAGGCTGCGGCCGAGAAAAAGAAAAAGGCCGAAGAGGCCAAGTCCAAGGACAAAGAGGTCCAGACCGAGGTCAAGGACATGAAAGACGCCGAGGCATCCACAGAAACTGTCACCGAAAAGGGCAAGGACACGGCCGAGAAGAAGGACGCCGAAACAACCACCGAGCCTGCCGCTGAGGCCACAAAGTCCGCAGAGTCCGCAGAATCCACAGTGCAGACTGAACTTGCTGCGTCCGCTGCTTCTGTTGTGTCAGCATCGAATACAGCCGCCAACCAGGCCGCTGCCGATGAGGTCATCTCCGTGTCCACGTCCGGTGCCAGCACTCCGCAAAAGACGCCTCTCGACACGCCCAAGAGCGATATCATCACTGAGCCCATTCTGGACGCTGCAGGTGGTGAACTGGTTCTTGTGCCGCCCGTGACCGAGGCGACGTCGACCCAGACGACCGATGAAGGAGTTGGCGAGAAGGCCGAAAACTCGAATGACAAGCCCGCCGAGACATCTGAAAAGGGCGAGACCAAATCGGACACGAAAGACGAGACTAAACCAGAGGAGAAGCTCCAGAAGACGGCTGAGACGTCGGGTGAGAAATCGGACGGGAAGTCTGGCGATATTACGGGTGACAAGGCCGATACCAATGCCAAAGACAAGCCGGAGAAGAAGGGCAAGGGCAACGACAGCAAGAAGAAATCAGGAAAGGGCAAGGGGAAGAAGACCGACAAGAGCGGAGACGAGTCGAGCTCTTCTGCGTCTCACTCTTCCTCTTCCGGATCAGATAGCTCATCCTCTGGGTCCAGTTCTGGTTCCGCTTCTGATGTCAAGAAGACCAAGATGCTCAGGAAAACCTCTCCCCCGCCACCTCCCCCGCCACATCCAGCCGTCATCGACGATTCCTCCGACAGTCCTCTCGAAGACTGGGAGGAGTGGTACTCCAGCGACGACCTGTCCACCAAGGCCTCCCGCGCCGCCGCTGCTGCCGCCGCCACGACAACCACCACGGCCATCGCCAAGGACGACGAATCCTCCGACGATGAAAAGGACCCGGCGCCGTGGAACGCCATCTGCATCGTGGGCATCCGCGTCTACTCCAAGGACGAGAACCTCGAGCTGCGCGTCGTGATGGAGGGCGGCGACCTGGCCGAGGGTGGCATGGGCGAGCGCGGCGAGCAAGACCTGGACAATGCGCAGGCCAACGCGGGCGGGCAGCGCGTGCGCAAGGATGAGCTGACGTCGTACGAGACGGAGCGAGACGAGAAGGCCAGCAACAAGGACAAGAAGAAGAACAAGGAGTCGTCCAAGGGCAACGAGACAGACGCCACCGAAAAGGCGGCCGATACGACCACGGACAAGTCCGACTCGACGGGAGACAAAGAGTCTTCTGCCGAGAAGGAGGCCGTCGTGAACAACAAGCCCGACGAGACGACCAGCGCCAAGTCAGATGAGAAGATGGCGAACGATACGCCCGCCGGCAGCGACACGGCCATGCCGTCTACGGACGGCGAGAAGCAGAATGAGGCGACGCCTGCTCCCGTTGTCGAAGAAGGCTTTGGCCTTGCCCAGTACAACACCATTGTGCAAAAGGACGACGAGGAGTTCAAGGAGGCTTCGGCCCCGGTCGGTCAGCAGCAAGCCTAAAGTGTTGCCACCCACTACCACTGCCACTGCCACGGTCGACGACACCATGGCGTGGGTTAGCTGGTATTCCAAGGCCGCATGTATGATTCGTGATGATCGTCTGAACGGGCCGCACACTACGGCATGTTCAGTATCATACTTTTCTTGTGATTTCACGCACCAGTACAGAGCGTTTTATTCAGCCACGATTTTATGTTTTGTATTTCGTTTTTGATGACATTTACTTTGGGGCAATGGTTTTTTTTTTCTGGATCTCGGCAACGGACATCATCGCTCACTTTTTTTGTTTTTAAAAATTGGTTCTTTTTGGATATCTTCTTTTTTTTATTGCCTGGTAGCCGCCTCTACTCCGTCTTCATTCCGTCTAGAGAGTCCCCTTGATTGCGCACAAAAATTAATTAATATAAACATCCATTGAAACGAAACGCCCGAGAGTGTACAATTATCCATTTAGCAGGTCAACACGAAAAGCTTAGTCCTAGGCGAGGCCAAGGTTTGCCGAGCCGATGGCGGAATTCTAGAACGGCAAGTCCTGCCCTTACAAGCTTTTTATTTCTCCGCGTCTCCGCTTCTCCCTTTTCTCATATGTAAAGGACGAGTCCAAAAACTAACAATTTGTTGGCCGCTGAAAGATGCTATATCTCGGCCGTCTTCACGCTCAAGATTGTCCATTCATCTCCCTTTCATCTAGACATCTCAGCCGAGAGTCAAAAAGGGCTGTCAAGCACAAAACAGTAGAAGATGATGACGACAGGCGAGCCCAAAATATATTGTTGCATATATGTGTGGACGGCAGATGCAACGAAATTTGTTCCTCGCCTGCAATGTGCTCGTTTTTCTCACGCCGAACCCATCTGGGTTGCGTATCTTTTTTCGTTGGTGGGACGAGGAGGCGCCCTGTCTATTTAAAGAACCGTCCTTCATTTTGACGAGGCCGATGTGACAAGTGGCCAACGGACGCCTCTTAATACCCGACTCTTGGCGATTTCAAGATCTTGTCAGGTTTTGGTTCGGTGCTAGGTGCCATCTCTCAAGATAGGATATTTTCACCAGGCCTAAAACTCGCCCTCTCGCCCTCGCTGCCATGCATCTTCCGCTCGTCTTGGCTGTCGTCGGTGCCGCCGCGTCGGCGTCGGCCACGCTCAAGATCGCCAGTGCGCTGAGCGTGATTGAATACACACCGGAGCTCTGGGCCATCCGACAGGCGGCGTCCGGGGGCGCGGCGTCGGTTGGGACCATCACCAACGGCGGCGTCGCCAACATCGTGTCGGACACCTCCATCGACCTCGCCGCCAACGCCGAGACCCAGGCCCTGCGCCAGTTTGCCACCCACAAGAAGCTGCGCATCATCTACACCGTGGCCGAGGTCGCCTACCGCCTGGTGGCGCGCTCGGCGTCCGCCACGACGCTCGCGGGCCTCAAGGGCAAACGCATCGGCACCGTCCCGGGCACGTCGGCGGCCTACTTTGTCGAGCGGCTGCTGCAGGACGTCGGCGGGCTCGGCCCCGGCGACTACACCGTGGTCAACGGCGGCATCTGCATGGCGGCGCCGTGCGGGGCGGGCACGCTGCCGTACATGCTGGCGCACGGCACCATTGACGCCGCGGGCATGTGGGAGCCGACGATGCAGCTGGTGCTGGACGCGCTCGCGACGGCCGCGGTGCCGCACACCGTGTTCCAGAACGGGTCGGTGTACAGCGAGGTGTTCAACTTGCACAGCACGTCGGACAAGCTAGCGGACCCGGCGAAGCGCAAAGAGATTGTGGCGTTCCTCAAGCTGCTGGACAAGGCGGAGGCGCAGTTTGGCGCCGCGGGTGGCCCGTCGGACGCGATTGTGTCTCTGGTCGCCTCGTCGGTGTCGGGCCTGGCGGGGAACACGTCGCTGGTCAGGGCGGTATGGCCGGTGCACACGTGGACGGGCGACCTGCATGCAGACAAGGTGCTGGACGTCCTGGTGAAGGAGGACGCGTGGGTGGCACGGATCGACCGGCGGACAGCGATGAGCCGCGACACGCTGTCAACGCTGATCGATGCGAGTGTCCTCGCCGAGGCGAGACAGGGGTGATGATATACGTTGCGATACTCTATTATTTCCAAGTTAAAAGTTTCCAAAACATTTCGAGAAATTGGATCCAATTCATTGCACTCTGAGTGCTTCTCTTTTGTTTCTGGGGGGATGCAATTGTTGAAAGGCGCCCAGCGCATCAAAATAAAAAGATAAAATTAAACAAAAACGGTAAAAAGAGAAACACAAGTCCTGACGTAGTGTGCTCGCCCCAGCAATACAAAAAGCACAAGAAAAAAAAACAAGGACACAAGGTTCGCAAAAATGAAGAACGATATGCAAAGCCGCAGCCTACCCTCCTACTACAAGATTACTTCCTCGTGTGCCACATCCGGAAGTTGCTGCGTGACGAGCCGCCGTTGACAACAAGACCGTCCTTGCGCACATCCAGTGTCGCCATGCTCCGGCAGACGGCCGAATAGTCGCCAAAGAAGCGGTGCACGCGCACGTCGTTGCTGACCTCGCCCTCGTCGTCGGTCCTTTGTGTCAGGCCGTGGCCCAGCGTGACCACCCAGACGCCTTCAATGTTGATGGCGTGCGAATCGGCGTCGTCGTCGGGCTGCAGGAGCACGGAGTAGATGGAGCCGGTGTACCGCACCGTTGTCTTCTTGTTGGCCGCGGGGTCGCGGCAGGGGAACACCCACTTGGTGCCGTTGTGGGAGACGGGGTGCCACGCCGTAATCAAAAGACGGCCAATCGTCACCATGGGGATGCTGCTGACGGGCGTCTTCATCACGGCGGCGACGGTCCGGGGCCCGCGCGGCGTCTGCACACGCATGCCAGCACGAAGCTTGTTGACGCGGATGTACCGGCCGTCAACCAAGGTCACACGGCAAAAGCTAGCAAAGCACGGGCCGCTAGAGTTCCGGTAGCGACTCATGTTGATCGAGGCGTAGCTCGGGGGCGCTACATTGGAAACGCCGTTGCTGCTAAATCGGTTCCGGGCACCATGCGGCGGCGGTGGTGCCTTGCTGGGCTTGGGAGCCGGGATGGTGTCAAAGGCCGTGTCCAGTGCATTGCGGCAGGCAATGAAGAGCGGACTCGACGCCGCGTAGAGAAGGGGGCCCGGGTCCTTGAACGAGTTGCATTGCTGAGCGGCGTGTGCGCCCTGCAGACTCGGCAGGTAGTGGCGCCCCCAACGGCTGTAGTACTCGGGTTTCGACAGAGCCATGCGCACCTGGCCGTTGATGTCGGCCATCAGTGCCGCACAAGCGGGGTCTGCTGCGTGCGCCACATCGCCTGCCGGAAGAGACTCTATCAAGGCATCAAGCCGTACGTCTTCAAGAACTTTTGCAAAGGGCGGGTTGAGATGCTCCTCCATCTCGTCCACAGGGATGAGGGACGATAGGAATGCGCAAAGCATGGACCGCGAGATGTGAAAAGCAGCTTCATGAGGCGATAGCGGGCTGTCAACAATTTCAAAATCGGTATCGTCCGCCTTTTCCCCGGCATGCAGACCGTCTGCCAGGTTGCACGACGTCGACGCCCTGTACAGCTCCGTGCTCATTTTTCTGTACTCGAGTTCGGCGTCGACAGGCACTTGGTCGCCAGCATCGCGGCCTGTCGTGTAGCGAAGGTAGACATCGCGCGACTGGCCGTACTGGATGTTGCCAATATCAATGGTGAGCTGCTGTTTCTGTTCCAGAGCTGTGGGCCTGTGCAAACCAACGGTTGCACCCTGCGTCTGTTCAATTGTCACAGACTGGGGGTACGTCAGGCGCAAGACGGTATCGTTTGCATAGGTCGACTGCATGTTGGCCACAGAATGAACAAACACGGTGCCCTGATATGTTAGTATTACACTGCAGGCACGATTGATATCAAATGCTTGGACTCTGAGGACTTACAATCATGCCGGCGTCGGGAATAAAAGCATAGTTGCCGCCAGTGAACTCGGAAATGGACTTGAGCAGACCAGAGCGCAGGCTGTAGCCGAAGCCGAAGGTGTGGATGGGCGCGGGGATGCGGCCGAGGGTGCGCATCTTGGGAATGTAGCCCTGCGCAGGAGACATGAAGTTGGGCAAGCCATCGGTCAGGACCATGATAGCCGGCACGCGGCCCGACTTGGTCTTTCCACCATTAAAGAGGCCGATGCCGGACAGAAGGCCCTGCCACAGGTTGGTCGTGTCCTCGGGCACCATGGACTCGATCTTGGCACGGGTCTTGTTCTTGTTTTTTTGCGTCATTTGCGTCAGCTCCTGGAGCACGGTGACGCCCGTGGCAAAGGTGACAATGCCGAGCCGGTCGCCCTCGTCCAGGGTCTCAAGAATGGTGCGGGAGGCGTGCTTGACCAGGTCGAGCACCGACAGGCCGTTGCGCTCCGGCGTCTCGCCTTCCACCGTGGGCACCGGAGCGTCTGCGCCCATGCTGCCGGACACGTCGATGACAAGGACAATGTCACATGGTACATGACGGGGA
This sequence comes from Sporothrix luriei, assembly GCA_021398005.1. Classification (NCBI taxonomy): domain Eukaryota; kingdom Fungi; phylum Ascomycota; class Sordariomycetes; order Ophiostomatales; family Ophiostomataceae; genus Sporothrix; species Sporothrix luriei. The sequence continues at coordinate 71,545 of WNLO01000054.1, read as the reverse complement.
GGGCGGGACGTCCCAGCGTCGTCCGACGCCGACGATGCACCGTCAGCAACAAAATCCGCCGGCTGATTTGGCGGCGTCACCTTGATGAGGATGCCGTCTCCTGTGGGCAGGCGGTGAATGGCGACCGAGAGCGGCGGGTCGACCGCCTTGGGCCGCAGCGGCAGAGTCTGTTGAGTGGTATCTCCTTGTTCCTGTGCGGCCCCGTCCTTCTGAGACGGGAGGAATGGGACACGAACCTGGTGAAGAATTGTGTTAGTTTATTTTGATCTTGTGAGAAGGGCGTTGCGGAGCTGGAAACATACCATTTTGAATTGCAAAGTAGGAAAATTAAAAGGGGTATGTGACAAATAGCAGTGTGCTTTTGAAGGAAAGAACGAATGGCAAGTGAACAGGATCAGAAGAGAAAGAGGCGAAGAGAAGGGAAAAGGGGAAAGAGCGAACGACTTGTAGGACACGGAGGATGTGCCACTTTTCAATGAAATCGCGACCAAGAAAGGGAAGGGGCGAGGGGTAATACTATATGATGGGGGTGCTGCGAATGTGTCGCATGGGCGTCTCCTGCTATGATACAATCTTGTAGGATATCGTTCTGACGATGCCACGAGGAGAAATAGAGCTGCACAGAGTGTGGGCGTCGGCGCTACCAAAGACAGCGGCAAAGAGGCCAAGGCGCCACGCAAGGTCAAAACGATCTAGCCCCGGAGACTGGGCGTCTGTTGGTGCAGTCTAGAACTGGTAAGGCGGCTGTCAGGGCGGCTATCAAGGCTGATGAGGTTGAAGGGGTAACAAAAGGAATGAGTTGTACTCCGTAGGTTTCGTATTATCGTGTTCCTTGGTCCGGCGGGCTCAAGATGAATAGACTCAAAGAAACGATCTTGAAAGGGATGTACAGAGTATAAGAAGAGGAGGGGATGACGACGGGGAAGGAACAGGAATTAAAGAAAGGTGTGTCGTGGCTTGTGATCCAAGCATGGGATGCACCCGCCTCATTCATAGGCGACCTTCCTATTTCGAGGCGCCTCCCTTCCTCCTTTGGAGCATGTCTAGCAGAGTATGAAGAAGGCGCGATACGAAACCAACGAGGCCCTCAAAAATAAAGATACAAGGGGTTTAAACGTTCAACAGGAAGGCAGGTACGACGTCGCAGCGGCACAGTCAGAGAGGGGCAGCATGCGCCTATTCCGGCAGTCGCTTTCTTCGTTACCCGCTTACTATAACATTGCTAATTTTGGCGATATTCTCTCGTGCTTAAATCTGTTAGCGTAATGCTCCTGTATGTCGGATGTCGCAAAGTTCTCGGGCTTGTGATCCGTCCGTATACCACACTCCGTACGCGTCGGGATCGTTGATACCAAGTAAACGAATGAGCCTTGCAGAATGCCTCAATGGAGCGGGCCAATGAGAACCTGGCCAGTGCCCCAGGCAAACTGGAAGGGGGCGCAACGCCAATGAGAACGCCCCGCTGACAGGGATGGGGCGTCAGGAACGGGTTACCAACATGTCAGGCTGGCGCCGTTTTGCGGCTGGCTAGGGTTTGTTCCAGCGGGTGTCTGACCGTGAGGAACAGCATGATTTGCCCAAGTTTGGTGGTCTTTTGGCGGCTTTTCCGCGGGTCTTCCCATGGCAGCTGAGCCAGGATCCAGAGTGCACAGCCAGCTGAAGTTGACGGGCCTTTACGCTGAACGATCCCAGATCCAACATCTCACCTCATCTGCCGTGTGCCAGGGGAAACGCCACAGTTGTGAGGCTGAGGGCTCAACGGTCTCACGACGGTTGCGTCGCCTCGCAAAAGACCACGCGGCGGGCAAGGCAGCAGTACGGTACCAAGGTTGGGGATGTAAATTAGGTCGATGCCGATCTCTGAAAAACAAGGGAATTCGTCGTAGAGGCGACACGAGCATAAACCACCAATCTACCCCGGGCAATATAAACCTCTCGGAAAGCCTCACGTTCTTTTGCGGAAAGAGAATGGAGACAAAGGCGCCACGTCCGTTTTACCGTGGCAGTAGTGAAAGGAACGTAACAAACTACAGAAAAGGCGAATGCAGACTCAATGCTTGAAAAACCTTGTCTGCAAAGGCGCCAACACGTATGCAGCATTGCTGTTTGGAAAACTCGAGGAGACGGTGGCACGGTGAGGATGGTTTACTGAGCCTTTCTTAGTCCCCTGCAGGCAGATTCTGTGGCTGTTTTTCCTGGGCAAAAGATTCTGACTGGGCTTTTATTGCAGTGTGGCGGATCTGTTCGTCATCGTCCGGCCCTCGTGCAGACCACATAACTCTGTGGCCAAAATATAGATTTCTGGGCAGATTGTACCGCAGGCAGAGCCTCGTTTCTTCGTTCACGGTGCGAAGTCAGCAGTCTCGACAGCCAACCCAAACAAGCATAACATCGCCAATGCGGCCGTCGTACTCTGTGTTTAATACGCCTGTTACTCGGCAGCCTGCTAGCTAGCTGGCCGTTGCGTCGGGCGGCTTCCCTGCGCCGCCTCGAGACTAGGACTGGGTATTCCGGGGAGCCGTTTCGAGGTAATGGAGAGGCGCTGAGTCGCCAGAAGGATCTATGTTGGGAGCTATGGACCAAAATAGTGCTCGATCGTTTTCATTTTCCAGCACACCTCTGGCGAGTGAACATCACGATCCTTGGACCAACCGACAGCGCGTACTAAGCAACGCGATGTACGAATGTGAAATCTCACGATCCGTCCGGGCGCTTTCTCCGCTCTTCTCTTTTGTTTTCACCCTCGTTCACCCTCTCTCTTTCTCACAACATGCCATTTTCGAGTCATACCATTCATTCGAGACTTCAGACCAATGTTTGAACAGATCCTGCCATACCGGGAACGATCTGCCACAGAAGAGTATCACGACATCACGAGACTTGCCCTGTTTTGTATTTGGCATGTTATTCTGCAGAGCCACACCCTGTCGCTGGGCATCGTCATTTTGCATGCGACGCATTTGTCGTTGTACGCGGTACCTATTTCCTGGGAATGTCATGAATTCCATGCGCAGTGACCAGTCAGAGGCCAGCACTCTGCCCTTTGTCCCCCCGGTGCGTCATAGTGATCGACACATGCCATTTTGCCATGGTCGATGCGGGGAAGCACAGGGCGCTGCCGTTGCAATGGATCAGAAAGGACGGGGAACGAAGTGTGGTGTCTGACTACGACACCCTGATTCCTCTTCTGCCATTTGGACTATTTTACCTCTTTGTTGCTCTGTCTAGGCTACGCTGCTGCTCTCTCGCTTCTGATTGGGACGGCTGCGCGTGTCCTGTTGGCGCTTCTGTCCGGAATGGTCACCTGGCCCTCCACCACAAAGTGCTTGGCCTTTGACGTAGTGCGATGCAGGGTGTTTCTGGGACAGTGCTGTGCATCCTGAATGCCACTTCAGCTTCCCGACCTCTTTCGGTATGTCTCTTTTCGTCATCCCGTATTTATCCGCTGGCTTCGAGGCGTTTCACATCGTCACGATGCGTCTCTGTGCCCATTCCATGACCTTCCTCGCCTCCTTTGTCTGACCTCATTCTTGGTCTTGACTCCATGCCCTGCCAACCCTCCTATTCGCAAACGTTGCTTCTGAGCGCCCTCATCTCACGATGCATGGTGTCTCCTACCCTGCGGTCGTCACCCAAGTTCGCCCGCGGCGCCACCCACTTGCCCTGCATATTCGTGCGCTGCTCTGCCGTGCTAGTGGGGGTCTGTTGGAGCTATTGAGGCAGAGCTGCTGCTTCGATGACTGGGCTCACTTGGTTCAGGGTCCCCCTTCTTTTCATTCGATGCCGGATGGTGTCGCCTGCAGCCGCTGTGTGAATGGAGTCCGAGATGTATGCCTGCGTGTTGCCACCTGGGGCAGGGCAGCATTTATCGGAGCCTTCTGTTTGGTCCGGCCGCTTCATTGTCCCATTTCCCGTACTCATTTCCTTGACTGGCGGTTTTGGCCATGCCCATCAAAACCCTGCTTTTCTGTTGCATGCTCTCCTGGTGGTCGTCTCATTCGCTCGCTTCTCGATTCACCCGAGCAAAACAGGGTCGTTCTGCCTCTCGTAATGAAAGAGCATACCGAGCATCCTCCGGCTCCGTCTAGTGCTGCATCCTGGTGTGAGATACACCCTCCGTTGCTCGTTACCTCTGGCCTTGGTCTTTGGGTAGTGGTGTGCACCAAGGCTGTACTGCCTCCGAAAACTCCAGTGTGTAAAATCCGGGGAAGCATGCACCTGTTACCCCCGCTTTCTCAGTGGTTTTTTTTTTTTTTTTTTGTTCCAACTAGAATATGACAAGGCTTCCACGCATGTAAGTGGCCGCCGCCGCACGGCGCTGCGCAATCCGTAATTGCATCTTGTAATGCGATTTACCTTTGGAACAAGTCTTCCACCACCCTCGTTGGCGCTTGACAGCGCGTTCCTCATCCTACCTGTTGTCGGCCTTTTGCCTTTTGTCCATTTTCGACCATGTTCGCCCCTATTGTTCCTTCCCTCTTGACATTAAGTTGCTCCTGCCTCAGACGAACGCAATACTCGCCACCCCTACCCAATTGCCCATGTTCTTGAGGCAGGAGCAGTCGGAGTAAGAGGTGGGAGCCAAAACCGGCGCTTGTCAAACCTTGGTCAAGGTTATTATTTTACCTTTGCTCTTTATTTCGGCCTTAATTGGCCTGGCCTTGTTATCCATCAAGCCCTGTGGCCTTGGCTTACATCGATTCGCCAGTTTGTTGCGTAGTCCATTTCCATTGCCAATTTGATCGTGTCGTCAGTTTTGTCGACCGTCGTCCCCTCCCTTTCTGTGCAAGGCAAGAGTCCAGTCCCCCGTTCTTTCCCTCTTGGCTCGTTTCGTCTCTTTCTATCCCACGCCCCCCGAACTCGCGCCTGCCTTGTATTTAACTCTTTGTTCCCCCGTCTCGATGGTTTCCTTTTCGTCTTCCCCTTCTTTCTCCCTCCTTTCATCCTCTCTTCTACAACATACCATATTCGTCATCACAACGAGAACGTCTCACACAAGCAAAAACACTCTCGGCGCTTACGCTGTACATCACCTGAGAATCACCTAAATCTCGACAAATCACATTGTACTCTTCCCTGACCAAACCGATTCAACTCTCACAATGGGCGACTCCTACACCCCGACCCCGGCCACGGCCACCACGAAGCCCGTTCCCAACATGAGCGCCTATGCCGTCCACTGCCACATGTGCGGTGGTGTGTTTGTCATTAGCAACACCTGCACCAGCTGTGCCCATGTGCAGTGCCAGAAGTGCCTGTAAAGGTGCACTTACACGCGCCCGCCTGTAAGGGGAGCCTACGGTCTTCCGGAACCGCCCGGACAGACGTGGAATGCGCCGTGCCTGCACGCCCGTGCTCACACCCACACTCACACCCACGCCCCCCACGTGCACGAAAAATACCAAGACCGGCGTTTCCAGTTTTTCTGTCATCTGCCTTTTCTCAGCCTTTTTACACCCTGTTTTTCGCGTGTCGTTTTCGTTTTAGTCGCCTGCCGTCAGACTGTGACGTCGGCGCGACTCGCATGATTTGCTGCGGAACTCGGTATGACAGCGGCTTTTTCGGATTTTGACTTCGGATTTGCGTTTCGCGCTCCATTCTATGCTTTCTATGGCGTTGGGCGACGAGACAGCGGTGGCAATCGGAACGGCCCCTGTGTCTTTCAGCAGCAGGACAAAAAAACAAGGTAGCCAAAAAGGGGCTGGATAACGGCGGAAAACAACAGGACGACCAACGACGACAAGAATGTGACGGCAACGTCTCCGTTTTCTTCTTCTTTTCTTGCCCATAAGGTGTTCTATCACAATCGGAGCGCGCGGGCGAAATTGTTGCTTTTGTTACGCCCTTCTTCTCCTTGGGAATTTAAGACTGGCTCAAGAACAGGTCGGCGGCGATATCGGATTGTGTTTTCTCATCTCTTTTGCTTTCTTTCTGTTTCGTTTTTTTTTTTTCTTCTTTTTCTTTTTCTTCTTTCTGTTTTTCTTTCGCCTCTCCCATATCAGCGCATTCTCTTTTCATATACCCCCATACTCTCTGTCGTCTCCCAAGATTGCTTGTTCTTGTATCACACAGCGAAGTAGTTTGTACTCTTATTTCTGTATATCTCCACTCGGATCTTCCTTCATCATGAGACAGAAAATTGATCAAATTCCCTTTTAATAGTACCCATCGCTCTCTCCGTGAAACTACGCATCTATTTGACCCCGTTGCTGAAACGGAGTCGACAAGCGCTCCCAATCACCTGATGCCCGGTCATGCCACCTTCAGAATCTAATGGTACGAGTCTCGTTGAGATATCCTGCTGTTCCTGTCGTATGTTACGGGACAATTGTTAGTTGCTCATTCCGTCTCAGATTGGTCTCTTCTTTTCTTTTTCTTTTTTTTCGTCTTGCAGCGTAATGTATACTGCTACATGTCTATTGATAAGGCTTTGACGTTGTTTGTCGAGAGGCAGATGGGGTTTGTAGTTCGAAACATTTTCATGAAGTCGACTTACCATTTTAGTTTGTTAAATAAAACCTCTTTTTATATATGAATAAATATATAATTATTCAGTACAGTAAATGTAAACCATACACATATATTTATGGGTGTACAGAATAAAGAAATAAACAGGAAGCAGAACACCTTTCCCGGAAGATCCTGGAACGAAGCTCAAAGGAACAAAAAGCAGCTGCGACTTAAACCGACAAAGCATTGCCTAAAGCCATTTTCTGCGAAATGCCTCGAGCATATGTCGCAACATGCTGTCGGGCCCATATGTCTTAAAAGAACATATATCACAGTTAAAGATGACCACTCTAGTCTCTAGACAATAACAGATGAAACCGGGCAGCAGTCGAATACGTTTTACGTCGTACGTTTGTTGAATTGCATTGGTGTTTTGTCGATCTTGTTGGTGCACCACACAGCGTGAAGCACGTGACTCCACGTTCAGACTGAGCGGGCCACTTTACTAATCACGCTAGCGCCTTTTGTCCGTACACCAAAAAATTGCCATGGCCCCAAAAGCATCAATTCTCGGTCAACCGACGTCAAGCTGGACGTGACATCCATTGCTGCTTCACAACCACACATCATGCCTGCAAGATTACCGATATCACTAGTAGCGGCATCAAGCCGTTGCAGCAGCCTCTTTGTGGCACCGGTCATGTTGCGATTTGCCGCCGCGTCGCTGCACAGCAGTGCCCGTCTGGATGCTGGTAAGTTGTCTCCTGCCGACGCTTGCCTTGCGACAGTGCGACGGGTGCCATGCTAACCTGTGACTTTCCTCTAGACCGGACGCCACCGTCGAGCGGCGCCTCCTTCCTGGACCTCGACAACAACGAGTACGGCCGGCCTCGCCCGGCCGCCGACGGCGAACCGGGCCCAAGCCGGGGCCCGGCCACAGCTGCGCCGCGCTACGGCCCCAGGAGCGACGCCAACGCGGCCCTGAGCCGCGTGCTCTTCGACAGCGAGACGCGCCGCCGCATGCACGAGCGCCGCGAGGAGCAGAAGCGCACGGCGCTGGAGAAGATGGCCGAGCGCAAGACCACAGAAGACTACGCGCGCTACCTGACGCGGCGCTGGCAGGCGGGCGACGTGTACACGGCGCACGACCTCGGCTCCGAGGAGATGCACCAGTGGGGCGAGCCGTACCAGAGCCAGCGCGACGTGATTGAGATCCTGGGCATCAACCCGATCGACGAGTACCGCAACTTCAGCATGATTTCGGATTTCGTGACGACCATGGGCCGCATCCGGGGCAGCAAGGAGACGGCGCTGCGGCCGGTGAACCAGCGGCGCATGGCCAAGGCGGTGCGGCGGGCCATTGGCCTGGGCCTCCACCCGAGTGTGCACAAGCACCCGGAGATCCTGGCGCCGAACATTGCGGCGATGCCGCTGCCGGCGTATGCGCAGCCGGGCGGCGGCGGCCAGCGGAAGAGGTAGAGTTGGGATGGGCGAATGGAGAGTGACTCTTGTCGGTAGCAGGGGCGACAACACCCTGATGTATATTGTATAGATAGGTATTATAGGTAAAAAAAAAACCACCAAACATATGACTTTTACATGGGAAGAATTTCCGTAGCATGCTCCCCGGTTTCATTTTTTATTCTATGTACAGTTGCGCGCCCTGTCTCTCTCACGGCATTGTCCATTCATGCCTTCAACTCGCGTTTAATTTTGTACCGGCGGAGGCCATCGATGTTCGCCGTGCATCCGCACTTCTTTACCTGCTCCCAGATGTCCGGGTATTCCGCTGCCGCCCAGTCGGCGAACGACGCCTGCAGGTCCTGTCCAGGCAGAGCATTGCAAGCCAGGCCGAGTCTGTGGTTGTTAGATGACGTTCATACGTTGATAAGTCGTAGCATCACAAAAGGGTCGGGGTTACTCACGTCGTCAGTGTCGGCCCGTATCCGACGCTCTTCTCCATGCCCAAAATCAGCTTTTGGACCTCGTCAATGTGGCCTTGGCCCGCAATGGAGCTGCTGTACGCATCAAAAACATCCGGCGGCACGTCCACCTCCATGCGCTGCATCTTGGCCCACACAGACCGCGCAGTCGCATCGCCAAACGGCAGGCCCTCGCAGACATAGAACAGAATCGCCAGAGTGGCATACGAGGGGCCCTCCACGGAGCCGTCAATCTCGTGCCAAAAGTCCAGCGCCCGCGACCGGTCACCGCTGGCCGCGTACGCCAGCATCAGCGCATTGTACAGCCGCGTGTCCATCTGCACGCGCGTGTCCATTTTGAGCATGTTGTGTACCATCTTCAGCCCCGTCTCGTCGGGCCAGCGGCCCAGGCCCTCGAGACAACGCACGTACAGGTCGGCCGTGGGCCGCACCGCTGGGTCGTTGGCGCCGCGCATGTGGCCAAACACGTAGCAGGCCATGTCTGGGCGGTGGCGGCGGAAGAAGCCGTCCATGACGCGCACGCGGCTGGCCGGCGGCGTCTCGGCAAAGTACTGCCGCAGCAGCGAGTAGGCGTCCCAGGCACGGGCGGTGCTGCTTCGCTTGCGGTCGACAATGTACTCCACAAAGGCATCGCGCACAATGGCGCGCTCCTCCACCGAGTACTGCATGGCGTGCATGGAGAGAACGTCAATGACCTCGAACTGCTGGTCGCTGCCAAAGAACGTCATGCACAGAGACACCACGGTAGCGGGCTCGAGTGCGACTTGGCGGTGCTCGGCAATGTCCAACACGTCACGGATGCGCTGTGTGTTCTTGGCGTTGCCGGTGGTGGCTGCCGACGCCGATGCCGAGGCGCACAGTGCGCGGATGTACTTGTTGATGACGGGCGCGTCCTCCTCGTCGGGGCAATCGATGCCCTGGAGATGCATAAACGAGGCGTAGGCGCCGCTGAGGTCGTTGGCGTCGACGCGGTAGTCGAGCTGCAGGATGAACGTCTGCGCGTCGGGTGCAATGTCGAGGCCGTTGGCACTCTCGGGTGCCACGCCGAGCTGCACAAACCGTTCGGCCAGCAGCACATCTCCCTTGGCTGCGGCCACTCGGATCAGGCCGTTGACTGTGGCCGCGTCGGGCGACATGTTGGGCCGGTTGGCGTTGTGCTTCACCATCGTGGCCATCATGTGGCGGATCTCGTCCACGCCCTTGTCCAGCGAGACCACGGCCCACTGGAAGATGACATCCCAGACGTCCTTGGCAGGATTCGCATCGCACAGGTTTTGGAACGTCGTCTGGATCCATGCCTGCTTCTCGGCGGGGTTGTCGCTGTCGCTGCGCTGCGAAAAGGCAAGCAGTTCGGCATATGTTTGTGCTGTCGCTTGTCGCCGTGTAGCAATGGGCTTCTCAAACCACTCCCTTGTCTTGGCGTAGTTGTTTTGCCGTGCGTAAAAGGTGGTCATGATCTCGTGGAAGAGCGGCATGTACTCGAGGCCCGCATCCGCAGCGGCCTTGGCCTCAGCCAACAACGCCTCTTCGCGACCCTCTTTTGCCAGACCCTGCAGCACCAGCACCCACAGCTCCTTGTCACGCCGTGAGCGCTTGCTGTTCTCGGATTGATTGGTCTGCTCAGCCGTTGTGTTGTCGGCCGACTTTGCTGTGTGAGGGGACACGGGCCGTGGCGACAACCAGTACTTGGCCAGGAGCTCGGCGGCCTCTAGAGAGGCACCGTATTGGCACAAAACAAATATGTGACGCTTGAAGTCGAGGGGCGTGTAGGCTCCGCGTTTCCGCAGCTCCGTGTAGATCTCACGGCACATCTCAAGGTGGTCGTGCGCGGCGGCGTTGTCTGCGGCGCTGCTCGGCGGTTTTGCGAGAGCTTCGCGGGCGTTCCGCAGGTCTTCGAGATCGAGGTCGTGGGCGCAGCCATCGCCTCTGTCGGACGGCTCCTGCTGCTGTTCCAGGTCCTGGCCCTCGTGTCGCAGGTACTGGTAGAGCCGCCGGAACCACTGCGCTTGGGTTGCGTTGACCCGCTTTCCATACTGATACTTGTAGGCGAAAAAGTCGCGGAAGGCCTGGACGAGGTCGTCGTGCGGCGGCCGGCGGGTATCCTCAGCAACACTCGCGCGGAATTGCAGGAGAACGTCGTAGCCTGGCTCCACGTGCTGCTCTTTGAGCTCGCGGGGGGCTGCCTTGCGGAGAACGCCTAAAAAGGTCCGCCGGGATGTTGTCGAGAAGGATCTTGATGCAGGTTTGGGCCCTGCTTCTACCGTTGCTAAGCGTTTCGTATATCTATGTGGACGGAGGGCAGGCGGTGCGCAGCCGGAAGAGGCTACTGGATTCGTGGTAAGGAGTGTGCTTCGAGCGGTCGAGAGGGAGCAAATCGAGGTTGACGTCACAGAGGGGACGGCATGGTGGGCATCGACGCGGCCATGCACGAGGCAGCGCCTGTAGGCATGACGTGCCGCCAAATGCGACCGCATGGCTGCTACCGTGAGGCTATATGGGACACCGAAACAAGCTGTGTTGCAGGAGAACAAAAGAAAGATAGCTATGCGGTCGAACTGCGGGGGAGGAAGAGTTAACCAGGGCGGACAGGTGAGGTGTAAGGCAGGCTGGGCACCGTTCTGGAGTAGAAGCCTACCTCTGCATGGCTGCTGGCATCAATTGGCCGTTGTAGTCGTAGACAAAGCCGTCAAGACGGGGTGAGAGTGCCTCTGTGACAGAGTGCGCCGTTTCGATGGTCGTTGGTTGTGGATCTAGAGATGTCGTTCCAAATTAGGTGACCTCTTTTTCGGTCGGATTTTTCTGGCGCGCCAAACTCCTCCAGTCGCACCTGCCCTGGCGCCAGCCAGTTACAACGGCCCCAATTGCCCGCATTTTTGTGCACTCCCTCTAAAATGGGCCCCTGTAGCTACACTGTAAAAACACTGGCAACGCATGTTGCATTACTTGCAATCAAAACACGTTAAATGTAGCTTTAATCATAACAATATTTTTTTGCACACTGAACTGCATTTCTAACATCGCCGTTTTGCTTTCCGGGCATCCCAACGCGATGCAGCGCCTTGTCAGAACCGGTTTCAGTCGACAGGAAGAGCACGTGATAGTCTTCGCTTGGAAAAGACGGCCATGGCAAGAACCTATCCAAGTCGCGCCTTCCTTGCTTAGATACCTGTGACCCGTTCCACACGGCTGTCGAAAACGTCAAAAAGCAAAATACCGGAGCAGGTGACCACGTCGTCTCGATGCAACCTTTTTGATGACCTGATCCCCAAACACAAATGACGCAGAATGACACGGAAGAGAGAAACGATTAAACTATTGAACAAACATCCTAACGAAATCAAGCCCGCACCGCAGCACCCAGTGCGCCGCCTGTGAACTGCGTGCCGCCCGCCTGCCGTTGCGTGTTGCCGCCGCCACGAGCGCCTCCCCGGCCGCCCCGTGCGCCGCCGCCACGGCCACCGCCCCGGCCGCGGCCGCCTTGTCTGTCGAAGGCGTTGGCCGAGCCCTGTGTCCGCTGCTCCAGTGTCCGCTCGTTGGACTCCGTCAGCGCGCTGGCCTTGTCGGACAGCGTCAGGGCCAGGCTCTGCAGGCGCGACAGCTCGACGCCCTTGCGGAAGATGACCGTCTGGTTGACCTGGTCCAAGGCCGCCGCCAGCTCCTCGTGGCTGATCATCTTGCTGATGATGGCCGAGATCTTGTGCGTCTCCAGCTCAAACATGGCGCTGAGCGTCTCCAGGGCCAGCGTGTCGTAGAAGGGCGCATACGTGAACAGGAACGTGCGCACGCCCTCCTCCTGGATCTGCTTGGCCAGCATGGCCTTGATGCTGTCGGCCTGCGGCATCAGCTCCCAGATCTTGATGCTGTGGATGAACTCAATCGCCTTCTTCCACTCGCCCGCCGCCAGCGTCTTCGACGCCTGCATCACGTGGTCGCGCGTGTTCTCCGGCGGGCCCGTGAAGATCTGGCGCTCGTGGTACTCGAGCATGCGGCGGTACGTCTTGCTAATCACCCGCTTCTTGATGTCGGGCGACGAGCCGGTCTGCGCCAGCAGCGGGATCTCCAGCAGCATGCTGCACGTCAGGTACACGCACTCGAGCAGCTCGAGGTTGATGTGCATGTGGAACGGCAGCTGGCGCTGCTTCTCGATGCGCTCCTGCTCGGGCGAGACCTGGCTGTAGCGCTGGATCATGACGCCCTGAGCGAGGAGCTCCTTCTGCCGGCCACTGCCGCAAATCTCCTGCAGCGTGTTCTGTGCATCGTACACAAGACCCTTGCGGAAGGCGCACAGGCCCACCTGCACCAGCGTCCGGTTGTACAGGATCTGCGACTGCACGTCGAAGCTGTTGATCGTCTCCTGCAGATGCGACATGAGCATCATGTCGCGCGCGCGGTAGTAGTCGTCGTGCAGCGCCAGGAAGTAGATCTGGCACAGCATGGCACGGGCGCGGATGATGCCCTCGCTGTTGGCGAACAGGTAGCCGCACAGCACGTTCAGCAGACCGGACGGCTCGCTGGACTCGGCACGCGGCGAGATCGTCGAGTCGGTGCCGCTGGTGGCCCCCTTCCAGCTGTTCTCGTCCAGGATCTTGACCACCTGCGCAGGCTTGAAGTAAATGTGCTCGAGTCTCCGCATGACGATGCGGTTCAGGCTCTCTTGGGGGATCTCCAGGGACGAGTCCTTGCGGAGCGTCTCGTAGTACAGTTGGCCCAGGACAATGGTGTTGTACAGGGCGCCCTCGTCTTGGAGGCGGTCGATGTACTCGGACGTGTGGGGGTCAATATTCTGGAGAGAGCGAACCAGCTCGTCGTCCAGGCGCTCAATGTACGAGACGATGCTGCCTGGGATCTTGACGTACTTCTGGCCGGCCTCCAGGGTGGGCGGCTTGTCGTCGTCGTCCCACTCCTCGGCGTTCTCGATGACAATGTACTCCTTGTTCTTCTCGAGGATCTTGAAGAGCTGGCCGAGCTCCTTCTCGGCGGCCTTCCAGTGTTCGAGCGGCATGAAGGTGGCAGTGCCCGAGCCCAGGTCGAAGCGTGCCGAGACGAGCGTCAGGAGGACGCGGATTTGCTGGTACGGCGTCACGGCAATCTCGTTGAGCTTCTCCATAATCTTGATCTGCTCTGGCCGGTCGGTGTTCTTCTTACCGCGGGACTCCATGATCGTCCGCAGCTGCTTGAAGATGCCATCGGGCGTGAACTGAACAACACGGCCACCCTTGCCAACAACTGTCGAGAAGCCCTGGTCGTCACCCTCCTCGACGGTGGGGGCAAACGCAACGGCAGCGGGCGCCCTTCTCGGTGCCGGGGCCTCCTCCTCGTCAGACTCCATGAACTCCTCCTTGTCGGCGCGGTACTCGTCGATCTGGCTCTGGTACTCCTTGACGACCTTGCGTATGCGCTGCTTGACGGCGTTCAGGCCACGTGCGCTGGTCGCGTTCATCTTCTTCAGGGAGACCTTCTGCATGGAGATCGACTCGTTCAGGAAGTCCTCGAGGTCGGCAACGGCCTTGATGTAGAGCTTGGGGGCCTTGGAGCCCTGGCGCAGCTTCTCGGCCTGGCGGTTCAGCTTATCGAATTCTGCAAGTGCAAACGCGTTAGTGGTGAGTCAAACCGCGTCAAGGCGGTCTGTGACCAAAAGGGGCGGGGGGCCGGGGGGCAAGACGAACCAGTCGAGATCGAGCCCCAGTCGTTGATCTTCTCGCCGTTTTCAATAGCCGTGATCGTGGCATCGAGCTCGTCAAACCGCTTGTCTTTCGCGCTCTTCACCTTGGCAGTAGGCTCGTCCTCGTCGGAGCTGGCGCCAGAATCTGCGTCGAGCAAGAACGCGTTGGCGCCCCGCGGCTTGTCGACGTCCGAGTCGGTATCCGAGTCGGTATCCAAGTCATCATCGTCATCGTCGTCGTCGTCGTCGTCCTCATCATCGTCGTCGACCTCGTCGACTTCCTCCTCATCGGAGTAGAGTTCCTCCTCGTCGGAGCTGCTCTCGCTGGAGCTGTCGTTTCCGGAACGGAAAAAGCGCGTGGCAGACATATTGATGGCCGTATGTCGCTTCTGATGCTGTGGGTGGGTGATAGTTGCAAAGTCCCAGGGTCTATCTGCCAGAGGGGTGAAAAAGGGCTCCTGACGATGGTTGTTTTGCTGGCTAGCCGCACAATGCCAAATGGAGGGGAAACGTCGAAAACGGAAAAAAAAGCCCAGACAGAAAAAATTACTGAATTTAGTGGGGATTGCTGGGGCTAGAAAGGCGGACCGCCAGAGCACGTGCCAGCTGGCAGACACTGGGGGCGTTTGCTCGTATCCGGTATGAACATATCCAGACAAGCAACTGAGGCACGTGAAATTACCTAACATCTCCAAACAAGCAACCAGGCAGAAAATCTTGCCGCTCAGAGGAGGCCCACCATAATGCAGTGTCACGACTTTCACGGTGGTAGAAAGGGCAAAGCAGTGCCTCAAAACATCACCACCGAGCTCTGAACGACCTCGTACTGAGCGCATTAGCATCCTACATCATCCAGGGTGTTCAGACGTTGTTTCAGGCTTTCTTCCTAAGCAATCGTCCTGACTGCGCTGCCAAACAGTGCTCGACACGGCGGACGCGAGGCGCAACGCTCGCCAGCCATAGCAGCTCAGGTGCTGCTTGCACCATTTCCTTTTTTTTTTCTTCTAATTCTCACGCCACTCATACCACATCACCACCCGACATCGACAGCCTGCATTGCATCGCATAGCTGTGCTGCCATACCACGCGCGCCTCCTTTTTCTGGAGCAGGCGCTCACGCACGATCGTACCTTCCGCCTGAGTCGCGATGTCGTCGCTTCCTCCCCCGCCGCCTGGATGGGCTCCTCCACCGCCACCGCCGCCGCCTCCCGACTCTTCCATGCTCCCTGCACCTCCTGCGGTTCCTCCGCCGCCGCCTCCCCCATCGTCGGGCTACAAGCCGCTCAGTGAACTCGACCTGGCGAAGCTCGAGCAGAAGAAGAACGAATGGCTCCGCACACGACGCAACCGTTTCGGCGAGAAACGGAGGGGCGGTTTTGTCGAGACACAGAAGGCCGACATGCCGCCGGAGCATCTGCGCAAGATTGTCAAGGACATTGGCGATGTCTCGCAGAAGAAGTACACGAGCGACAAGCGCAGCTATCTCGGCGCGCTCAAGTTCATGCCGCATGCCGTTCTCAAGCTGCTCGAGAACATGCCCATGCCCTGGGAGTCGGCGCGCGAAGTCAAGGTGCTGTACCACGTCAACGGCTGCCTGACTCTGGTCAACGAGATCCCGCGAGTCATCGAGCCTGTCTTCCACGCGCAGTGGGCCGCCATGTGGGCGGCCATGCGGCACGAGAAGTGCAACCGACGCCTGTTCAAGCGCATGCGCTTCCCTCCCTTTGACGACGAAGAGCCGCCCCTGTCGTGGTCAGAAAACATTGAGGATGTCGAGCCCCTCGAGCCGATCCAGCTGGAGCTGCACGAGGAGGAGGACGAGGCGGTCTACGAGTGGTTCTACGACAGCCGGCCCTTGGTGGACACGCCGCATGTCAACGGCCCCAGCTACAAGTCATGGAACCTCAGCCTGCAGCAGATGGCCGCTCTATACCGGCTGAGCCGTCCCTTGCTCAGCGAGCGCCAGGGCTCGAACTACTTTTACCTGTTCGAGCCGCAGAGCTTTTTCACGTCCAAGGCGCTGAACGTCGCTCTTCCTGGCAGCGCCCGTTTCGAGCCCCTGTACAAGGACATCGACCCGAACGACGAAGACTTTGGCGAGTTCAACGCCATTGACCGCATCATTTTCCGCAGTGCCATCCGGACAGAGTCCCGGGTCGCCTACCCCCATCTGTACAACTCGTTCCCGCGAAGCGTGCGGAACACGTGGTACTCCTACCCGCAGACCGTGTACACACTGACGAAGAACTCGGACCTGCCTACATTCCACGTGGTTTCCAACATCAACCCCGTCTCATCGCGCTCCGACACCAAGTTTACGACCACGAGCCACGAGGACGAGATATTTGGCCCTGGCAGCAACGAGGAGCCAGAGGAAAGCCTCTTCGAACTGCCGGCCGACCTCGAGCCGTTCATGGCCGACGAGGACCTGACCACGGACACCACCTTTGATGCGATTGATCTGTGGTGGGCCCCGTACCCCTTCAACCGCCGCTCGGGCAAGATGGTGCGCGCACAGGACGTGCCGCTGGTCAAGTGGATGTACCTCGAGCATCCGGCCAGTCATATGCCCATGAAGGTCGGCGTTTCGTACCAGAAGCTGCTCAAGACCTACGTTCTCAATGAGCTGCACAAGAAGAAGCCCAAGACGCTCCAGCGGCAGGACCTGCTGCGGACGCTGAAGCAGACAAAGTTCTTCCAGCAGACGACGATCGACTGGGTCGAGGCCGGTCTGCAGGTGTGTCGGCAGGGCTTCAACATGCTAAACCTGCTCATCCACCGCAAGAACCTGACGTACCTGCACCTAGACTACAACTTCAACCTGAAGCCCGTCAAGACGCTCACCACCAAGGAGCGCAAGAAGTCGCGCTTTGGCAACGCATTCCACTTGATGCGCGAAATTCTGCGCCTGACCAAGCTCATTGTCGACGCCCAGGTCCAGTACCGCCTCGGCAACATCGACGCCTTCCAGCTGGCGGATGGCATTCTGTATGCATTCAACCACGTCGGCCAGCTGACGGGCATGTACCGGTACAAGTACAAGCTGATGCACCAGATCCGGTCCTGCAAGGATCTCAAGCACCTGATCTACTACAAGTTCAACGCCGGCGGCATCGGCAAGGGCCCCGGCTGCGGCGTGTGGGCCCCGGCGTGGCGCGTCTGGCTTTTCTTCATGCGCGGTATCATCCCGCTGCTGGAACGCTGGCTGGGCAACCTGCTCTCTCGCCAGTTCGAGGGCCGCCACAGCAAGGGTGTTGCGAAGACGGTGACGAAGCAGCGTGTAGAATCGCACTTTGACCTGGAGCTGCGTGCGTCCGTCATGGCCGACTTGATGGACATGATGCCCGAGGGGATCCGGCAGAGCAAGGTCAACACCGTCCTGCAGCATCTCTCGGAAGCCTGGCGGTGCTGGAAGAGCAACATTCCCTGGAAGGTGCCCGGTCTGCCGGCGCCCATTGAGAACGTCATTCTGCGCTACGTCAAGGCCAAGGCCGACTGGTGGATCTCGGTGGCGCATTACAACCGCGAGCGCATCCGCCGCGGTGCCACCGTCGACAAGACAGTCGCCAAGAAGAACGTTGGCCGTCTCACACGTCTCTGGCTCAAGGCCGAGCAGGAACGCCAGCACAACCACATGAAGGACGGCCCGTACGTGTCTTCGGAAGAGGCGGTGGCGATCTACACCACGACGGTGCACTGGCTGGAGTCGAGAAAGTTCTCCCCCATCCCCTTCCCCAGCGTGTCTTACAAGCACGACACCAAAATCCTGATCCTGGCCCTCGAGCGTCTGCGCGAGTCGTACTCGACCAAGGGCCGCCTCAACCAGAGTCAGCGCGAAGAGCTGGCCCTCATTGAGCAGGCGTATGACAACCCCGGCACGACGCTGGAGCGGATCAAGCGCTTCCTGTTGACGCAGCGTGCGTTCAAGGAGGTGGGCATCGACATGAACGACAACTACAGCACGATCAACCCGGTCTACGACATCGAGCCCATCGAGAAGATCAGCGACGCCTACCTCGACCAGTACCTCTGGTACCAGGCGGACCAGCGCCACCTGTTCCCTGCCTGGATCAAGCCGTCCGACTCCGAGGTGCCGCCGCTGCTGGTGTACAAGTGGACGCAGGGCATCAACAACCTGCAAAATGTGTGGGAGACGGCCGACGGCGAGTGCGACGTCCTGATCGAGACCCAGCTGTCCAAGGTCTACGAAAAGATCGAGCTCACGCTGCTCAACTCGCTGCTGCGTCTGATCATGGACCACAACTTGGCGGACTACATCACCGCCAAGAACAACGTGACGCTCGCCTACAAGGACATGAGCCACGTCAACAGCTACGGCATGATCCGCGGCCTGCAGTTTGCGGCCTTTGTCTTCCAGTACTACGGCCTCATTCTCGACCTGCTGCTCCTCGGTCCGCAGCGTGCCAGTGAGATTGCAGGCCCGCCGCACGCGCCCAACGACTTTCTGCAGTTCCAGGACCGGGAGACAGAGACCAAGCACCCGATCCGCCTGTACACGCGTTACATTGACAAGATCTGGGTGTTCCTGCGGTTTTCGGCCGACGAGTCCCGCGACCTCATCCAGCGCTTCCTCACCGAGCAGCCGGATCCTAACTTTGAAAACGTCATTGGCTACAAGACGAAGCGGTGCTGGCCTCGCGATTCGCGCATGCGCCTGATGCGCCACGACGTCAACCTGGGCCGCGCCGTTTTCTGGGACCTCAAGAACCGTCTGCCCCGGTCGGTGACCACCATCGAGTGGGAGGACACGTTCGCCAGCGTTTACAGCCGTGACAACCCGAACCTGCTGTTTTCCATGGCCGGTTTCGAAGTGCGCGTGCTGCCCAAGATCCGCAACCAGAACGACGAGTTCCCGGTCAAAGACAGCGTCTGGTCTCTGGTGGACAACACCACGAAGGAGCGGACAGCCCATGCGTTTTTGCAGGTGACGGAGGAGGATGTGGCCAAGTTCAACAACCGCATCCGCCAGATCCTCATGTCGTCCGGCTCGACGACCTTCACCAAGATTGCCAACAAGTGGAACACGGCGCTAATTGCGCTCTTCACCTACTACCGCGAGGCCGCTGTGTCGACAGTGAGCCTTCTCGACGCCATTGTCAAGTGCGAGACCAAGATTCAGACCCGTGTCAAGATTGGCCTCAACTCCAAGATGCCGTCGCGCTTCCCTCCCGCTGTGTTCTACACGCCCAAGGAACTGGGCGGTCTCGGCATGATTTCGGGCTCGCACATTTTGATCCCGACCAGCGACAAGCGGTGGTCCAAGCAGACGGACGTCGGCGTCACCCATTACCGCGCCGGTATGACACACGACGAAGAGACGCTAATTCCCAACATCTTCCGGTACATCATTCCGTGGGAGGCCGAGTTTGTCGACTCGCAGCGTGTCTGGACCGAGTACTCGCAGAAACGTCTCGAGGCGAACCAGCAAAACAGACGTCTGACCCTGGAGGATCTCGAGGACAGCTGGGACCGCGGTCTGCCGCGGATCAACACCCTCTTCCAGAAGGACCGCAGCACGCTGAGCTTCGACAAGGGTTTCCGCGCGCGCGCCGATTTCAAGATTTACCAGCTGATGCGCAGCAACCCCTTCTGGTGGACCAGCCAGCGGCACGACGGCAGGTTGTGGTCGCTCCAGAGCTACCGGACCGATGTGATCCAAGCCCTGGGCGGTGTCGAAACGATCCTCGAGCACAGTCTGTTCCGCGCGACTGGCTACGCATCCTGGGAGGGTCTCTTCTGGGAAAAGGCCTGTCTGGCCAAGGGCACTCGTCTCTGCCGCTATGATGGATCGCTGGTCAACGTCGAGGATGTCCAAGAAGGCGACCTGCTCCTGGGCCCCGATGGCGGCCCGCGCAAGGCGTTTAACGTTGTTTCCGGCAAGGAACGGCTCTACCGCATCAAGATTAGTCGATGCGAGGATCTCGTGGTGACTCCAAACCATATCCTGACTCTGCACGAATCTTGCGAATCCAGGAACCAGTATATTGGGTCTACAGCCGCCGAACCGCAACATCGCCGTGACATTGGGGACGGCAAAATGGAGGACGTGGTCGGCGAAGGGGCCATCCCGGAGACCGGACCTGACGGCTGCTGGACCACCGTCGAGATGACCGCAGCCGATTTTGCGGCCATGGATCCCTCCTCGCGCTCGAAATACCGACTCTACAGAGCCCCTGCATTCGAGTATGCCGAACAGGACGTGCCCGTAGACCCTTACTTCCTGGGCTTGTGGCTCGGAGACGGCCACGTCGAGGATGCTACGATGGCGACCGACCACGAGCAGAACATCCGTGATTTCCTCGCGGCATACGCCGCCGAGCTGGACCTGCATTATGGCAACCGCGTCGTTGGCCGCGCCATGTCTGAGGCCGCGCCCCAACGCCTCACTGTGCTCGACCGGCGCCTGCGTGCCGATCGCAGATTGTCCTCGAGCGATCTGGTGTCCTTTTCGCAGCAAACCACCCGCGCCGGGACGCCGGTAGATACAGATGGTCCTAAGGAGATCGTCTTGCCGGACGTCGATCGTTTCTTGGCTCCCACGGTCGTCGACATCACGGTAGGGGCAGTGGAGGACTCGCAGCTTGACGACATCCTGGACATGATCCCGGTCGAGGAGAACGACATTCCCGCCGATGACCTCATGGCCGTGTTGCAAGAGATCAAGGACGTTATGGACGATGAAGACGTGCCCCGCGCTGGCGAAAATTCCCGGCAAGTTCGCCTGCAGTCTGGTTGCCGAGCCTATGGTGATCTGAACGAAGACGAGGAGGAGCTGCTGGCCCAGCAGATCGCTTCCGCGGGTGCTGTGCGTGACGGCAAGGTCAACACCCTCCTGAATGCCCTCCGGCCTCTTGGCGTCCTCTCCCGCGGCAGCAGCCCCGACTCCAAACACATCCCCAAGTGCTACTTCAAGAACTCCCGCGAGGTCCGCCTGGCTGTTTTGGCCGGTTTGATTGATTCCGACGGGGCATACTTTGCGAATGGCGAGGCCGGTGCTGGTGCCTTTGTCTACTCACAGTCCAAACAACAACACTCGCGTCTCTTCTGGGACGCCGTGACGCTGACGCGTTCGCTTGGCTTCAAGGTCGCCACCTCAGAGGTTGTCATGCCGCCCATTGAACTCAAAACACCTGACACTGCCCTCCGTGCCATCATCACGGGTGACATTCACGAGATCCCAACACTCCTGGCCCGCAAGATCGCCCTGCAGCGGTTCGCACCTGCGACTGGCAGGTACATGATTAGAGGCATCGAGCTCGAAGAGCACGAGACCGAATGGGCTGGCTTCCGCGTTAACCAAGACCAGCTGTACCTTCGCCATGATCATGTGGTTGTGCACAATTCTGGCTTCGAAAATTCTCTCAAGTTCAAAAAGCTCACATCGGCCCAGCGGAGTGGTCTGTCGCAGATTCCGAACCGTCGCTTTGTCCTGTGGTGGTCGCCGACGATGAACCGGGCGTCGGTGTACGTTGGTTTCCAGGTGCAGCTGGACTTGACGGGTATTTTCCTGCACGGAAAGCTGCCGACGCTCAAGATCTCGCTGATCCAAATTTTCCGGGCGCATCTGTGGCAAAAGATCCACGAGTCCGTGGTGATGGACCTGTGCCAGGTCTTTGACCAGGAGCTTGATTCTCTAGGCATCGAATCGGTACAGAAGGAGACGATCCACCCGCGCAAGTCGTACAAGATGAACAGTTCGTGCGCCGACATCCAGCTGTTCCCGAGCCAGCGGTGGAACGTGACGCGCCCCTCGCTGCTGTTCGACTCCAAGGACACGCTCGAAGCGACAACGACGGACAAGTTCTGGATCGACGTGCAGCTGCGCTATGGCGACTACGACTCGCACGACATTGAGCGCTACGTGCGCGCCAAGTACCTCGACTACACCACGGACAGCATGAGTCTGTATCCGTCGCCGACGGGCTTGATGATTGGCATCGACATGGCGTACAACTTGTACTCGGCGTACGGCCAGTACTTCCCGGGTCTGAAGATTCTTGTGCAGCAGGCCATGGCCAAGATCATCAAGGCCAACCCAGCTCTGTACGTGCTGCGCGAGCGCATCCGCAAGGGTCTGCAGCTGTACGCGTCCGAGAGCAACCAGGAGTTTTTGAACTCGCAAAACTACTCGGAGCTCTTCAGCAACCAGACACAGCTGTTCATCGACGACACCAACGTCTACCGCGTGACCATCCACAAGACGTTTGAAGGCAACCTGACAACCAAGCCCATCAACGGTGCCATCTTCATCTTCAACCCGCGGACCGGCCAGCTCTTCCTCAAGATCATCCACACGAGCGTCTGGGCGGGCCAGAAGCGTCTCGGCCAGCTGGCCAAGTGGAAGACGGCCGAGGAGGTCGCGGCGCTGATCCGCTCGCTGCCCGTGGAAGAGCAGCCGAAGCAGCTGATTGTCACGCGCAAGGGTCTGCTGGATCCTCTCGAGGTGAACCTGCTCGACTTTCCCAACATCTCGATCCGCGCGTCCGAACTGCAGCTGCCCTTCCAGGCGGCGATGAAGGTTGAGAAGCTGGGCGACATGATTCTGCGCGCGACGGAGCCGCAGATGGTGCTCTTCAACCTGTACGACGAGTGGCTGAAGAGCGGCATCTCCTCGTACACGGCCTTCTCGCGTCTCGTCCTCATCCTGCGCGGCCTGCACGTGAACCAGGACAAGACGAAGCTGATTCTGCGGCCGGACAAGACCATCATCACCCAGGACCACCACATCTGGCCGTCGCTGACGGACGAGGAGTGGATCAAGGTGGAGACGCAGCTGCGCGACCTGATCCTCAACGACTACGGCAAGAAGAACAACGTCAACGTGTCCAGCCTGACGACGAGCGAAGTGCGCGACATCATCCTCGGCATGGAAATCTCGGCGCCGTCGATGCAGCGCCAGCAGGCGGCGGAGCTCGAGAAGCAGCAGCAGGAGCAGCAGCAGCTGATGGCGACGACGACCAAGACGCACAACATCCACGGCGAGGAGATGATTGTGACGACGACGTCGCAGTTCGAGACGCAGACGTTTGCGTCCAAGACGGAGTGGCGCACGCGCGCCATTGCGACGTCGAACCTGCGCACGCGCGCCAACAACATCTACGTGTCGCCGGCCGACAGCGACAGCGGCGCGCTCACGTTTGTGATGCCCAACAACATTCTCAAAAAGTTCATCATGATCTCGGACCTGCGCGTGCAGGTGGCCGGCTACCTCTACGGGTCGTCGCCGCCGGAGACCGACCAGGTGAAGGAGATCCGCTGCATTGTGCTGGTGCCGCAGATTGGCGGACTGCGGGGCGTCCAGCTGCCGCAGAACCTGCCGCAGCACGAGTACCTGCGCAACCTCGAGCCGCTGGGCCTCATCCACACGGCGGCGGGCAACGAGCTGCCGTACATGTCGGCGGCGGACGTGACGGAGATGGCGCGGCTGCAGGACGAGCACAAGTCGTGGTCCGTCAACCGCGACAGGAACATCTCGGTGTCGGTGTCCTTCACACCGGGCAGCGTCTCGCTGTCGGCCTGGGGCCTGTCGCCGCAGGGCTTCTCGTGGGGCGTGCAGAACAAGGACACGCAGAGCGACCAGCCGCAGGGCTTCACGACCAGCATGGGCGAGAAGCGCAAGCTGCTGCTGAGCCCCAAGTACAAGGGCTTCTTTTTGGTGCCGGAGAACGGCCGGTGGAACTACAGCTTCATGGGGTCGGACTTTGCCGGCCTGGCCAAGAAGAGCGTGCACGTCAAGCTGGACACGCCGCTGCCCTTCTACAGCGACCAGCACCGGCCGCTGCACTTCCAGAACTTTGCCGAGCTGGAAGACATTTGGGTGGACCGCGACGACAGCTTTGCCTAAGCGAGCAGTCCGCGCGGCAGTACGAGGAGAGTGGGATAAAAAACAATGCGTTCGTGCACAAAGGCGCACGAGACCAACTCGATTCAGTGGGGGGAGTATGGACAGCACGGGTATCGAGTGGGACACAAAAAGAACATTTTGTACATCTACAGTTATTTTGCATGTTTGATCTTCATTTTCGGACTTCTACACGGCACGGCGACGCTGCATCACGAGTTTGTTTTCCGTTTCGATTTTAATACTTTGGCCTCTGCTTTCATTCTCATAGTCAGTCTGTTTTCTTTCACAATGGATGGTCATTAGCTGTTCAACATGACGCCGGGCCGAGAGGTTTAGCAAAAATGCGCGTGGGATGCAACGTGTGTCAAAAAGACGTAGGCCTGTCCGATGACCAATCCGATTCGAGGCAGACAAGGCAAGAGCGCGTGAGCATCGCCAGTCGCCAGTCGCCAGGTCCTTCGTTCCTACCACAAGGGCGCCTGCCGTTCGTGGGCTCTGCGACAGGACAGGTACGGCCTGGCCGTCGCGCCTTCCCATCGCAGCACGCGCTTGGTAAGAACTGAACAAGCAGCAGCGACCGGCGGCAAACGGGCCTGCCGACGCCATCAGTGTCTCTTGTGTTGCGCGTTTCTGGCCAGCGAGCGGAGAGCCCAGACAGCAACGCGGAATCAGCGCCTCGTAGTGATGATCAAGTAAATTGCACAGATTCATGCATTAATGCATTGCAAGCAAATCAAAAAAGGCGGCGGCCAACGACAGGTTAGCGCCAGCCTTGTTGATGAGAAAAAAGGTGGGGTGGGCTGGACGGAGCTGGACAAAAAGGGCAGGGGCGACTGGAGCTCACGAGGAAATAGGCCGTATGGGGCAAGTAATTACTGTTGTAAATAGTGTGGGAATGCATCGCGCAACGGGGAAACTGAAAGAAAATATGGAAGGAACAGATGAACAGATTGCACATGTCAAAAGCAGGTTCCCAAGATGCGGTCCAGCCAAGGACGAGATTGCGACGTCCAGCACCTCCAAATAAAGAGAATGGAACAATAAACAAACCGATGTCACCCGTCGCGCCTGCTACCGCAAACAGACAGGCCCCTCCGGCCCTGCACCTGACGTTCCTGCGTACCTGCATTTTTGCGCCTCCCATGGGCAAAGCGACAGGGCCGGCTCGGCGCAAATAAGTGTACAAACCAAGGAAAGAGCAACGAGGCTGACTTCCTCTAGGCAAGGCCAGGGGAGGGAAATGGAGGGAGGGGGGGCGTGGGAGGCGTGGGAGTTTCCGAATCTTCGGGAGCACCAGCCTGAAGGTTCATCGTTTCTGCCCCCGTCTTGCCTCTGGGCTGTCATAAGCCGCGTAATACTAATACGTCCAATGTTCTTTCCGTCTAATCTTTCCAAGCGATGTACAACCAAAGCCCTGGGAGGCACGGAGAGTAGGTACAAAGAGGAAATGGGAGAGTGGAAAGAGGAAAGAGGAAGGGGAGAAGGAGGAAAGTGGAAAGAGGACAGGAGAAAGAGGGAAAGTGACGGGGATGGGCTTTGAAAGGGGCTCTTGTGGCAACCTGTCACGCTCAAAGGCAGTGATGTTCTGCATGATCATGCATGTCGCTTGGCGCTTTCGGACGAGACGGCGCACTTGCGCATTCCCGCCTATTGTTATCCATCGTCGTATGAGAATGAGAATGGGCGTGGAGCAGCGACGAGAGATGGCAAGAGTCTTCGCCCGTAGATTCCCCCGTAACTTAAAGCAGACGGATCACACGAGTGTACATTCAACACGTACTCGACATCAGAGTGTGCCAAGGGGTTTCTTGGCAGATGCACACGGACAGAGGAGTACCTCTGCGGAATCCTCGGTGCAGATTCAGGGATTCAGGTGAACCAATTCCAGCTCCCCGGTGAAAGCATTCGTGCCCAAGAGGAATTACATTCACAACTACCACGGCATTCAGAAGGAGAAGTCTGACCCTGCAGTGTGCTTGCCAGCCGCTGCTTGCCCATGGTTTTGATCCAAAAATACAAGCACACGAGCACGCATTCGCTCAGATGTCGTTCGTCTGCACTCCGTATACCCCGTCCAGCTTTTCCTCCTGTTTGGTTTGGGTAGATTCCAGCACCCCATTCCGTGTTCTCTGCACGCCCAGGCATTTCTGCAATAGCGACAGGTCCTATGGCGATTACTGCGAGGGCTTTCAAAATATACGAGAACCTGATTTCGTCTCTAATAGTGATGTGCGGAAGTACCGGCGAACAGCGACGATGCACGCCGGAAGACCGACTAGGCACAAAACGCTCTTTCCTTGCAGGTGCAGAGTGCCTGCCCCGTTGCGCGACTGCAAGCGGCAAGTGCGACCTACGAGCAGCTGCCAGTCACGCGTCAGATGCTGCTCAAACAGAGGTGGCCGATCAGGAGTCGCAGAGTCGGAGTCGGAAACCACGACCGACACGACACACGCCATATGACATGAACGGCCAATCGCGCCTTCGTGTTCTGGATGCTGTGTCTCTTGCCATTGTGGCTGGCCTTGACCACCCCGTCAGAGCGCGCGTTTGCATTTCGATTGGCGACTTGCGAGCTTCACAAAAAAAGCCTTGAAGGAACAAAGAACAATTCGAGTCCCCGACCGTGCGCCGCATACGTGCTTCTGACCTGCCGCCCCTGTCGAGTGTTTGTATTACAGAAATGCAATAACAATAATACAAGCCACCAGCCAAACAGCGAGCAAAAACGGTACGAATGCATTGCCAACATCAGGCGAAAGATCGTCAGGGCAAAAAAAAAATTGGAAAGAAAACTCACAATCTCAAAATAGGAACGAGAACCAAAGAGCCAAGTATGTCGTAGACAAGCGGCCTTCAACACGCCTGCACAAACATCCCTGCTTGGGCATCAGCTCAACGACGTCGTGTGGCGCTAGAAGCATACATCTGGCTTTCTAGAAGACCAGCAATCAATCGCTCACGTCTGTCATTCCGAACCCCCTTGTCGGACAGCATGTTAGGGCGAAGCAGGGGCCGGGCAAGGGCCTGGCAGCATAATGTTCGTTTTATTGCTGGGTTCCGAGCTTCAAGGCTTCTTTATGCATATCCCTGTCCGTCGAACAGCCGCTCTGCCCCTCCCAGCGTCACGCCTCCGTGCGCATGGGAAGATCTCATTGTGCGCGCCCCCGTATTCGCACGCTTCACACTCGATGTGACAGTGTAAGGCCCTCTTATGGTCTCTCTGGCCGCCTAGGCAGAGGCCGCCAGGTCTACGGGCATTGACGCGAAGGCATCGTGCAATCTTGGAGTCGCCGACATGGGCAGGCCTGGTCAACATCAGGGCCAACCGCCTGCGGTGCGCAGAGCATCATCGCTGCAGGGACTGTCCTGGTCCAACACTGACCTGGTTCCGTACCGGGCATCCACCGAGGGCGATGCGGCGATGCGGCGTGTGAAAAGACGCAGGGACTGTGAGCACGACGTAAATGCATGACTTCGTTGTGTCGCTCCTCATCGGAACTGCTCCTCGCATCACACGGCGCGCACATCTCTCTCCCACTACGGAGTACGTTGTACTGCAATTCATCGTCGCCCCCTGCCCACAGTACATCCCATTGGAGAGTGTCAGATGCTCCCCGGTGTTCCCCGGCGTTCCCCAGCACTCCCGACAGCTTGGTCAACTCCCTCCACGCTCGAGTCTGACCCATGCAGAATACGACTCCCGCACGTCGACGAAGTACGTCGTACGCCGTTCTCAGCAGCTGTCGACCTGGTATGGCCGTCCAAATCGAGCTACGGCCCGAGTCAACCCCCGTCCGCTCATTTCAACGTCCGCTTTGCCAATGGCACGACGCACACATGCCGGCCCTGGCTCGCCCAGTCTGTGAATTCAGACGCATGGCGTAGAGCGCAGGCCAGTCTGCCTCCAGTGGTGCGTGCAGCATTGGTTCGACATGCTTACGATATACATGTGCTCCGTACTCTGAATCTCGCTTGACCACGCATCTCATTTTGCATCTCACCATGTACTTTGTACCACACACACACGACCCGCATGCCGCAACCACGCCAACACAATCTACCGGAGGCTCTCACTCACCGCTGCAAGCCGTCTGAGGCGCTGCTCGCCTATCGTTGGTCCTTTGTCCTTCGCAAGCCGCGACGCCAGGCAGTCCACTGCCACCTTGGGTTGCATCATAACAGACGTCTATTAAGACGACAAGACGCGGACAGAAACAAATAGTGGCGCCTTTTTTGGCTCTGGAATCCCATCGCAACGCACCGAAGCCTGTTCCCATCCAGTATTCCTCCTTGTCCTATTCTTTCTTCTTTCGCCGGGTCGTTTCCTCCAACACTGGACCCCCATGTTCACTGTCTCCTGATTCCTCTCTTCCCCCCATCTAGTCGCCCTTTGAGGCAGAGGCAAGCAAAGGACAAGCGCTCTAATTCTGTCATGCCAGGTCGGCGAAAGTCATGAATTACGCACTCAAAACCTCTCGGACATAATTTTATGGTGCCAGCAGAAGGGCTTAAAAGTACGAGGACTGATGTGCAGAGGTCTAAAGGGGGAAGGGAACAAGTGGCCGTGACGTTTTTGTTTTTATTTCCTCTGACAGCTACGTCCCGCGTCAACCCCATCGTCCCGCCTATGCCACCGCTGGAGTAGCAGTCGCCACCGTTACAACTCTTGCGAGAGCAGAATGCTCTTCCCAGTCGGCTTCTGTCTGTCCGGCAAGCGAACCGCACGGAATGCCCCAGTCGGGGAGTGAGTGGGATGCCTTCCGCAGCCCTGCTCGCCATCTCTACCCGCTCTTCGCTTGCGGGCTCTCCCTCGTCACTCGTCACTCGTCCCAAGTACAGGGTCGAAAGTGTTTCATGTTACGATGGCCAATCCGACTGTGTGTGTTTTGCATTCTTCTATGCGTTTTCGATTATTCACTCTCAGTGGGCTGCCCCAGAGGCTGCTAGCCGCATCGTCACCCTCCATGATGCTTCTCGCTGCTGTTGTTTTTTGTTTTTTGTTTTTATTTTTTTGTTCACCCTCCGGACTGAACTGTGGCTTTTTGATGTTCTTCCTTTTTGCATCAGTCTCGAACAATGTACCTTTTTGGCTGGTATGCATGTACCTGTTAACTGGCTTGGTCTTTCTCTCGTCTTCTTTTCATGGCCGTTTAACCAACTGAAGACCCCCCCCAATCCTGTACACACCCTAGCATCTTCACCCCACCCCTGTATTGTTGTCTTCTGGGGCCGGGGCCTAACTGTTTCTATATCCGGAATGCGAGCCATGGCATAAGATCACCAAATTATGCTACCTCATCGGATGCAGAGCAAAGTAAATGCCAGACCAACCCCCCCCCCCCCCTCTTCTCTCTCCCCTTCAAGCATACTGGACGTGTCTCCGTCCTGCGTATTGCGTACTCAATACTGCTTGGTTTCCATCCCAGTAGTGGCAGACCAGGGGAGGGGTCGGATTCCTGGATGGTGACCCCATAAATCCTCTTATTTATTTATTTTTGAAGTTGGCCTTTCCATTTCCAATACCGTCCGCTTAGTCCATCCTACCTACCACCGTCCGCCGCCCACCGTGCGCTCTTATATGGGCTCTTATAAGTATAAGAAAGCCCCGACACAAACGCACTTGTACCACGGCGGTGACTAGCTGCTCGTGGTTACTTATCCGCACTCGGCCCCTGAATACGTCGTTTTGCTCTTTACCCTTTTGCCTTGACTGCGAAGATCAGACGATAATGCGCTCCCGCCCTGCCCAGATCATCGTCAGCTACACCTCGCCTCTACCGTTGACGGAACCAAGTACATGAGAGCAACACACGATCAGCCAACACGCCAAACCCAACGATCTCCCCGGCACCAGACGGATGGAAGCACAGCATCCCTTTTCTTGTCCATGTCGCGTTCTCCCGTTCTTAGCCTCGTAAGAGCTTGTCTGCAGCGTTGTTGAAATACTCCGCCGCTCGCACACACGCTTGCCTCTGGCAAGAGTCTCCTCTGTTTTTCTTCCTCCCACTCAGTCTTCCCACTATTACACTCATTATCTATTGGGGCCAAAACGCGAAGCTCGTACACCGCACTTCTATTCGTCAACCGCACTTGGTCTCGCCACTCTCGTTTCTTTTTTTTTTCTTTGTTGTTTTCTTTCCAGCCGATACCTTATTCAACGTCCCTTTGTCGGTATTCCCAATCATCACAGACACTGCCTTTCTAATCGACGGATTCTCAACAATACGCATGCGGTCGTTTTTCGAGAGCAACGTTAGTCACTCCCTCACGGTCCGCAACTCGGAGGACGTAAACCAGGCGGCCGAACACCCCTACCGACGGCAGAGCCAAGCCTTCAAGAACGGCGACAACGTGTGCCCGGGGTCCAACACGGTCCCTCCATACCCTTTCGACGCAGACGCCCCCCGGGGCCCCGGTCTATCAAATTCTTTCCCTTCAGAGTCCGGCGACCAGCCAGAGCGGCTCGCTCTGGCGGAACCCATGCATAGACGACACGCTGGCGAGCAACTACAGAGTAGGGTCAGACTACAATGTCGATTACTCTCCCCAGGACTCGCACCCTGGCGAGCAGCAACATAGTCAGGCGCCGCAGGCTTACGAGCCGCAGCAGCATCACAGCCGGTCGTCACTGCACCACATCGGCACCGGCGCTTCTTTGCACGACACAACCGCGGCAGCGCATCACCAGCAGCAGCAGCAGCAACAGCAACAGCAGCAACATTCACACCACCACACCATGTCTCACCACCACGCAGCAGCCGCGCACCACCCTCATCAGGTGCTGATGGACCCGAGCCAGATGGGCGCTCACCATGCCGCCGCAGCGGCTGCTCGGCATCTTGGGCACCATCCGGGCCATGCTCACTACGGCGGGCCTGTTCCTTCACCGCATGCAGTCGTCACGCCTCTCTACCCAGGTTTGACCGCCGGACCTGTTGGTACAACAGCGGGAGTAAAACGAACACGACCCGACGACCTTGATCTCTCCGTGTCAGGGATGCCAGATCTGGAGCAGAGTGATCTCGAGTCGATGGGCGCATATGGGCAGCCCACAGGAACACCACAGCAAACAACACCACAGTCTCTGCCTCCAACACACCATCACCACCGACTACCTGATACAGGTCCTCCTTCGAAAATTATGCGACGTGACGGAGAGGGCGGAGGCGGCGGCGGCGGAGGCGCACCAAGCGTTGTTGGCCAGGCTGGCATGCCGCCACCGGCCCCCAGGCCACGCGGCCCCAAGCTCAAGTTCACGCCGGAAGACGACCAGCTCTTGATCGACCTCAAGGAGAACAAGAGCCTGACATGGAAGCAAATCGCCGACTTTTTTCCGGGACGCTCCAGTGGGACACTGCAGGTGCGGTACTGCACAAAGCTGAAGGCGAAGACGACACAGTGGACGGACGAAACGGTGAGCGCGCGACCTCTTTTGTGTTTCTTATACCCTTTTTGCTTTGGGGCGGTGTGGACTAACAACGCTCAGGACCAAAAACTACGGACGGCTCTGCAAGACTACGAAAACGAAAAGTGGCGCATTGTGGCCAACAAGGTCGGTACCGGTTTCACGCCGGCGGCGTGCCGGGAGCGTGCAGCACAGATGATGGGAGGGCCCTTATAGCAATCAATGTCTCCAGCAGGAGCCAATCCTGGATCTGGGGACACCACAATCTACGCTGAGCAGCAGCAGCAGCAGCATCAACAGCCGCAGCAGCAACAACAACAGCAACATCATCAACAGCACCTTCACCAGCAACAGCAGCATCACCACCCGCACCAACAACACGCACATCAGCTGCCACACCAGCAACATCATCCACAGCAATCCCCCGGACTACCTGGCAGCATGTTCTCCCAGCAGCTGTAGTTTGCCCACAAATCTCGCGTTTGCAACAAGCCATATCCCATCTTGGTCGTGTCGGCTCGTCACGCCCATCAATGGTAATCTATCTCCCTAATTGAAGGGCCTTTCTTTTGTCTCTTTCGGCTTCAGCATTTCTTTCTTCTTCCGGTGCCAGCGTGGTACCCTTTTATGTTTGACCTTTTTTCACCATTACCATTTAAGGCCATGTCCTTGTTTAGACTTTACGCTGTCGAGCCTTTTCTTTTCTATTTCCTCCCCTTTCATCGCACGACAGCTTCATACCCCTTTCCTCCTTTGCAGCATCATGTACTCCCTCTTAATCATGTTTTCTGGAGCGACTTTTCTTTTTTTTAGCTCGTTCCTTCTTTTTGTCTTTTGGCACGTTTTATTTTCTGCCTCTTTTGAATTTCCGGCCCCGAATGTTATGACCATAGAAACGCGGAAATAGAGACGAAGCGACACGATCGGTATATGAGCGGTGTAATTGTATCGCGCTTGGGCTGCTGAGCTTTTGTCGGTTTACTTAGTGATGTGGGGCGCGAGGGCGTGAGGGCGTGGGGGCGTTCGATTTTGTTCTTGTCCTTTCGATCCCGACTTGTCATTAAATCCCTCTCCCCCTTTATTTTCTTTCTCTGTCTTTGTTTACCTGGGCTCCACAAGCCGGGCATTTTTTTAATCCATAAATATAAATAAATAGTACACGTATTCGTCTCACTGAGCTTCTCTATTGGTAGTAAAATAAGGGGTCTGTTACATGTTTCTAATTAAATCTCCATTATTTTTTATTTTTATTTTTATTTTTCTTGAAAAAAAGTATCATTTTATTTTAGAAATAAATTCATATGAAAACTTTGACATCCCAATTCACTTTCGTTTATTTATTTACTTTCTAGCGAAGACAGTTAATCAAAGGACATGGTTCATACAGTTAATAAAATACCGTCACGATTTCTCGCTATATTCATCACTGTGTATAAGTCCCATCTCTGTCACCAAAACAATTATCATTCAAATTGGCTTTCCAGCTCAATTTTGCTGAAAGGGACAGCCTTCTCCACCAGTTCTACCATGTTTTGGTGCGCCGTGACCTTGATGGGCCTCCCGTCTGTCGCATTTACGCTCTCCAAATAGCGAGCCATCTCGACGATCCAGCCGTTAAATTCGCCCACTTCTGTCGTCTTCCCGGCCAGGGCGTCCTGCAGCATGGAGCTGGTGTTGTCCTTGACCAGTTCGCCGACGCGGTAGACCATGGCTCGTAAATTTTCAAAGGAGAGCCTTTTGACCAACGCTTCTTTGTCATTGTCGCCACCGGCCTCTTTCTCCTTCCGCGCAAAGATGCTGCCGCTGTCCATCTCGTGGACGACAAGCTCGCGCAACACAGCACTCGCCTCGTGGAGAAGCTCGTCGATCACCTTGGGCACCGCGGATTCGCCTCCGGGTACAAAAAGCGCGCCGTTCTTGCAGCGTAGGATTGCGGTCAGCGGATTGATGACGGCGTTCACGACGAGCTTCTCGAGCTGCAACAGCCACAGCTCATGGCGAGGGGCCCAGCGGGCGTGCAGCTGGGATGCCGCCAGGATCTGCCGGGCAAGGTAAGGCAAGGAGGCTTCCTGTCCTGGAACGAAATCGGGACCGTCGTCGCCTACGGACCCCAGAACAACGTCGGCGGGCGATGCATGGACGCTGGCAAACGGCCCGACGGGAAAGACGCCGTGGGTCACAACGCACGCGAGCCAGAGAGGGCAACCGACAGCCCCGGGGTAGCGTGCCTTGTTGTAGATGGCCCCGTACGGAGGCCACAGCTTGTTCATGCCGTTCTGGGCAAAGGCGACAGCCGAGTCGGGTCCGAGATACCGCCGCAGCCAGTCGGCCGTCTTGAGCGCGTCCTGGGCCTTGGTGGAAATGACAAGGTTGGCAATGTGGCTTATTTCTGCAGACTGTGCCCGTACAGACGAAGGCGGAGGCGTCTCAGACCACATCTCGACATCAAAGTCGGTGACCCGGGCACTGTCGTCCAGATCTTGTTGGTTCTCAACATAGCCTGGAGGGTGCAAGACAACGCCGGGTTCGGAGCGCCATTGTTCTAGGAGGCCGGGACGGTGGACGACCAATGTGATCGGTGGACGGTTCGGAAGCCTGGCGAGCGAGTCAGCAAAGAGTCGGCCCAGGTTGCCCATGCCCAGGATGTAGATGCGCCGCTGCTCTTCTTCTACCGAGAGCTTCTGGCTGGTCACCGTAAGCTTGTCCGCGCCGGAGCCGCCCGGTACATCGTCCGTGGTCCACTTGTAGATTTTCGGTCCTGGTGCCTTGTCCCTAAGCGTATTTGATAGCCAAACCGGGATGGCAGCTTCTCCCAGCCCAGCAGCGTCGGCATCGGCCATCCGTTTGGTGCTGAACCGTCTCCTGGAGGGCACCGATGGCACCAACCAGGCCACGCACCGGCATGTACAAAACACCCTAGCAGGGTAGTGAGATTTCAAGGCAAGAGAAAACATCCCCGAGACATGTCGAGAGTCCTGGAAGATGCTCTGCAGTTCTATGCGTAATGGGTGGCTGGATGCTTGGCTTTACACTGCGCTGTCGGCAATTATGTAAACGTCGTCAATAGGCTAAACGGCATTGGTGGCGCCTGGGGAAGGCGCTGTAGCCTAGCGGCAAAACCACTTTAAAAGGCAATATATATCACGTGCTGTCGTGGAAGCGTCGCGATTCCCCAACTTTCTTCGTATGACGTTTGAGAAAGTCGATCGCCACCGAGCTGTTACTTCATACTCGGCAACCTGCGGCTTCTCTCAATTGTCCATTCCGAATCACGCGCTGCAGGACGGCAAGTGCGGTTTCTTAAGACGTGTCTTGAAGTGCCGACGTCTCATTCTTCTTTCCGCCGTTACACAGCAATTCTCCGTCGCTTCACTTCAACGTGAAGCAGACATCGAAACGATGTCATCTCCGTCTCACAACCCTGCGGCACCGGACGCGGTGTCCGACAATGCCGCCATGCTCGACGAAGAGTCGGCCATCAAGGCCCTGACGGAGACCGTCCGGGACCAGGACGACCTCGAGCGCGATATCACCTACCAGGCCGAACTTGCCCTCATCGACGCCGAAGACAAGCGCGACGAGAAGCGCATTGAGCGGCTCGAGGCGTCCAAAACGAAGCTGGAAGCGCAACGCCACACCTACCAGCAGCGGCTACGGGCGACGTCAACAGGAAACCCGGCGCTGCGGCGTCGTTTCGAGTCGGAAATCGCCAAGGTGACGGCCGAGATTGAGACGGCCGACAAGGACCTTGGCGATTTTCGCCGACGCATCGACCAGCGGCACGTGGGTGATGACGGCGGAAATAGAGCAGCTGGTCCGGCTTCGGCGACCGATGATGACAAGAGTGCCGGCAACCACAGGCTGCCCAACGAGACGCAGCGCGAGTTTCTGATCCGCACTGGCAAAATCACACCGTTTGCCAAGTTTGGCGGTGCGCGGCCCGACGGCGTCGAGGGTGACCTGGCCGATGTGATTCTGGAGGCGGAAGATGAGGCCGTTGCCGAAGAGCTGGCCGGCAGTGCACGCGACGAGCCCCACTCGCACCAGAATCTGCGGCTGCCAGGCTTCTCTGAAGGCGTCCAGGCCGTCAAGCTCGGTCGGGCGGACGCACAGCGGGCAGCAAAGGAGAAGCAGAGGACAGAAGCCCACGCAGGGCCCAGCACGGCCGCGGAGGCGTCCGTCGAGTCAGAATTTTCACTGCGGCCGAGAAAGAAGCGGAAA
This sequence comes from Sporothrix luriei, assembly GCA_021398005.1. Classification (NCBI taxonomy): domain Eukaryota; kingdom Fungi; phylum Ascomycota; class Sordariomycetes; order Ophiostomatales; family Ophiostomataceae; genus Sporothrix; species Sporothrix luriei. The sequence continues at coordinate 35,999 of WNLO01000054.1, read as the reverse complement.
ACAAGACCAGTCGATGCCGACGAGGGATCCGACTACGGCGGTGGAGACGGTGACGAGGATGAATGGAAGCCCGCCGCAGACTCCTCGGAACCAGGAACGGCACCTGCGTCCGGCGACGAGAGCGACGAGGACGACACGACCGACTTCACGAAGCTCACACAGCCCAAACCGAAAAAACAACGAGGGCGCAAAGGGCGCGTATCAACACTAGCAAGCGAGACGGAAGGCGACTCGGACGGCAAGGTCAGCCTGAGCGGCGTCGACGATGGAAACGAGACAGTCTACAAGCAACGCTTGGACAACTGGGTTACCCGGAGACGAAATGCGCGGCGGTTGCGAAGGCAAGCCGCCGGACTCCCAGCAGACGACGACGACGACGACGACGACACGCCCGAGTGGTTCAAACCGTCGCCAGACGAACCCGACCATGTCTTTGAAAACGGCCTTCGCCTGCCGGGCGACATTTACCCGTCGCTCTTTGCCTACCAAAAGACCGCCGTTCGGTGGCTCGCCGAGTTGTACGACATGCGCGTCGGCGGCATCATTGGCGACGAGATGGGCCTCGGCAAGACTGTGCAGCTGATCTCGTTCGTGGCGGCCCTGCACTACAGCCAGCGCCTCGACAAGCCCGTCATTGTCGTTGCCCCGGCCACCGTCCTGCGGCAATGGGTCAACGAGTTCCACCGCTGGTGGCCGCCGCTGCGGGTGTCCATCTTGCACTCGTCCGGCAGCGGCATGCTGAGTGTCAAGGGCGAGGACCGCATCGAGGAGGAGGAGCTGGCGTGGGACAGCCGACCCGCGAAGCGTGGGTCGAGTGCGGCGGCCAAGACGATTGTCGACCGCGTGGTGAAGCACGGCCACGTTCTGGTCACGACCTACGCCGGCCTGCAGACGTACGGCGACGTGCTGATACCTGTGAATTGGGGCTATGCCGTGCTCGACGAGGGTCACAAGATCCGGAACCCAAACACCGCCATCACGGTCTACTGCAAGGAGCTGCGGACGCCGAACCGCATCATCCTGTCGGGCACGCCCATGCAGAACAACCTGACGGAGCTGTGGTCCCTCTTTGACTTTATCTATCCCATGCGCCTGGGCACGCTCATCAACTTTCGCAACCAGTTTGAGATCCCCATCCGGCTGGGCGGCTACGCCAACGCGACGAACCTCCAGATCATGACGGCGCAGAAGTGCGCCGAGACGCTCAAGGACGCCATCAGCCCGTACCTGCTGCAGCGCCTCAAGGCCGACGTGGCCACCGACTTGCCCAAGAAGAGCGAGCAGGTCTTGTTCTGCAAGCTGACGGAGCCGCAGCGGCAGGCCTACGAGCTGTTCCTGAAGTCGGACGAAATGAACGCCATCCTACGCCGGGCGCGGCAGTCGCTGTACGGCATCGACATTCTGCGCAAGACCTGCAACCACCCGGATTTGCTGGAGCCGCAGCTGAAGCACAAGGAGGGCTATTACTGGGGCAACCCCAACAAGTCGGGCAAGATGCAGGTCGTCAAGACGCTGCTGCAGATGTGGAAGCGCTTCGGCCACAAGACGCTGCTCTTTAGCCAGGGCACGCAGATGCTGGACATCCTGGAGGCGTTTGTGCAGCGCCAGGGCGGCATCAACTACCTGCGCATGGACGGCAAGACGGCCATCAAGGACCGCCAGACGCTTGTCGACCGCTTCAACAACAACCCCAACATCGACCTGTTCCTCCTCACCACCAAAGTCGGCGGTCTGGGCACCAATCTGACGGGCGCCAACCGCGTCATCATCTTTGACCCCGACTGGAACCCATCGACCGACGTGCAGGCCCGCGAGCGTGCGTGGCGGCTGGGCCAGAAGAAGGAGGTGACCATCTACCGCCTCATGACGGCCGGCACGATCGAGGAAAAGATCTACCACCGCCAGATCTTCAAGCAGTTTCTGACCAACAAGGTCCTGAAGGACCCCAAGCAGCGGACGACCTTTGGGCTGCACGACCTGCACGACCTGTTCAGCCTCGGCTCGTACGAGGACGGCGTCACGGAGACGAGCGAGCTGTTCCAGGGCAGCGAGGTGACGGTGCCCACGGGCCGCAAGCAAGTCATTACACCGGGCCCGGACTCGGTCCCCATCATTACGGACGGAGACAAGGGCAAGGCCAAGGCGGCTGCTGCTGCCGTTGGCGACGGTGATGATGCCAAGCAGCTGCGCAGCATGCCGGGCGTCGCCAAGCTGGAAGAGTTCCAGCGGGCCGACGATGACGATGCCAATGCCACTGGCGAAAACGCCGACACCTCTGCGTCCGCACAGGAAGACCGCATTATGAAGGGCATCTTTGCGCAGTCTGCCCTCCACAGTGCTGTCGAGCATGATATGATTATGAACGGCGGCAGCAGCAGCGGCAGCGGAAAACGCACTGTCCAGGCGGACCGCCGCATCCTCGAACAAGAAGCGCGCCGTGTGGCGTCCGAGGCCGCCGCCCATCTCCGGCAGGCCGGCGAAGAAGCCGGTCGCGTGCCTATTGGTACGGTCACGTGGACAGGCGAGGTGGGTGAGGCCGGTCGGCCGCGGAATGTACGCAACGAGCGTCGTGGCCGTGTTGGGCCGAGCTCGTCCAGCGTTCTGGCCTCCATTGCCGACCGCCAAGGCCTGCGGACGCCGGCGAGCCGACGCTCACCGTCCGGCACACCCGACCGAGGATATGCTTCGTCTGCGTCTGCGTCTGCGTCTGCATCGGCCGGCGTCACGGTCGACGACTTTGAACGGATGATTCCCAACTTTATTCGGCGGCACGGCGGCAAGGTGCCGTCAAAGGTGCTTGTGGACCATTTTAACCAGTATTGCACGGGCAAGCAGCAAGCGGCCGACTTCAAAAAGGCGCTGGAGATGGTGGCGCGGATGGAAAAGACGGGCTCGAGCATGCGTGCCATCTGGTCATTGAAACCCACGTAGTAGTGGGCAAGAGGGCACAACTTTGCATTGCATAGAGAGCATAGCATTTACGTGACGATTGATGACAACAAAATGTTTTTGAAGTTTTACCTTTTTTATTCATTGTTTCTGAGGCTATTCATAAAACGTGCCCTTATTATATGCCCGTCCCGTTCGTTTGAACCCGTATGCAAGCCATCCCAATACTGCGGTTGTGCCAGAAGCAACATGCGACGTAGAAGAACTGTCAATGGGGACCAGGCAAAATGCCGTTCCCCTCGGAAGTGTCAACACCGCAGCGACGTCAAAGAGGCAGAGGAAAGAAAGATGAAGAAAAGAAGGATCAAAAAGGAAGTGTAATAAAATACTTCATCTTCTTCTGCTCCTCTATCCCATCCATCCATTTTCCAATGCTTTTGGTGTCCGGAAAAAACTAATAAAGGAAAAACGAAGCGAGGCGTGCCTCAACAAACAAGAGACACAGCCACCATCGACCCACGATGGAGTCGATCGTGGTTTGCAAAAAGGCCACAGAGACAACCAGTGACGCCGAGTGATGCAAATGAACCGACGGCAGAGACGATCGGACCCAGAGCCGATACGTCTACAGACGACGACCACGGCGACCACCCTTGCGGCGGGTCGAGTCGGACGGCGTGGGGGTGACGTCCTCGATGCGGCCAATCTTCATGCCGGAGCGGGCCAGGGCGCGCAGCGCAGACTGGGCGCCGGGGCCGGGGGTCTTGGTGCCGTTGCCACCGGTGGCACGGATCTTGATGTGCAGAGCGGTGATGCCCAGCTCCTTGCAGCGGGCGGCGACGTCCTGGGCAGCCAGCATGGCGGCGTACGGCGAGGACTCGTCACGGTCGGCCTTGACCTTCATGCCGCCGGTCACACGGCAGATGGTTTCGCGACCACTGGTCATGTTAGTTCCCTCCTGTGACCGTGCCTCGATTTTTTTTTTTCTTTTCTTCCCCCATGGTGTGTATTTACCTCAGATCCGTGACGTGGACGAACGTGTCGTTGAAGGAAGCGAAGATACGGGCAACGCCGAAAACGAGCTCGCCTAAAACGTTCAGAGTCAGTCCTGGTGTCCCTGTCCGAGCAATTGCTGCTGCCTCTGCCAAATTATATTTCCTGTCTTCCTAAAAACATCATCCCGCCGCGATGTCTCTTCTCGCTCAATCAAAACGTACCCTCGCGGACCTGGGGGCCCAGGGAGATGTTCTCCTGGGCGGGCTTGACAGTCTTCTTCGGGGGCATGTTGGCGGTTTGGTGGTGTTCTGTGTTGGTGAACGGTGTTGATGATCGAAGGATGTCATAAGAGAAAGGGCGAAAATTCCAAAGCGAGGGACAGAAAAGCCACCAGCAAATTGTTAGCCTGGAAAAAACACCAGTCTCTTGGGTCTGGTCCTGGTGGGGAGCAGGTCTCTGGCTGCATAAAACCTGCTGGCGGTGTACGACGGCAGAAAACTGTACAGGCAAAATTGGTCACGGAAAGAGACCAGGGCTAGCGTGCCCTATGGAATTTGTGCAGTGAAAAGGGTCGACTCGTGACTGTGGGGTGGGTCGTTTTAGCGCGAATTTTTATTTTAGGGCCCATTTTCGCTCACTTCGCTCTGGCCCCATATTTCCCACCCGATTTTTCTCTGCTACACTTTCCTCGCCTGAAATTTTTTAGGCCTCCAAATCGTCCTTCTCTCTCTTCACTCGACCATCGACAACTCATCGACAACTCTCGACAACCGACGAGCATCTCGACACCCAATCCTTCGCAATGGCGTCCACTTCTACGTATGCATCACCCTCCCTCCCATCGTTCCTGTTCCTGTCTTGAACGCCGCCTCTTTTACCGCCTCTTGCACTTCGTTGCATATGACGAGAGCAAAAAGGCGGTCGCTTCACTCAAGCAGCAGATTTTTTCTTCTAGATTGTCGTGGTCCCCATTCGCTGGATGCTATATGTGTTCTTCTTCCGCCTCGCATCTGTTTGTTCGGTGCAGGCGTCGAAGACACGGCATTCCAGTCTGATCTTTCCCGCACGTCTCTCCATCTTGCGGAGGGCAGCGTTGCTCTCCCCAATTTGAAAGGCATCTGTGCTGGGTGTTGAGTCTGAACGATCCGGTGCCGAAAGGCCGACGTTCTTCTCTAAAATGAGTGCCTATTACAGTGATGAGCAGCAGCGTCGTTGATCGAAACGAGGTCCGCGCCGCTCTCGTCATCTTGTGCAATGAGCAAAACGTTTCTTGGGCGAACTTGACTGTTTGCCCGAGGTGTTGTCGGCTTGAGTGGTGCAAGGCGTCGTATGGGGGACACATTCATTTGTTGTTCTTCCTTCCTCTCCGCGCGATCTCACCGATTAAATTGAACAAGCGAGCCAGCCATCGAGAGAATGTCGCACTTGAGCAGCAGTTCTCCACAGGCGCTCCCTCATACCGCTGGTATGCTGGACTACGTACTAATCTGATCTCAACAGTTCCGTGCCTACGCACGACCACATTCTGGTCCCCGAGACGCTCCTGAAGAAGCGCAAGAGCCAGGAGAAAGCCCGCGCCGAGCGCTCTGCCGAGATTGAGAAGAAGAAGGCTGTAAGTTGCATCTCTCAAATTAAGTAGGCATGAACACATGAAAGAGGAGGAAGTCGATATGATGCATAGCTATATCTTGCCAACTAGACTTTGTCGATGTCGTTGCAAAAATTACCATCTTTCGGGTCTGATCGAATATGGAAATGGGCTTTTCTTCTGGGACTTGGGTTGTACCGTATGTCCTCACGAGACAGTCAGCTAACAGTCTTTTCCCCATCAGGCCAACAAGGAGAAGCGCACCGTCATCTTCAAGCGTGCTGAGAAGTACGTCAAGGAGTACCGCGATGCCGAGCGCGAGCAGATCCGTCTTGCCCGCCTGGCCAAGCAGAACAACTCATTCCACATCCCGGCCGAGCACAACCTGATCTTTGTTGTCCGCATCAAGGGTATCAACAAGATCCCCCCCAAGCCCCGCAAGACCCTCCAGGTCCTGCGTCTGCTGCAGATCAACAACGGCGTCTTCATCCGCGTCACCAAGGCCACCCAGGAGATGATCAAGATCGTCGAGCCCTGGGTCGCCTACGGCTACCCCAACCTGAAGAGCGTCAAGGAGCTGGTCTACAAGCGCGGCTACGGCAAGGTCAACAAGCAGCGCATCGCCCTGACGGACAATGCCATCATCGAGGAGTCCCTCGGCAAGTACGGCATTGTCTGCGTGGAGGACCTAATCCACGAGATCTACACCGTCGGCCCCAACTTCAAGCAGGCCTCCAACTTCCTGTGGCCCTTCAAGCTGTCCAACCCCACGGGCGGCTTCCACACCCGCAAGTTCAAGCACTTCATTGAGGGCGGTGACCTGGGCAACCGCGAGGAGAACATCAACGCCCTGATCCGCCAGATGAACTAATGCTAAGGCATTGCACAAGAAATATAAATCCTGTTGGCACTGATGACTATGATTGTTTTGAATTTTGCGTAATGGACGAACTGAATTGCGCACGGCGTTTCTGGGTGGAAAAGCAAAATGCTACGGCTTGTTTTACTCCAAAGGTCAATCCACAAAAAACATCATAAATATGCCACTGTTCTTTCTTTGCACGGCAAGTGACTTGCTCTGTGACCAATGCTGAGATTGTAATGAACTTTTTTCTATGAAGCAGTCATGCAGGTGATATTATATGCCATCCGTTGTCATAAGAATGTCGTATGAAGTAATGCAGGAGTTGGGTGAAAAACATGTTACTTCTGTCGAAGCGTCGCTCGTATGTTCATTGTGCTTGAAAGCAATAACGACAACACGGGCCGACACGCACCAACGATCTCACGCCTTGATGTCAAAGCTTGTCCCGCAGCCACAGCTGCTCGTCGCCAGCGGGTTGTCCACAATCTTAAACTGCGAGCCGATCAATTCCATGGTAAAGTCGACCTTGCTGCCTTTGAGCAGCTCGAGCGACGGCGTGTCCAGAATGATCTTGGGTGCCGCCAGCGGGTCGGCTGGGCTGGCTCCGGCGTCCTCGCCGGCATAGGTAAAAATGGTGTCATCGTCTCGAATGACGGGCTCGCCGCCACCCGCATCGGCCCCCGAGTCCGGCTCGACGGCAGCATCCGGTCCGGACGTCGTCGGCAGCTGCTCTGGCAGCGTCACCAGGCTCATGAGGTACTGGAAGCCGTGGCAGCCGCCGCTTTCGACCTGGATGCGCAGGGCCAGCCGGCTGTTGCCGTCCTTTTCCATGACCTTGGCGAGGCGCTGGCAGGCAGACTGTTAGCAGGGGAAGCCATAAACGAGAAGCAGAGCAGTCCGCGCAAAAATGCGAAAATGGTACCATACCTTGGCAGCACGGGAGGTAATCTCGAGACGCATCTCGTTTCCTTCGTCGTCCATTTGCGGGTTCAGCAGGGTCAGCGTCGTGCTTTGCCGAGCTGTAGTGGCGAAGCTCCTGGGCCGCGGTGCGTTTGCCGGGCTCCATGAAGCGGACCATGGTGACACGTTTGTGCTTGGTCTTGACAGACGGCTCGCATACTGGTGTCTACTCGACGCCGGTCTGTGTTGCCTTGTTCTTTCCTGTGACTCGGGCGAGCTCGATGTCGTGGCATAGCCTCGACGAGGACTCCTGGCATAGATACTCGAGGCCGACGGCGGGAGGAGGAAGTCGAGAATGGGTGGCGAGCTGCGTCCGCTGCTCGGGGCAAAGCGCAGGACCTTCCGGAGGTGCAGGATGCTCTTTGGGGCGGACGATGCGGCCGCAAGTGCCTGGGAGCACATTGGTATGGAAGCCATTGCGGTGGAGAGAAGGGTCGCGGGTTGTGTGTTTGTCTCACAAAAGAGGTGTCGGAGAGAGAATTATGACTGGGAGGCAACAGCTGAGGTTGTGGTTGGGTAGGCGCGGCTCGATTCGGTGTGCCTGTCCAAACAGCGGTACCAAGGTCCGTTCCCAGCTCCGACAGACTTTCGGTTTTCGTTCCTGTCATCAAGGTCCCATTTCTAAGCAAAACACAGACAGGCGCAGTTTACCGGCGTCTGGTTCGGCCCTGAAAAGCGACCATCCTTTTCCCGGCCAGAGTGTGGGGCAAACGAGTCATGCTGGAAACGGGCGCCCAATAGGTGCACACATGTGTGCAAATAAGAAAAAAACTTACGTAATTTAAACACGGCCTCTGATTGGTCCACGCATGTGTGTAAATAAAATTATGACATAAGCATTTTGATCACCCCTTTCTTTTCGTCTATTCTAAAATAAAACATCACCAACATCAAAAACAACAACGAAATGGCGTCCCTACCGCCCGACCGACCTCCTGCCCTACCTCCCGAAGCCGTATACGAGTCACGAGAAGCCCTCCTTCGGTCAATCAACGCCTGGGCGGCCTCTCATGGCTGTGCCTTTGTTACCGGACGGTGGAATAGTAAGAGCAGGAGGAGGCGGAGAAGGAAGAGAGGGCGGCGGAGGCGGAGGCCGGTGCACCACGGCTCCGGCGTACACGGACTTCCTGTATATCGACGGCCCGTACACCGCGTGCTCGAAGGACTCGTTTTAGACGAGCTTCACGGGCCGTCGCCGCAGAGGCTTAAGCGGAGGTGCAGGCTACAATGGTAAACGTAGAGCGAGTAGGTGCAATGCTACAGAGACTTCGTGAGAGGTTTCAGCCGCTGGATTAATGTAGTCGAGGTGCATATAATTTATTTAGTGATTTATACTACCTTTTATGGCTTTTAGTGATGCTTTTGGCGATGATGTTGGTGATGTTTTGCGATTATGTCATAATTTTATTTACACACATGCGTGGACCAATCAGAGGCCGTGTTTAAATTACGTAAGTTTTTTTCTTATTTGCACACATGTGTGCACCTATTGGGCGCCGAAATTTCACGTGCATTATGTCATCAAACGATTTTGGCGCGGATTGATCATATGCCAACAAGCGAGGACAGTAATCAACTAAGGACATATGATTGGTTGATCTGATGACTGTTCAAAATCGCCACGTGACAGTTATACCAAGCCAGTTCCTCCAATTTCAACGTCCCCTCCTCTCTTCCTTTGTCACCCGATCATAACCGTTGCAACTCGGCAGCATACGTCCGAAACGGGCATCCTCCAGCGCGAAACCAGCCGCGCAACCTGTACTTGCAAAATCGGATGCATGGTGCGGTGGATGGCGAGGATGGTGGGAGGCGGAAGTCCATCGTTGGTCATATTGGGACTTGAACCGCTGACGAACCGCTGACAAGACGAGAGACAAGAGAGTGTTCCCTTGTTCTGACGACACCAACCGCAGACACAAGGTGGCACGGTGGGTTGGGACGTTCATTTTCTTGTTTTGGGATGGTTCTCTGGCACCTGCCACGCCGTGGCACGATGCACGCTTCCGTTGGTCCATTTTCATTTCATTTCCGTGTCTTGGAACCCGGAAACCGCGACATTTCTCTCTTTTCTCCTTTTCTCCTTTTCTCCTTTTGTCCCGTGTGGATGCGACGCAACGGCCTTGGTGACACTTCCCCACAGTATCCAAACGATAGGGCTTGGATATGGGTCACCCACCATGCTGACAGCGATCTGACTGTTGAAACTCTCCAATCCGTTTGCGGCAAGAGTCCAGCAATGGATGTGCAGGTTAAGCAGACGATTGTTCGAGTTTGCGTGCGGAGATACTTGACCAATCTTTGACCAAGCGACACCATCGAAGAGCGACGCAATATCGATGACCAGCTGCGGACCGTCCTGTTATGCCGTTTCGTGGATGTCATGTACTTTGGTCCGCCTTGGATGCACAGAATTTTATATCCGCAATGAGACAGCCATATCGGTTGTCTTTGTACACAGGTTTCTCTTTTTGAGTGCCCACCGGCTCAGAGATATTGCGCTTTGTTCCGTACATCCACGCTGCAGCTTTGACCAAGCAAAACCAGCAAAGCAGTAGAGCCGCGTGGGTTGCCCCAACTTTTTGACTTCTCCTACCCCATTTCTTTCTCAATGGTGTCTTTGGCATGGGATGGCCCCTTCTTCTTGGATGCAGTCGGCACTTGTCTGGTTGGCCGGCCTTATCAGCCAAATCCCCAGTTTCCGGCATGTCTTGGTGTTCGCTCAACTTTCGGGAAGTTGGGGTAAGTGGGCCATGCCAGGGAGCGAGGGAGGCTTTCGATTAGTCTGCTGCTAGTGCACAAATGGACTTACACGGTTGTCGTGGTCCCGGTTCGGGAGCGAATGGGTTGGTGGAGGAGCCGACACACCAACTTGCACCGCTTTTCGCTGTTCTGGGCAACAACCAACACAAGGATTAACGTCAGAATGAACCAGAAAGATGCCAAGGAAGGTGAGGAGATACACCAAGACAGCATTGACAAAGGAGAGGGTTATGTGGACGGGCTGTGGTGAGCGGTCTTTTAAAGAGAACACACCTCCGTCGTCTTGTACCGGCTTGTCGGTTTGTCTTGTTTTTGTTTGATTTCCTTTGGCTTTTGACAGGCAAAGCCAGTTGGCACCGCATCGAGCTTCAACAGCGCACATAGTTTATCGAGGGCAGACATTCTATATCTCCTTTGTTTATCTCATCACCCTCTCATCCTCTCACCTTTGCTCCGTTCAACTGTCCTGTCAACTTTTCACACCACCTCTCTCGCCCTCACACCAGACGCCCTCAACGACGTCATACGCTCCCTCCCCAACGATGGCCGTCACATTCGAATCCTCCGACTCGCAGACCGTCTCGCCGGTGCGTCTGGTGCTTGGCCAGGTGGTCGCCATCTGGGCCGCGCACTGGGCGGTGCTGCTGCCGCTCCTATTCGTCGGCCGTCTTCTCTACAAACGCTATGCGTCGCCGCTGCGGCGGTATCCCGGTCCCTGGCTGGCGTCTGTCTCGCGGCTCTGGAAGGTCCTGAGCACGGCGTCCACCAACACGCAGTGGCAGCACATCGACCTGCACCGCAAGTACGGGCGCGTGGTGCGCATCGCGCCCAACGAGGTGTCGATTGCGTCGCCCGAGGCGGCGCGCCTGGTCCTGAGCGCGGGCAAGCACTTTTACAAGACGGACTTTTACGGCGTGTTCCCGCCGCCCGAGAACCCGGACATTTTCACCGAAGTGCGCGAGCACGTGCACGCGCAGAAAAAGAAGGTGGCCAACGTGCCGTACAGCATGGCGGCGATGCAGCAGCTGAGCCCGTTTATCAACGACGCGGTCGAGCTGCTCGTGGCCAAGCTGGCGGCGCAGGCCAACGGGCCGGCGCACGACGCCGGCGGGCCGCAGGTGGACCTGGGCGCGTGGCTGCACTACTTTGCCTTTGACGTGCTGGGCGAGGTGGCCTTCAGCCGCAGCTTCGGCTTCCTGGAGCAGGGCCGCGACGTGGAGAACGCCATCAAGACGATTGACGACTCGCAGCGGTACAACGGCATCGTGGGCCAGGTGCCGGAGCTGGACCACCTGCTGCGGCGCAACCCGCTGTGGAAGTACATCCCCGCGCTCGACACCAAGAACGCGCTCATCACGCGCATGGCGCTCGAGGAGCTGGGGCGGCGCAAGCCGTTTGACAAGGAGAGCGAAGGCCAGTGGCGCGGCGGCGACGGGCGGCAGGACCTGCTGGCCAGCCTGATCAAGGGCCACCTCAAGGACCCGGCGCGGTTTGGCGAGGGCGACGTCTTTGCGGTCGCGCACGGCGCCATCTTTGCCGGCTCGGACTCGACGGCCTCGACCATGCAGTCCTTTTTCTGGCTGGTCCTGCACGACCGCCGCATCTACGACACGCTCGTGGCCGAGATCGACGCCGCCGTCGCCGACGGCACCATCCCGCCCACCGGCAACGTGTCGTGGTCCGAGGGCCAGCGCCTGCCCTACTTCCAGGCCTGCCTGCGCGAAAGCATGCGCGTGCGCCCGGCCGTCGGCCTCAACATCACGCGCATCGTCCCGCCCGAGGGCGCCGACCTCGACGGCGTGTTTTTCCCCGGCGGCACTCGCGTCGCCGTCAACTGCTGGGTCATCCACCGCGACCGCGCGACCTTTGGCGACGACGCCGACGTGTTCCGGCCCGAGCGCTGGACCGAGGACGAGGAGCGCGCCCGGCGCATGGATCGCTACATGGTGCAGTTTGGCGGCGGCGCGCACGTCTGCATCGGCCGCAACCTGGCGCTGCTCGAGATCAACAAGGTGCTGCCGCGCCTGCTGCGCGACTTCCGCTTCGCGCTGGTGCACCCGGACCGCCCGCTAAACGCGCACGCCACGTTTTTCGTTGTCCAGGAGGGCCTGGACGTGTACATTGAGAAGAAGGCGGCGTAGTCTGCGTGGGTGCTTGCAGGTGAGGGTATGGATGAGGAGGGCGGTCGCTTGTTATGGGGGCTTGGTTTGCCATTTGACTATGGCTTTCCACGACCAGTCCAAATTATACGCGTGAAATGAATATTCAGGTACCTGAAGTAGCCAATATTGTATTTTCTAAATTACATGGATATTTTATTCGTACTCTAACTGTTGTTCATTGCTGGATTATAAGTGAGATCAGTATCCAAAATAGAAGCAGCTACATCAATTCTGCCAAAGACAGGAGTTGTACAATGTACGTAGACCCGGTCCAGCACACAAGCAAATCAATTGACGCCGATGTCCAGCGACAGCAAGCCGTCTGATACGAATTGTCGACATAGGTGGCCGTTTTTGGCAGGTCAGTTTACAAACAAGGATGCATGTCCGTGACAGGAGACAGCGCCCGTTTTGGCCAAACAATAGCCATGGGCCAGGGCTCATGAAACCCTGTGAAAGAGACGTAACGTCGCACCACGTTTCTGGCCGAAGAAGAGAAGACATCATGAAGTCGTTGGCTGTCGAAAGGTCTTTGGTAATATTCCTACGAAATGTCAAATAAATACTGAGAGAAAGGACGAGAGGAATATGCTGACTTTCACACTAGAAGTAATGAAGTCGGACTACACAACATGGTCGTGAGCAAACATACAAGATGGACACCGACAACGAGACGTCCATCGGGACACGATGGTAATATATGACCACTGCCCTTTTCAAATGCAACTCGACTTGTTCGTCTATTTTCTAAGCATACTTATTTCTCCCATCCACTCATCCTGTTTTCACGACTCGGAGAATAGCGAAACTCTTTGCACATCCTCGAAAATCATTGATCCACGTCGTATCTTCGCCGTATGCTGCGCTTCTCCCGTTGATGTTCAGCAGGGATAAAGCGCCGCCAGGGGCTCGCAATGCGGCCAGCGGGCCAGGATACAAAACACACAAAGAGGGGCAGGAGTCGATATGAGGACATGAGGGCGTTTCTGGGGTTGAGGGCAGAATGGCAAGGTGCAGTGCGGAATACCGGCGTTTTTTTTTTCGTACACCTTCGCTTTCGTCCCTTCTTTCAAAGCGCTCATTGATGGCCCTCGCTGCGTCGCATAAAATGCACGGTGACAAGGTCGCACTGATGAAGGGGCAGGAATAACTCTAATTCTCCAACATATGCCGTTTCAGGCGCACAGCTGCCACCCCAGCGCCTCCTGGCCATCTCAAAGGTCGTCTGAACCGTCCGCGTATTTCACCTCTTGTCATCTTGTACGGAGGAGTTATTATTTTATTCTTATCGACGCTCCTTTGGGTCTGTTTCCCAATGTTTCCACTTACATGCTTTTGGAAAGGCTTGGAACACAACTCACAAAACCTCCTGTCAGACGAGTCAGGTCAGGCCGGCGGCTCAACTAAACCCTGTAAACGTTTTTTTTTTTTTTTTTTTTTTTTTTTTTTAATTTATGTTATTTATTTTTTCTTACTTTGACGAGATGCACTTCATTCGTTGTGGCTGTGGCCACCTCGAAGCGCCTGTGCGACGCAGAAGCGGACGACTCCGTACCTTCAGAGAAACTCCACACAACTGCAAGAGCACGACGCCAGAAATGAACATCGCAGAGTTTCACTGGCTGCCAGGGCATGCAGCTGCGGGGGCGTTTATGTAGCAGCTCAATTGACGATGAACAGGGGTTATCTTGACCTGGAGAGTGTAAACACATATAACGACTGCATCTGCCCAGAAGTTCACAATGCTCCCTTTTTTTGTCTCCTCAACCTCATCTTTCTTTTCGTGAGATTATACATTCATTTCTTCCTAGGGCTAGCTCCCGTTCTTTCTTTTGCCTTTCTTTCAACGCTCTCTTCCGTTCCTTTCCAGCTTCATTCGTCGTCGCCTTGATATCATTCTTTGCTCTGAGAGCCCCCTTTTCACCACCCCTCTCTCCATCATGACTCGAGCACTCACTCTTCTGGCGGCGTCCATCTCCTGGACCACGCTCGTCGCCGCCAAGTATGTCCACGTTGCCGAACCGATTCTGCCACGCACCGTCACGTCCCTCGACGCTGCCGCCGTCGCCGAGGCCCAGCAGCGCGACGACACCGCCACGCGCGCCTTTTCCAACGTGCAAATCACCACCGCCGATGGTCGTTGTCTGTTTGTCGACAAGCTCTCGGGTGACTTCCGCGAGAATCTGACCCCGGTCCAGGTTGCCGCCTGTGGCTCCACCGACGGCCAGGGCTGGGACGTCATCACGGCCGGCAAGCACAACAACGCTGCCAACTCGGCCCTCATTGTCAGCACACTCACCAATGCATGCCTCAATTTTGATCCGCGCCGTGCTGCCGGCAACCAGGTTTTGCTCTTCTCCTGCGGCGGGCGGGCCGACGGCGGCGGGCTTGTGACCAACTCGCAGCTCTTCTCGTTCAACGGCACCAAAACAGGTGCCATTCCCTTGGAGCCCGAGAACCAGCCCGGGTCGTGTCTGACTGTCAAGGGCGACGTGGTGGACATTGCCACTTGTGACGCCGCCGATGTCAACCAGTCGTTTGTCTTTGGGGGAGCAGCCGCCGGTGCTGCTCCTTCGGCTGCTTCGTCCTCTGCATCTGCTGCTGCGTCGGCTCCGGCAACAGCAGCAGCAGAATCGTCCTCACGCTCGTCCATCACGTCGACTGTACTTGCAACAACGTCTAGTATTGCCGCGTCAGGCGCCCTGCCATCTGCCTTGCAGACCGCCTCGGCCTGCTCCGGTCGCACACGCACCGTCATCAAGACTGTGACAGCGTCCGCCGCCGTGGCGAGCAGCAGTGGTGCCGGCGTCGCTCTCGGCGCTGCGAACCCCGACCCACTCTCCTCGTCTACCGCTTCAGCTTCGACCAGCGGCGGTGGTGGCGCGGCGGCAACAGCCACGGGCACGGTCACTGCCATCCCGCAGCCGGATTCCGCCGTGCCCGTCTCCCGTGGCGGCAACCTCAGTCCCTCCGCCGCCGCCGAGGCCAACCCCGTCGACAACACCGCGAAGCGCAACCTCACCAGCGTGACCATCCGCGCCCCCAACGGCCAGTGTCTGTTTGTGGATCCCACCGCCGGCGACTTCCGCGAGAACCTCATCCCCATCTCGCTCGTCGACTGCGCCGGCACGCCCAACGAGCTCTGGGACGTCGTGACGTCCGGCGCCCACAACAACGTGCCCGGCACCGCCCTCATCGTCAGCACCCTGACGAACGGCTGCATCAGCTTCGACGGCCGGCGCGCCGCCAACGACACGGTCAACATCTTTTCGTGCGGCGGCCGCGCCGACGGCACGGGCCAGACGAACGCGGACCAGCTGGTGCCCTTTAACGGCGCCTTCAGCTTTGCGTTTGCGCCCTCGGGCGAGAACGGCAAGGTGTGCATTCTGCCGGGCGACGACAACGGGCGTCTGATTTCGGGGGCGTGCCCGACCAACGGTGCGCAGTTGTTTGCCGTGTTCCCCTGAGGTCGAGTTATCCCCACGTGCTTCCATTCGTGTCCTCGCCATGACTGGAGCGATGTAAGATGAGATCTGACGCGTCTTCCAACGGACGATTTGGTCTGACCGTCGCGTCGTGTCCTGTGTATTAGTATTGCCCGCTTCTTGCGCGACGACCCCATTACCTTCTTTGTACATATAGCATTAATTTCTTGCAGTCCTTTCATATGCTTTTCAAAACTCATGCCGTTTTGCTCGTGGTTCCCTGTCTTGTTGTGTAACGGCTGTCAAAGAGACAAAAGTACCGTACTATTCTCCTTATTGCTTTGGTTAAAACAGCCTGCCGCCTGTCAGAATTTGCTATTTCCAGGGTAATTACATGTTTAGAAACAGCAAGAGCCAAAGTGGCAGGTGAGACTGACTGCCTCCCAATTTCCAAAATCACATGTCTGAAGTAGGTGGTGCAGTGTTTCAGGCTTTCAGCTGCCCAAGCCCCTATTGCCGGCAGCATTTAACGTATCTGCAACCTGAATTGTGGTTGTGTGCAAGTAGTGGCCGAATTTAGTCTCTTTCCCCCACAGCATCGCGTGCATCGGTCGCTCTTTCCCCAGCTCTGCCAATTCTTCGTCTCCGGCTTGGCATTGCTTGGTTCTTGCCTTGCATCCCGCGATTCGCCTCTTTTCTCCCCCTTTTGGGATTCACCTTGATTCTGTTCTTTTCCTCGTCACTCCTTTGCCATCAGCCGTCCTCCTCAACCTGCGTGCCTTCGCGCCTCCGCGCCTTCGCGTCTGGCACCCGCGCACGCTAAACCCCCATGCCTTGGCCCACGTCACACATCGTCGACTTGACTTCGCTCACATCTGACGATGTCGTCGCCGTCTGAATCTGCCTCCACGGCCGCAGAGCTATCCATTGAAGCTTCTGATGAAGGCACACGAGGTGCTTCTGTGTCTCCCGCACAGCAATTGTCGCCCACATCGGCTGCGGTGCCGCCTCCTCTGCCTGCCGCGTCGCAACCCCATATCCACTACGCCGAGGTAGGGACTGGGCCCAGCACATTGTCGGCGCCTCCGGCTCTGTCTGTCGACGCGCAGCTCGCCAGCAGCCATGGCCACGGCTATAGCTACGGCCCGGGCCAGGCCCGGGGCCAAGACGGCAGCCGGCCCCTGTCTGACTCGAATCTGCCCGTCCACGGCGCCATGTCCGCAGTCGATGGTGGTCCAGGCAGCCTCTTCTCGCCGACCACACCGGGCGGTCTACGCCGCCGAGGCACAAAACGTGCTGTGACCTTTCGCAATGTGGACAACTTTGCCGACTATGACGTGCGGCCCGGGTGGCAGCCCGGTTCCGAGCCCGGCATCGACACTAGCAAGCCCGATGGCGGACGCGCGACGCTGGCGAACATGATGTCGCCGAGCGAGATCACCGTCGTCGACTTCAGCCGGGAGGACATTATGACGACGCGCCTGGACAATGCCACCCTGGCTGGCTTTCTGGCCGTGCCCCAGCCGGCCCACATGAAGTGCCGCTGGATCAACGTCAACGGCCTGAGCTGGGACGTCATTCAGATCCTGGGCAACCACAAGCGCCTGCACAGGCTGGCCATTGAGGACTTGATCAACACACGGAACCGCACCAAGGCCGACTGGTACACGACACACATATATATGGTCCTGACGCTGCAAAAACTCGTGCATTTCGACTATGCCAAGAACCGCATCAGCCGCTCCGACGACAGCGACAGCGACAGTAGTGATAGCGACGGCGGCGGCGATACCATGGATGATAAGAACGGCGAAAGTGTCAAGAGTGGTCGGTCCAGCCACTCACGCAGGAGCGGTATGTCCCGGCGATTGAGACGCATGTTTGGCCGCCGGCACAGGGGCAGAGATGCGAACAGAGGACAGGCAACCGAGCCTGCACGGACATACTCGGCATCGGCGAGACATTTAGAAAGTGGTGCACGGCCACCACTACCACGGACGGTGTCGATGCGGGACGCCGAGGATCTCTCTGACGTCAATGCCTTTCGCACGCTTCAACGGTACCACTCATCGCCCAACGATGCGCGCACCGACTTTATGGAAAGCCACTCGGCTTTGAGCTCCAGGAATCTGGCCGTGGCTGCCGAACAGGTCTCCATATTCATTACCGACGACAACACGGTCATTTCCTTTTTCGAGCTCTCCGCCCAAGACGTCGAGCAGCCCATCTTGAAGCGGCTGCGCTTGTCCGACACCAGCTTGCGGCGGTCGTGCGACGCATCCCTGGTGACCCAGGCCATTCTGGATGCCATCGTCGACCTGGCCATCCCTGTCACGGTGTGCTACGGCGACGTGATTTCTGACCTCGAGCTGGACGTGCTCACCAGTCCGAGCGTGACGCACACCAAGAGCCTGTACATCACCATCACCGAGATGAACAAGGTGCTCAGCTTCATCAATCCGGTTATGAACCTGATCAACACGCTGCGCGACCATAAGACGGACAGCGTGGCCATTGACGACTTCCAGAACCCAGCCACCGGTGTGACGATCTCGTCGACGACCTATGTGTACCTTGCCGATGTGCTGGATCACTGCGTCCTCATCACCGAGTCCCTGGACCAGATCCGCGGCCAGGCCGAGCACATGATCTCTCTCATCTTCAACACGATCTCGGCGAACCAGAACGAAAGCATGAAACAGTTGACGGTTGTCACCATTATCTTCCTCCCCCTGACCTTCTTGACCGGCTACTTTGGCCAAAACTTTGACGGGTTTGCCGACCTCGAGCTCGGCATTCCTTTCTTGTGCGTATCTCCCCCGGTGTCACAAAAAAAGAAAGAAAGAAAGAAACACGTTCGTACTGACATCCATCCAGCTGGAAAATCGCCGGTCCCGTCATCTTCTTCACCGTTGTCATCATGATGTACGACATGATTCTGCGGAATTTCAGATCGCTTGTTCAGCGTCGCCACATTCTACGCCTACGAAAACATCGCCGCAAGCGCTCCAACGCCAATAACTAATACTGACCTTGCTTTCGTTTTGCGTTGTCTTTTTTTGGTTATTCTTCTTGGTTTACCTAGCGACGGTTGCCAGCGTCCTTTTTGATTAACTAGACGTGCATTTTTTTGGTTTTTTGTTTGGACAGCTTTTAATATCCCTTTGAACGCGCCTCTTTACGTTTAATATACTTACAGACGAACCTACAAACGAGCTTCATTGTGATTCTCCCGCTTTCTCATTGAGCTGTCTATGAACCCAAAATAGAAGCATCGCATCATTTCGCTACTAATCTGTTTCATTTTAAGGGAAACACAAAATACCAGCTTTCGGATTCGCTTCGACTGCCTTTGGCTCCGAGCAAGGTAAAAGGCAAATGGCTCGGCAAAATTGGCGGTGTCTAGTACCACGTCATCGAGCACATATCCCGTCATATAAACGTTGCAATATCGCTGTACCTGCAGGCTGATTGGGAAGTGCATCCACCTATCTATTTTTGCCCAGGTAAGGTGTCGACAATAAACATTCACGACACAATATCCCGGCTCGATATGTCACCTTACCCAAATAAGCCAAATGCGTACTTATACGACCCGGATACTCGGCACAACTGGTATCCATGAATCAACAGTGTTTATGCATAAGTGGCTGGCCACATATTGTTTATGCCCATGCGACAGGTTGAGTATGGCGAAACGAAATGGGCAGACGGCCACAAGCGGCCGGAGAGGAAACAGGTTTTCCGACCATATTGGAGAGCGAACGGCTAGTTATCATATGAGCTCACCCTTTCCCCGTGTATGTTGCAATGTCGTCCTCATCCTTCGATGCAACACGACATCAACTGACAACACAACCTCACCGCACCCACGATCATGTCGTTCGACGAGTACATTGAGAAAGCGGTGGAAAGCGGCGGGCTATCGGGCGTTGCCCTGTGGGCCAAGGACAAGAATGGAAACGTCATCTACAACCGTGCGCTGGGCGTTGCCAGCCTAGAAAACCCAGACCCGGCGCAGCGGCCGCCTATGACCATGGATACCGTCGTCCGTCTCGCCTCGTCGTCCAAACTGTTGACGACCATCGCCGCCCTGCAGGCTGTCGAGCAGGGCCTCATCCAGCTCGACGACGACGTGGCCGGCCACGTCCCCGAGCTGGCGTCTCTCGAGGTGCTGGAGGGCTTCACCTGGTACGGCAAGCCGATCACACGGCCGCGCGACCCGGCCGCGACCATCACGCTGCGGTCGCTCCTCAACCAGACGTCGGGCGCCGGCTACGATTTCCTGCAGTGGCAGCCGCTGTGGCGCGTCCGGTGGTGGCGCTCGGAGAAGGTGGCGGGCGGCAGCAGCCTCGAGGCGCGCCTTGCGCACCCGCTGCTGCACGACCCGGGCGACGGCTGGACGTACGGCAGCGGCGTTTCGTGGGCGGGTCGCGTCCTGGAGCGCGTGGCCGGGTGCTCCCTGGAAGAGTGGATGACGCGCCATATTGCCAAACCGCTGGGCATTTCGAGCTTGACGTTCTTCCCGCAGCGCCACCCAGACTTGGCCGGCCGCCTCGCCGGCATGTCGTCCCGCAGTCCGTGGACCGGTGCACTGTCTTTTGTCCCGGACCCCGTGTACCCGGAGAAGAACGACGCCGGCGAGGACGTCTGCATGGGTGGCGAGGGTGTCTACTGCACCGTGGCCGACTTCTGTACCGTCTTGTATTCGCTGCTCGTCGATGACGGCAAGCTGCTGCCACCCGCCACGACGGCAACCATGTTCCGCAAGCAGCTCGCGCCAAACCAGCGCCCGCCGCTCGAGGCGTGTCTCGACCTCCCTGTGTGGATTTGCCGCAGCATTCTCAACAAGGGCCAGCACGACTGGGGTCTAGGCGGTGTGTTGGTGGACGGCACGACCAAGACCGGCCTGCAGGACAGCGCGCTGATGTGGAGCGGTCTGTACCACATTCTGTGGTGGGTGGACCGCAAGGCCGGCGTGTGCGGGTTTTTTGTCACGCAGTTGGTGCCGGCCGTGGACAAGGTCGGGGTGCCGAGCATTGTGGCGTTCCAAAAGGAGGTATACCGGCGGATGGGGTACAGCCCCGAAGCGGAAAAGACCCTTGACCCCATTGTCGAGGAGCCAGAAGAAAAGACTGGTATGTTGCACCATCCTCCAGGTTTTGCTGCCTTTTATTGTACCTCGTTCTACTGACACCTTTGTAACGGACCAGATTTGAAGACGGACGCCAAACCCAAACCCGCAAACGCCAATGAGCCAGCATCGCCAACAAGGGCACTCGCAGCATGGGCGTCGAGTTTCTGGACAAAGGAATGACAGAAACAGTTCGTTGGATATCTTGGGAATAGTTCTTAATTTTTTGTATATTTTTGGATTTACATGCAAATGCCCCTTATCGACATCATATGTCATCCCAAGATGCGGCCCATGTCTTCGTTCGCGTGGTTGCGGCTCTCAACTGGCGCCCGCGTCCTCGTTGTTGTCTGTTGGACTGATTCATTGTTACCCGCCCATTTGGTGACGCGGGAACTTGAGTGATCGCCCGTGGCTTGGCCAACGGCATGCCAAAAAAAAGTGTCTCACAGCGGTTGCTTACCTACCATCCCCGGCAGCAAGAATAAGGTACAACGGCAACCTTTCAGCCGGTGCATTGAATTTCACCTCATCCAAGTCGAGGTGATTGACTCGTCTCAATAGCTTATTCGTCTCGAGCAATTGCGCGACTGCACTGGGACGTTACAATGATGTACAGAGTGGTGCAGCCCACGCGTGGCGCGAGGCTCCGGCTGCCTCTGACATCATCGTACGTTCGATCGCAATCGACATTGATCGCCAACATCCGTCGACCCACGACAGCGACGACTCATGTCGATAATGCACCCAGAGCGTCCCGGCGAGTCTACTCGGCTGGCCGTCAGCCTCGGCAAGATAATAATCACAGTGCACGGGCCTATGGGATTGGTAAGAGCATCTGCATCTGACTCCGGGTCTCGATTTCGTGTATAATAAACGTCATGACAGGCGGTACCGTTGTGGCCGTGGTTGCCTATCGTCTTGGACGACGCACAGCCGGCGCCAAGGAGGAAGCCAAAGCCGGTGTGCCATTTGTCACCAGCAAGAATGTCAAACTGGAAGAAGACGGCGACGACGACCAACCTCTCTTCACCAGCACCCGCTCCACGCTGCCGCTCCACTGCGTCGCCGAGGTCCACCACGACACCTCCCCCGAGAACATGGCACAGGCGCGCGCCGAGATCGCCGCCGTCGTCGGCGACGCGGCCATCAGCGACCACCGCGACGAGCTGGCCCGCCACACGTCCAGCGCCTGGTCCTCGTATGCCGCCTCCGTCGACGACAACCCGCACATTGTCGTCTACCCGCAGTCCACCGACGACGTCAGCGCCATCATGCACATCTGCCACCGCCGGCGCGTGCCCGTCGTGGCCTTTGGCGGCGGCACCAGCCTCGAGGGCCACTTTGCCAGCGTGTGCGGCGGCATCAGCCTCGACCTGTCGCGCATGGACCGCATTCTGGCGGTGCACGGCGCCGATTTCGACGCCGTCGTGCAGCCGGGCGTGGGCTACGAGCAGCTCAATGCGGCGCTGGCGGAGCGGCGCCTGTTCTTCCCGCCGGACCCGGGCCCCGGCGCCACGATCGGCGGCATGGTGGGCACGGGCTGCTCGGGGACGAATGCGTACTACTACGGCACGATGCGGGAGTGGGTGCTGAGCCTGACGGTGGTGCTGGCGGACGGCACGGTGGTGCAGACGCGGCGGTGGCCGCGTAAGTCCAGCGCGGGCTACGACCTGACGAAGCTGCTGATCGGCAGCGAGGGCACGCTCGGCATTGTGACCGAGGCCACGCTGAAGCTGACGACAAAGCCGGCCGTCGAGCAGGTGACGGTAGCCACCTTTGCGTCGTTCCAGGTCGCCTGCGACGCCGTCGTCCAGCTGGTGTCGGCGGGCGTTCACGTCGCGGCCGTGGAGCTAGTCGGCGCGCGCGCCATGCGGTGGATCAACGATGCGGCGGGCGGCTCGACCGGCCGGACGTGGCCCGAGCAGCCAACCCTGTTCCTGAAATTCGCGGGCGCGACCCAAAAGGCCGTGCGCGAGCAGGCCAAGGTGGTCGAGGCCATTGCCACGGGCGCGGGGGCCGCGGCCCTGGACACGGCCCAGGACCACAACGAGTCGGAGCTGCTCTGGGAGGCGCGCAAGCAGGCCTTGTTCACGGCGGCGGGCGCGAAAGCCGACGACGAGAGCGCGTGGATCACAGACGTGGCGGTGCCCATCAGCCGGCTGGCCGACATCGTGGACCTGACGTCCAAGGACATTGTGGCGAGCGGGGTCAGCGGCGGCATCATTGGGCATGTGGGCGACGGCAACTTCCACTGCTTCTTGTTTTACAGGCCCGACCAAAAGGAGCACGCCGAAGAGCTGGTGCATCGGATGGTGGAGCGGGCAATCGACATGGACGGCACGGTGACGGGGGAGCACGGCGTCGGGCTGGTGAAGCGAGACTACTTGGACAAAGAGCTGGGCACGCCGGCCGTGGACTTGATGCGTCAGGTATGTTCGATGTCCCCTCCCGCACTTTACATGTGTCCGAACCCTTTTGTATGTGCTGACAGCGACAGATCAAAAACGCATTCGACCCACTGTGCCTTTTGAATTGCGACAAGGTTGTCCGCATGAAGAAGCCTTTGATCTCGACCGACGGGTAGTCATGAGTCATATGTCGGGCAGGTAAAGTAGGTTTGTTTTGATTTATATACGTCATCGACAAGACATCAGCAGCTTGCCATGTCAAGAAAAGAACATGATGAGATAAAGGAAAATTCAAAAACGCAGACCCGATCTCAGACAACCAGTGCCATCTACTTCTCGGCCGCCCACTTGGCCAGCCACGACTTCAGGTACTTGCCTGCCAGCTGTGCCTCGGCCGCATTGGGACACGCCGCCAGGGACGGGCTGTCACGGATTGCCTTGGTGATGCTGAAGCGCAAGTTGGCCGACTCGGGCGTGCCGCCGTAGTTGCGCTCGTAGTAGTCGGCAAGCTTGAGGGCAGGCAGGCGCTTGGCAATAGCCTCCGAGTCCGAGCCGGAGCCGAGCTCGTCGCCACGGGCACGCAGCTTCGCCAGCCACTCCTCCAGAGACACGGACTCAAAGTCGAGGCCGGCGGCTTTGAAGGCGGGTAGGACCTCTTCGTTCCACGACAGGGCGTGAGGGGTGTTGATGTTGTAGTAGCGGGCTTTGGGCGCATCCGACTGCGACGCGGCCGGGACATCGGACGACCGCGCGTGACCGTCGGCGCTGTTGCGTCGTGGCGTGCTGGCGCTCGCGTCCTTCAAGGCGGTTGCAATCTCGATGCAGGCGGTCGCTACGACGTCCACGGGGATCCACTCGCAGCGGCCCTGCTGGCCGTCCAGACGGGGTAGCGCTTTCAGCTCGAGAGCACTGCGCACCAGCAGCGGGATGGCCTCGCGATCGTTCCAGATCCCTCGGTCCGTGTCGCCCGTAATCTGGCCAATGCGCAGAACGGCGACATTGGCACCCTCGCGAGCGGCAGCCTCGCAGATGCGCTCGCCGATCAGCTTGGAGGCAGCGTAGCCCAAGCCCTCCGAGGCGTCACTCAGAGACGCCAGCGGCGCCTCGGCCACGACAGCCGTCTCGCCGTTGTCGGGGCGCGGGATGTTGAAGGCGGCCGAAATGCTGCTGGCAAAGAGGACGCGAGCGGGCTTGCGCGACGGGACCTGGAGGGACAGCTGCAGCAGGTTGCGAAGGCCGGCGATATGGGGCTCGAAGCTCGAGGCAGACAGCCCAAAGTGGACGGGCCAGGCGGCGTGGATGATGGTGGTGGCGTCGGCGACGAGGCCGCTGTAGTCGAAGGCGTCCAGGCCGAGCAGCGGCTCGCCGAGGTTCGGGGCCTCGAGAACGACAAGCTTGCGGACGATGGCACGCGACGAGCCCAGGTCCAGGCCGCGCTCCCGAAGCGAGGCGTGGACGCGCTTGAGGCCGTGCGGGCCGCGGACGAGACAGGTCACGCGCTCGACGTTGGGGTCGTAGAGCAGCTGGTGCAGGATATGGGCACCGAGGGCGCCGGTGGCACCGGTCAGCACAACGGACTCTCCTCCGTCGGCGTGCTGCGACTCGGTGTCAAAGGTCGAGTACTTATCGATGAGGCTCTGCATGACCGCCAGGGGGGCTTGTTCGGTCTCGGCATGGCTACCATGGCCGTTCGCGAGGCCGTTGGTTCCATTCTCACCGACGGTTGCGCTGGCAACGTTCGGCCGGTTCAGCAGGTTGTCAAAGACGACAGCGAGGTTCGCAGCTGTACGCGCATCGTACACAACGTTGGTCGGCAGGCGGTAGCTGCCAAAATCCAGCGACTCCTGGAACAGACGGCGGGCCTGGATGGCGCGCAGACTGTCGACGCCCGAGGCAAAGAAGTCGGCGTCGGCACTGGGCAGCTCAATCTCGGTCTGCGTCCGGAAGGTATCCATGATGAACGCCTGAAGGCCGGCGACGTCGAGCGACGTGGGCTTCTTGAAGTAGGTGCCGTTTCGTGCACCGTTCGCAGCGCCAGCATCACCACCGCCGTCTAGCCGGGCGTAGATGGCGTCGATCTGTGTTCCAAAGAGGCGCGTAGCGCCAGCGCGGATGATGTTGCTCTTGTCGGTGACGGGGTACTCGACACCATAGGCAATGGAGGCCACCATGTCGCGCGTGATGCGCGCGAACTCGTCGGCAATGGCGTTGGCCTGCTCGATGGCGGGCCAGATGGCGCGAATAAACTCGTCCTCGGTCAGAGCGGCGGCCGCCTGGGCGCGGAACACGAGCATGCCCGGCACGGCGCGGTCGTTGCCAAACATAAGAGCATCCTTGACAAGGGGGTGCTCGCGGACGGCGCCCTCCATGCCGAGAGGCAGGATCTTCTCGCCGGTAATCAGCGTCAGGCGGTCGTCTTGGCGAGCAATGTATTTCCAGGCATTCGGAATAGTCGGGTGCGGCTTGAACAGGTCCTTGGCATAGTACGAGCCGGGCGGGTCGTCGGAGTTGGACATGAGCAGGGCTGGGTGCGACTTGAGGAAGACGGCCTCGTACGTTGTGCCCTCGACGTGCTTGAACGTCATGTGCTCGTTGAGGTTGGGGTACGGTCGCACATAGGCCCAGGAGTCGGCATCCTCAGGCTTGCGGTTGTAGATGGAGTCGCCGACATGGCCGACCTCTGTCAAGCCGTAGATGACGCCGAGGTTGACACCGGCGGCAATCATACGGTCGCCCAGCTCGTCGGGGGTCTTGGCACCGGCGGAGGTGACGATGCGGCACTGCTTGAGAAGGTCGACACCGGCCTGGTCCTCGGCGATGAGGCTCAGGGCGTACGGCACGCAGTGGCAGACCTCGGGTTTGATGACGCGCAGGGCGGCGACGAGGTTGGCGGCCGTGAGGGGGAGCAAGGGGTTGAACAGGTGGGCCGGACAGCGCATCCACATGGCCTGCAGAGAGGTGATGAGGCCGTGCACATGGTACCATGGGAGCGCATTGAAGGCGCGCAGGCCGCTGCCCGACAAGAGCGAGTTCTGAAGACTGCGGTGCGACAGCAACAGCGGCTTCGGCAGGCCCGTGGACCCGGACGAGTGGGCTATGAGGCAAACCTCGACGTGCTCGGCGTCGGGGTCGGCAATCTCCCGCACGAACGGCGGCTGCGGCAGGGCGTCGGGCTTGTCAAACTCGTCGCGGGTGAGCATGGGCAGCAGCTGGAGGCCCGGCCGCTCGACAGCAACGTCGGCCAGCGTGGCATCGATGCGGGCGTTGGAGCTGTGCAGCACAATGTCGGACTCGGCGGTCTTGAGCAGATGCAGACACGCCGGCGGGCCCAGACGGGCCGACATGGTCAGGACCTTGCATCCCAGGCGGAAGAGGGCGAAGAAGGTGACGACAAAGGACAGGTCGGACACGGCGTAGAGTGTGATTGTCTTTTTGGAGTTCACCACGAGGCCCTTGCCCACGAGTGCGCGGCAGGCTTCGTCGACCATGCGGTCCAGCTCGGCACCGGTGAAGTACTCGTAGTCTGCGGCATCGTCCTTCCCACGTGGCATGCCCAGGATGGGCGTCTGTTCTTCGTCGCGGGCCCGCAACCGGACGACATCGTCAATGGTGTAGCATTTTCCAAACTGCGCGATGCGCTCAGCCGGCGTTGGAGCCATTGCGGCGGAGGGGGGACGATATAAGTAATACGTCGGGCAAACAACTGCGTACCAGATATGCGAGGGCTGGGTAAGCGGACGCTGGGATGGAGTGTGAGACGGAACGTGGGACGGTTAGAAGGTGAGAGAAGAACGAAAGCAGAATAAGTAATGAGATGAAGGGGAAACGAATCGATATCAATGCAGGGCAGTGATACAGAAAGGACTATCCGGCAAAAGACCAGCTGTGTTGATAACGGGCATAGTACGGAAATCCAAAAGCACGACGAGACGAAACCCTCAGACAAGGTCACGATAGGACAGCCACCAGAGGAGACGGTTAGAGCAATGCACGGCAAGGGAGAGTCTCAGTGAGTCGGGGCTAGCCGGACAACACAGTCGGCATTGGGCCACAGTCTCGGAGTTGGCAACGAGGAAACAGAAAAGGGGCAGTGGGAACAGACAAAGGCACAGCGTCGTTCAAAATGGAATGGCGCATGGTATCAAACAGGGATGATCTGCTGGGTGGGCAAACAGAAGGCACAATATTACGTGTCATGGGGAGAATGTACTCTGTAGAAAGAGGCTAGAATATGTCTGACCTCGTTCGCTTTCTTTCTCTTCACTTCTCTTCATGCCACCCTCTCTGGTAACGGTATCGGACAAGCTTTGTGAAGTCGTGCTGAGAATGGCGCTCCATGACGAGAAGGAGGGGCATGGTAAGATAAAGAAACAGAAGAAACCGGGGACACAGAAGCGATAAAGGGGAGAAAGTGTGGAATAAAGGGTGTGGGTGAGGCGAGACATGTGGAGTTTTCATGCACTGCAACGCTCATGGTCTTTGGGGCCTCGTTGTCGGATGGGACACTGGTGGGAGAGGCAATATTGCGACTCTGCAAAGGGAAGAGTAGAGACGACAGAGTGGGTGTGCTTTTGTGGACAGTTGGCGGGGGTAATGAGAAGACGAGGAAAAGTGAGACAAGTGAGTTGCAGTTGATGTCAACAGACATGTTTGCAGTTTGAATGTGCTCAGGGCCTTCTACGACGCAGTGCCTTCCTCACAGGTATGTGTTTCTCCACAATAGGCAGTTGCCATGTCTCAATCAGCTGACAGGCCTCATTATGGCGGTCAATTCATGACAGGTATTCTGTAAACTGCAGGAACGGTGAAACGTGCAAATGAAGAAAGAGGGCAGCCTTTCACCTTTGGGGCCCAAGTTGTCGCCTGCAAATACGACGTATGGGGAAAGAACGACAGTGCGGTTAGTGCATATGCGAGACACAGAAAGTGCGACTGGTCGACCCAAAAAAGCGGTAGGGACGAACGACGAGAAGGAGATACTGGCAGACCGGGAAGGAGGGGCGGAGAGAAAAGAAACGACAACAACGTGTGCCAGTTGGCAGTTGCGTGCTTCGTCTGTGGAAAGCCAACAGGACCAGACAACGGGGGGTTGCATGCATTCTGCAGTCTCGGGCGAAGCGAAGGGTCCGATCCGGTAGGCGGCCGTGTCTGTTGGGGCGATCATGGTTGGTTGCTTCGGGATCCTAATTCGCTAACAAATGAAGTGCCGCCTTACTCCATTAATGTTTGGTAACTTGGCTCGATAAGAATTATGAGGCGTACTCTGAATATGCTGTACACAACGCAACCCGCGGAAGTACTCAGTAAGTTCTCTCTCCGCTCCATGTCAAACGGAGACCAAAATAACCTCCGTTACGTGGGTGCCAGGATCACCATAGGTTATCAGCATCAGCGGAGGACGACACGAATACGGGATACAGCCACGGATGCTACGACGTACTTGAACGTTGTGGCTTCCCTGCAAGTGCGTCGGAAGACGATCCCTGAGCTTCCGTTTCTCGTTGTTTGCTTTTTCTTGTCTTTTCTTTTTTTCTTTTCTGTTTTTGCTTCTTTCTTTGAAACCCGTTCGCCGTACCCAGGATCGATAGGAGTAATACGGATTACGATAAACAGCAGCCAAGACCAAGCCACATATTAGCATGCAATATTCCTTTCAAATGCCCCAGTGAAGATGCCCAGCTGGGAAGATCTCCGTGCAAGCCAGTGGGTTAGGGAAAGCTAAAAGGGGCTTGAGTTTTGCTCCGTGGGGGACAACATCCGCTTGAATGCTTGTTTTCACAAAGTACAGCCGTGCGCGGCTCCGAGACATCATACTGTGCTTCCCGCATTCCGCCAAAACGCATCCCTCTCCACTCTGCACGCAACCCAAGACGAAAGAAGCAAGGCCCAGTCTGCAACGCACTGGGGCACTCTCACGTCTTTGCTCTCTGCTCATTTCCTCCGCTACGTCGTTTCGGGCAAGATACCCTGGGCAAGATACCCCGGTCACGGCCTGGACCTGTATATCCGGAACAGTGCTCCAGCGACTCCCGTTTTACGCTCCTCCGAGCAAGCAAAGCCACGGAGAAAGAAGTCGCGGAGTGGTGGATACCATGTAGCGTCGTTTGCGTGCAGGGGTCTTATGCGAAGTGGAATTGCAGAGGGTCGGCCGTGGTGCGGTCTTGTTCTCGCAAAAATGCGTCTTACATGGCCTCATGGAAAAAGAAAGCAAGTCATTCATTACGAAATATTTACCACGGAAAATGGAAACAGACACGTTCGACTATGCACGTCTTTTACCAAACTAGAGGGTAAGATGTTGATTGGCAAGGGACCTTTGCAGTCGTCCAATGAATGTGCCACATGCAGGCAATCTGTGCGATGCCCACTATTGTCTGTATTGCAAATACTCAGCTCAAAGTACGCCTCGGTGACAGAGCAAAACAGTGTCGCCGCTGTCGCCGCTGTCAAGGGTTGGCCCATAGTTGCTCGTGGTAACATCTCGGCGCAATTACGACGTACAGAATCAAGCCAAGGCGGTGTGGACGGGCAAAATGCTGGCCTGCTGCAACAGTACATTGGAGTGCATCGAGTATAGTAGGGAATGAGACTGTCAGTAAGAATGTGAATGTGCTTGTCAGTGTTATTTTACACGGATCCTGTCGTCGCGTAATGCGCTTCGTACTTTGTGCAAGTCGATTCTATTGTGACGACTTAGACGACGGCTATAACGCGGAGAGAGGCGAAACACTAGACGGCCGCCACAAAACCTTAAAATGACTTCGCAGATCTAGTTTCAATCGCCGCCGACTCAATGGAATTCAATCGTATTGCACTCTATGACGCGCTAGATACAATGCCGAACAGCAAAGCTATGCGAGGGAGAAAGAAAGAAAAAAAGAAGAAAAGAAAAAAGAAACGAAACGAAACGGTATCGGAACAGTATCGGAACAGAGAGTATCAAGCTAGCAGAAAATATAAGCCATCGTTACACATCGCACCGTCTTGGTGCTCACAGTGCCGCCGCATACGAGTCGCCGCGCTTCTTGTCCGCCGGCCGCGACCACTCGTCCACCGTCATCTTCACCTCCGTCTTGACGCGGATCCCGTTGCCGCCGTACCCGCCGCTGCCGACGCCGTGGCCGGCGGACACGTGTGGCGCCACGCCGCCGTGCACCTGGTTCGGCCCGCGCGACAGGTTCGTGGTCGTGTTCGTGTTGCTGTCGCTGCCCATGCCGTCGCTGCCCGACGTCCCCGGCCGCCCGCCCTTGGTCAGGTTGATCTCGTCCGAGCCGTTGCCCTGCGACATCAGCTCCACGTCCCGCTCGCCGTTCTTGCTGCCCAGCGGCATGCGCCCGCTGCGGCTGGCGCTGATCTTGCTGTGCATGCCGTAGCCCGAGGCGCCTGCGCCGCCGCCCGCGCCCGTCCCGCGCCCGCCCGACCCGTAGGCGCCGTAGCCCGACTCGCCGCCGCTGCTGCCGCCGCCGCGCAGGCCGAGCCAGCGGGCCAGCAGCGGGCGCAGGGCAGGCAGGTTGGCGCAGATGAAGCCGATCTCGACCTCGACGGTCGACCAGAGACCGCCGCCGACATTCGAGTACGTAAAGTCGGTGGGGTCGATTTCCTTGACGGCGAGAATGCGGAAGATGCTGGCCACGCAGACAAAGGCGCCGAGCAGGAACAGGAAGCTGAGCGACAGCTTCTTGCTGCGCGAGGTGTGGAGGCCCCAGACGACGGGGATGGGCAAAAACAGGACGGCGACGTCGCCGATGACGTTGATGATGGCCGAGGCGAGGTAAAAGGCGTTTTGGTTGATGCACTTGCCCTTGACGGTCTCGTCCCAGAAGAGGGAGACGGGCAGGCACTGCAGCGCGAACGAGAAGAAGTTGCCCAAGAAAATGCCGCCGGACAGGCAGGCGACGCAGACGACGCCGATGCGGAACGAGCGGGTGGGGAACACGCGCCAGTAGAAGAGCAGAATGCCGACCTTGACGGAGAACACGCCGCACGCCCACAGGATCATGTAGACGTAGAGGTTCTGAACATGAGCATTGGTACATATGCGGTTTGCGGGAAAGCGTCCTGTAGACGGAAATGGAAATGGCATACCTTGAGGAACGACGTAAACTCTTCAACGGGAAGATCGGCCTGGTGCTGGCCGGAGCCAAAGGCGAGACCCGTGTAGTCGCCGGCCGACATGGCAAAGCACAGGATCATGACAAGACACATCCAGTAGTCATCGTACCAGAGCTTGGCCGCCGACCGCGTGCGAGCAAACAGCCGCAAGGTAAACGACAGGACCGACAGGATGAGACATGTTGTCACGACACCGAGCGTGAGATTGCGGTTGTACTGCTCGCCCGACGAGATGCCCATGGTGGAGGATGAGGTGGCGTTGGATGTGTCGATGTGTCGAAGTCAAGACGGTCGAAGGGCTCCAGCTGTCGAACGGAAAGAATCAAAACATGAAATAGAAAAGGCGACGATAGAAAAGCGAAGAAGAAGAACAGAACGGACCACGGCCAGGCGAGTGATGAGCAACGTAAAGGAGCGACGGCGAAAAGAAGAGGGCCGAACGAGGATGTTATATCTCCAGCACGAGTCCATACAGCTCGAAACAGGAGTGCCGTCGAGGTTGGGATGTTGACGTTGATGCAGATCCAATGTCGTTCATGCCTTTGTAAAGAGTGTCTTTTTCTGGAACCCCTATACTCCGTACCTCTGCAACGGAGGAGAGCCGGTACAGATACCACAGAAACCAAAACGGCAGGGTACGACGGTAGCATGTAGCCTCGAGTGGTGGTATCGAGTATTTGCTTTTTTGCGTGCGGCAAGTATGTCGTGAGCGAGTCAGGGGACGGGTCTCCCAGCACGGAGCACACTCTACTCGCTGTTCCGGGGCGCTGAGTGGTTCACGAGGTTTGGTCGACCCAGCATATGGTAGACAAGAAAAGGATAGAAGTGAAAGAAATGAAGCAAAAGCGACAGAAAAAGTGACGAGTATCTTTACTTTCTTTTTCTCCTCGCCGAAGTGAACCCTCGAACGGAGCACGGAGCCTCTGGTGATGACCGTGTCGCTCTACCTTCGGCAAATCTTTCCTGAAAACAAAAGGTGCTGTACCGATTCGGGTGTCAATAAATACAGACAAAACGGTGGTCCATACGGCGCAACACCGCGGAGAAGCTGATCGAGACGCAAAAGAGACTGTATGTTCCACTTGACACGCAATATCCCGACGATGCGCAAAAACGCAGGAACCGTGCTGGCTGTTCCTTTTCCGGCCCAGGAACGTGCTGGGGCATCTGTCCCAGGGGCGTCAGACTGCAACCACAACCCGCATATCCCTCCCTACTGTTGCTCGGGAAAGGAGAAACGGCTGTACCAGAGAAGCCCGAAAAGGGGGTCAGGAGTATGTCGTAGATTTGGGGGTACGATCCTACCAGAGACCAAATGTGCATAGAAGAAACAGAAGGGAGAGAAGCAAGTGAGAGACGGGATGCTTTGGGAGACGAGCGAGACGAACTGCCATTCGGGAAACGTCCACCAGAACAGACTGGACACTGGAACAGCAGTCAGTACGAAAATGGTAGAGAGATTCACGATGAAAACGCGGTTTCTATTGAGTATAATTGCCCATAGCAGGTAACATACGAGACTACAAAGCTCTAGGAAAGAATCGCTAGAAGGATGGCACGGGAATAAACAAGACTGAACAGTGGCCACATGAAAGGAAAGTATTCCATAAGACGTGGCAAGTGAAAAGAGAGAACACAGGAACGAACGTCGAGGCAGGACGAGGCGATGCGGATCAACAACTCTGGCTGGGATGCGGCAAGGGTAGACGAGGAGACGAGGAACGACCAGGAAAGCAGTTTCAACCGGTTGCAGAATGTGCGAAAGCGGAAAGATGATCCCTGGTGAGGCAAATCTGGAAAGGTGGAGGACAATAAGGGGGAGGAGATGACTATGGAGTAGCAAAAAGTGGAAGAGCAGGCCAATACTATCTTCCTTCTTACAGGTGCATTCTACGTGGGGGAGGGATACGGAAATCGGGGGCTGGACTGCCGTACAAAGTAGTATCAAAGAAAAGAAAAGCAGCGACAAAAGACGCACAGCGATTCTCCAAGTGAAAAGATAGTACAAGGGTATTGGGCGATCCTGGTGAGGTGAGGACGGAAGAGGCATCACTTCCCCGTGTTCAGTGAAGAATACGACTCTGCGCAGAGAGTGACCGAAAGGGAACAAAATAAGGGGCTGTTTGTTTGTGAAATACGATAGGCAGATGAAAGAGCTCCATTGCCAGTCGGATTGTTTTCCTTTCGGTTTCCGTTTCTCGTACGGTGGACATTTGCAAAAAGTGAAATGGACAAGATGCTCCGTAGAGCAGAAAAAGAAAAGAAAACACCTGCACCAGAGGACGCATCAGTCACAGTTGTAATACTCCGTAGTTTCAAGACATGTCCACTAAAAGCGGCACAAAATAGGGGGCTATAAAATTGGGATTCTCAAGTCATTGGCCCAAATCCAATTCGTGTTTTGTTGGTTTCGTTGCAGAATATGTCGTCAAGTCACAAAAGCGGCTCCAATTGCCGTCGCCCAATTCCGGTGATCAGTTTTGTTTCTTCATATGGGCCGCGCTTCCAGCGGTGGGCCATGCAGTGCCTGTGTGTGTCAGTGGTGTGCACAGAACATTCGGTTGCGTCTATCCAAGATTGGCACCAGATCCAGTCCGAATTTCTGGGACAAGCATGTACGTAAGGGCGTCTACAGTCTTCTGCAATTTGTACTCAGCTTGTTCATCATCCAGAATTAAGAATCTGAGAAGGAGATGGGGGCGGGCGACAAGGCAATTCAGCCGGGACCATGATTCCCAGAGACGCCCATTGACGTTCAATTGCTATTGGTTTTCGCTTCCTTGGCCCCCATGGTGACGCGAAAAGGGGTGTGATGGGGGCAGTGAACCACAGAATCTAATCGAAGGATGCTAAATATATGTCCCCGGTGTTTGCGACAGACGGAACGTGAAAAGCGAACGTCCTTTAAGCGAGGATTACCAGGGCAGTCTGTTGGCAGTCTGTTGGCTGTACAAGAATACAAAAATGACGAAATAATGAAATCATACTCCGTCCATTTCGAAATAGAGACGGCGTCTGTTCGTCGCAGAGTGTTGAAGAGATGGGTGAG
Source organism: Sporothrix luriei (assembly GCA_021398005.1). Lineage (NCBI taxonomy): Eukaryota > Fungi > Ascomycota > Sordariomycetes > Ophiostomatales > Ophiostomataceae > Sporothrix > Sporothrix luriei. Next base: position 1,645 of record WNLO01000054.1, on the reverse strand, counting down.
AAGGGCCAACGAAAAGGAAACATAAATAAAATACGAGCTCCTGAAAAGGGGGCTTTGTCAAGAAGAAACAGAAAAGGAAAACAAGCAGGGGACCCTTACCAAATGCTCATGCAGAGAAACAGAGAAATGCAGAACTGCGCAAACTGCGACATTCGCAAACCAATAGACAGCAGCAGCTGTGCCAGTGGGCATTTTTGATATTTGATATCTTTCCAGCGTCGCAAACGTGGACGAATGTTGCCAATTCTGCCCCCACCGAATAAAAGTACAGTTGACGGCCCCGAGGAATTGAGCGGGAAGGGACGCACTGGCTCCCGCCCGGCAGGCAATGAATTAAATAGCACAGGACAAAGTGGGAAAGCCGACGGGGAAGCCGCTTACGCCCTGTGCAACGTACGGAGTATGCACGCTTAGGACCAAAAAGGCAAATGATGGACGAACAAGTGACACAAATGCTTGGAGCAAAAAAGAAAAAGACAGACGATGCATTGAATAACAGAATGTACACGCACGCTCGAGTTGAAACATCGACGTTGACGTGCACATAATTTTTGACGATGGCATGAGCCGACAAAAGAGGAAGTCCGTAACCTGAAAGGTAAAACCAACAGAAGCAACGAAACACCGCTTCTCAAGTTCCTTCTTTTCAGCTGCGAATGACTTGTCACAACACTGCATCGTAGTGAAGCGTCCAATTGCTCTCGAAAGACAAGGATGGGACGACACAAAACGAGAACCCAAGGGGCAACAAAAGAAGCTCAAATGCACGCAGACACGGAGCACAGCACATGGGTACTCGTTCGAAGCAGACAGGCGTCGGACGTGGTAGTCGTTACGACGTACGACGTACTACGACGTACTCTTGCATATTGCTGCAGTGGAAGGACGACGGACAACGAACGGCGGACAACGGACAACGAACAGCGAAACAAATACCGATCCGTCAGGCGTTGCAACGAAGACGTGGGGGACAGGTTGACGGAATACGACGTTGGATGCTTCCTGGAGCCAGTCGCATTGGAGAACGGAGTGGAAAGAGGCCAGGATCCGAGGACAAAAGAAGAGCAAACGGCCACCCCACCCAGGGTATGATCCTGTATGCGGCCCCGGATGCGGCCAGGCCCTAGACGCGGCCGTAGTTTGTGGCGGTGGACAGGCCGAGAGACCCTGTCAAAAGCAGCCCCCGGTCGAAGCAGCCCCCGGCTCCTCCCAGGATCAGCCAACCCCAAAAATATGACATAAAACAGACGGCGAACGTGGCCCCACTGGCTGCTCTGATCGCCCAAAGACAGGACCGCACCGTGTGAAAGGACGCGGCGGTACCTTTACCTTGCTTGTGGCTGCTTGGCTTCTTAAGCATCATCCACTTCCCGCAGCGTTTGTGCGCACATCCGCAAGCCCCCCACACAGGGTTGCGAAATTAGTACTATAGTAGTAGTAAAGGCCTATACTAATACTAATAGGGGTTTTTTAGTACTAATACTAATTAGTATTATAGTATATTAATACTACTACTAATACTAATTTTTCAGTATATTAATAATATTAATAATACTAATAATTTTAATTTTAATTTTTAATATATTAAATATATTAATAATATAATTTTATTTATTTTTCTTTTATTTTTTTATATTTTTTTATA
>WNLO01000053.1:0-181771 GCA_021398005.1 Sporothrix luriei | reverse complement strand
AAAATGGGGGGACGGGGGGGTTCCAACCCAAACCGCCCCTGGAACCCCCCCCCCCGTCCCCCCCCCCCCCCCCCCCCCCCAAAAAAAAAAAAAAAAAAAAAAAAAAATCGCCATAGGTGGAGAAATGCCCGGCGGACAGGAAAGCCTTGTCGCACCAGAATGCCTCAATGCTTTGTAGCACACCGTTTGGAGTATTCGCATTTGGCTCGTGGTCGCCCCGCTCGGCGCTTTCTTAGCTGATCGCCGCCTTTTGACCGTCTCCCTGTGATGTCTGCCTCCCTTCGTCTGCTCGCTTTCGCCAGGTTTTGGGTGCTGGTGCCAGGTTTCGCGGCTGGCGCAAGGGAGACGAGAGACACTGAGCTGACCAGGCATTCCTATCCTCCCATCCGTCATTTACACATTCGTATCCCGTCATTTACATGCAACCTACCGCCTGGGGAGGAACAGTCCGACAGTCCGCAAATGAGATGCGCAAAGGAAAAGGGTGTACGCACGTTCTAACTCAAAAAAAAGACGTCATTATCCATCGAGATTGCTTGGTCTTGTTCAGGCAGAAATAAGAGACAACCGGGCCTTGAGAGGGAGAGAAGAACGGCACAGTGAAGAATGACAAGGCAAAATTCCAAGGAAAAAGTCAAACACTCTTCAGGGGGGAACTCAAAAGAAGCCACCCACTGCGGCCCCTTGCCATCTCGTGCAACGTCCTCTGCGTATACATCGTACGGTGATTTCCTCTTTCTGCCTGCCCATTGTCGTTTTCGGAAGCCCGGCAAGAGTCCGTTTCATGTTCAGAGCACGAAGGACTCCGTCTACGTCTCCTCTATTTGCGCCGGTTGCTTTTTAACAGGGAACCTCTCCCAGCTTCGGTGGTCCCGCGCACAGACGGACAGTCCGGAATCGCGAGCTCTGTTAGATGTCCGCGAAACGGACGCAGAGATTTTGCGCCAGCTCCGTATTACTGGATTACTGGGTATGACGACCAGCGCAACAGAAAAAGGGGTGAGTGGGCCAGTGACATCTACCCTGCTCATGCTTGGTCTTTTTTTTTTTTTCTTTCTTTTTTTTTCTGGCATCTTTGACTTGACATCGTTTTAGTCCGTCTCTGGCTCTGCCTCCGGCGCTCTTGGCAGACAACCGGGCACAGCACCCAGGGCTGAGGGGGGGGGTGCTTTCACTGATACCTAGTCCACTTGTACTCCGTAATGTCTTGTTTACTTGTCTACCTTTGCGCCTCATATTTCTCCCCAAACTAAATCAGCTTTAGCGTCCGGCCCGATTGTTTGGGCAGCCGATCAGCACGTCAAACTCACCGTTTTGGGTCACTGTCCCCCGCCTGCATAGGACTCCCAAGCGTCCACAGCTCGTATTAAAGGCCCCTGTCGTGGAGTATGGTTGCTGCAATGGGCAGTAGTGCATAACGACGGATGCCAGCAAAACGCTAAAGCTCTAAATATATCTCGACATTCCCACTCATGCTCACCATAGGGTCGAGAAAAGGCATTTCACTTTACCCAGTAACTTTCACCTTACAAAAGACGACTTACGATGTGTACGACGTTTGTTGTACTGTGTAAGCCCAGTGCCGTTCAAGTGTCTCTTAGACGCAGAGCGGTGAGTCTGTCTGATTGTTTGCCTCGGCTTGGCGTTACTCAAAAAGGATCACCATGTCCAAGATTATTGAAATTGCCCTCCCTTGTTCAGACGACAAGATACCCCAGATTGACCCTCGGGAATGTTGGCAGGCGGAAACGGTGGTTTTCCGTCCACCTTTATGGGACACGCAAATGCAAAGGTTTAAATGGTTGTTCCCCTTACCCTCCCCGCCTTTTCCCTGGTTTAACCTTTTTCGCTGTCCTTCCTGTTGGGACTCTGTTTTCCTTCTTTGTTTTGGCACAATACGAAGTGCGGCGTAGCGACGTACCTCTACTTGCTGTCCATGTACCCTCGCATTCTTTACGGGTTGCAGTGTTTTCTATTCCGTACGTATTGCGTCGTATGCGTTCCTTTGCGGCAACGCTGCGCCGGGCATGTCAGCAGGACCATCCCCAGTCTCCCCCGTTCCATTCTCCCCATTCTCCCCTCTTTCCGTTTTTTGCATCTCCGCCTGTCTGGTCCATTCATGTATGTGAGATGACTTGCTTCTGCCCTTTCCCATCAAGTCAGTGCACATGCACGCAACGGGCAAGGGCATTTTCACTGCTGAGGGTTGGGAAAGGCGCAGGGAGAGGTGGGCAGAGAACGGGGCGCTGCAATGCATCCTGCAAGACACACTTTTGTTTGGACAGAGTACTGACAACTCCGCGGTTTGTGCTCTTGTCCTCTTGCCCTTTCGTCTGTTGGTCCCCTCCGGCTGAACTGAACTGCGGAAGGCCGTATTTACGATCCGTGTTTCCGTACGTCGTACGATTGGTTCCTATTGTGTATCCGTGTCGTGATCCTGAGCCATGCGCTGTGTGCAGCAGGTTCCTGCCTAGGCTGCGACTGGACATTGTCGCTTTTCGGCGCGGTTTGGGCGCTTCGGACATCGTTATGCAGCATGTTCTGCCGCGGGCCTTTTTGTGCCTTTCTGTTGGTGCTCCCTCCCCCCACCTCCTTGTCCCGTGTAATACCGGCACGCGGGACAGTGCACGACCGCGAGAGGCTGAAGGGATCGTGATCGTGACCAGAGCTCAGTCCTCCGTATATGGAGCAATGCACATCAACGTGCTCCAATTGTGTAATGAGTACTGAGCACTGAGACGGGCTTGGCATTATCCAACAGCTCTCCACATGGCTTCGTTCTGTGTCCCGTTGTTCTGTTTGTCTGTTGCCGGAATCGTGCCATAGCGCAATTTGGCGGCAAGATATTGCCCTTTTGTTAGCTCGTTACCAGTTTATCTTGGCTTCGTTTTGTATGTTTCTATCTGCCGTCGAAGCAGACATTTTCCGAACGCCGAGCGCGCGAGGGGGGGGGGGGGGGGATGGCGTCTGATGTTGGACGAAAGACGAGATGGACAGTCTGTTAAAATGTTCCAGTGTGACTGTGGGCAAGGAAGACAGGGCGCATGTCTTTTTGCGTGGGCGTTGCCGTTTCCGCCGTTTCCGCCGTTTTGGCGGCCCGAGGAAGTGTTGTTTCCGTGCGATCGTTAAATTATGGGGCCTGGAGAAGACTCTGTTTCTGTTTTCTCGTATCCCTCAGCGCATCTTTCCCTTTGCGGTGTTTTCTTCTTTGCTTCTTTGCTTCTTTCTTTTTTTCCTTCGTCCCGTCGTCGCTCCTTCCTTTTCTCCCCTTCTGTTCGTTGCACTTCGTAGGCTATTTCGGGGTCTTGCTGAATGCAGTTTGGCTTTGCCGGTCCTCTCCTTCCCGTTGGGTTTGGCCTCGTCTTTTTGGCTTTGTTGCTTCGTTGCTTCCCTTTTTCTCCCCATCATTCATTTTCCCGCTATGGCGTTGTCTTTTATCGTATTCCTTCCTATTCTGTCACAACTTGCCATTTGTCGCTGTACATTCATCGTGCCCCCCTTTCCTGTTCCGTCGTTCCGTCCTGGCTCTTTCCCTCGGTCGGCGCCGGTCCCGGCCAGAGTAAACAGGAAGAAAGGGGAAGGGGGCTAATACTGAGTTTCGCGACAACGTAACTATCCTTTCTCCCCCCACTTCCGCTCTCGCTTCTGTCGCCACTCGTCACCCTGGCTCGGCCTTGAACCGGCTTCTTCTTTTCTTCTCTTTTTTTTTTCTTCTTCTAAAATCTTCTCTTTGACGCTGGGCCCCTGTCTTTTCGTCGAAATGCAAGAGCAGGGGTCTGTTGGGATGATGTTGGAAACACCGGGCAAATGAAAGAAAGAACGCCAAAAAGAAGGCTCGAATCAAAACACTGAGTCGCTCATCCTCGTAAAAAGGGGGGGTTGATTTCTGTCGCGAAAACGTGCCCGCGTGACAGCCCCAAAAGGTGGAATGAGACAAAGCAGCGTCGAGTCCACACCACCAACAGGAGGACAGAGGCTGGCTCGCGCCCGTTTTGGCCAACCAGTTGCAAACAGATCCGGGGCTTGACTTGGTCCTCGGAAAATGAAAATATTTTCCTCTTGCTCGTTCGCCTGTCGTCGTTCGCCTGTTTCTTCCCGTTTGCCCGTCCGTTCCTGTCCTGGTTCAGGTACGGCGACCGTACGATGTACAACATGACGCCCATTTCCAAAATAGGCCAATCAGCGACGGTGTCCCGGCCTGGCCCGCCCACGTTTCCACCACAAGCTGGAGCCGCCTGACAGCGCTTCCCCTTTTTCCTTTTGCCAGCCGTCTGTTCTTCGGACACAAGAGTGTCAGGCGTTGGCAGCCAGTTTTTTGGGCATATACGACTTACTCTAATCGTACGGCGTGCACTTGGTGACCAAGACACAATCACAAAATACAACGGTGTAGAGGAGGCTACAGAGTACAGACACAACGAACGTGGGCGCAATGCCACGCGCCTCGCGATTGCATGCAAACTGCAGACGAATCCTTCCACCTTGCAAGGCTTGCCCGTTTCGAGCAATGCCGTCGCCAAATCGTCAACACGGTCTTTTGTGCGGAACACCGCCGTTGCTTTTCGTACCGCGCTAGTCGTTCGTGTCAAAGCATGGTGCTCGACATGGTTTCTGTCTGATAACGAGTGCTTTTCGGGTATTGTGGCAGGACACTACGATGTATGGCTCTGGCCGTGCTGGCTACTCCTTCTGTGCCTCCTCGCCCTATCTTCTCTCTTTTGGTAAGGTGGGTGTCATTGATATTTTTCCTGACAGGGGGTTGAAATTGTTGTGATTCCCTTCTCCCTCAGTTTCGTTCATGACACGTCTACCGTTTTTGTTTCTTTGCAACGTATTTACGTTGCATTTTAAGATACCATCGTAAGAGCACCCGATTTGTTGACTGCGCCTCTATCAAAACAACGAATAAAACGAAACAAAAACACTCACGAACAGGATGGACAGGGGTGAGAAAAGAGAGATGCCTTTGTTGGCCGTTTTCTCTCCTTGTTTTCGGAGCGTTTCTGGCATCTCGGCTCGTCTTTGTACCATGTCGTGCATGTTGTGATGCCGTACTCGTACATATCTGCCTTGTCCCCTCTGACGACGTAATACCAGCAGGCTGCATGCGGCGTACTTACGACGTACATCGTACGGATGCGATGCAGCATGCATGCGCACGTGCACGAGTATGCGCGAACACATCTTATCTCGCGCGTCTTTGTGTTGTTGTGTGTTTTCGGTATCGGACTGCCCGCCTGAGAGCGACAGGCATCTTTTGTTCCCATGACCATGGCCATCGCTTATGACCATGGTCCTTGGGCCAGACAAGCCGAGATGTGATGGGCGGAGAGGGATGGGCAAGGTGAAATGTCGGTGAAAGGGGCACTGGCGAGACTTGGTCTCTGATTGCTTGAATGACCTGAACGGCCCAGTGCCAAGTCGCGTCCGATGCCCAGTCAATACGAAAGCGGACAAGGGTATGAGAGAGCTGGAGGCCAACGCTCACCGTTGCGGTTTCCGAAATCTCGGCATTTCTTGAGGGGGACCAGAGAGCGACAGTCACGCGCCCTGCAACGCCCTGCAACCCCCCCGAGGATCTGCGACGTCTTCATCTACCCTCTCCAAGTCCACCCCCGCAGTATCAGAAGGAAAAACGACAAAGCACCGAACCAGGACAACCAGACGGCTGGATTTTGTCCGTGGGGCGCAACCGTCAAAGATCACGACGAAGCGCCGTGCGCAAGCGCCGTGTGCACAGGCATCAAGCACACCGCTTTTGCATCCACAGACGGGACGTGTGATGTTGGTATCGAGCCTCGCTTTGCCCAGAGAACAAGGTCACAAATGTTGGCTGTGGCTGTTGTTTCGGCAAACGAATGACGAATTTGCGAAAATAGGGGGCTCCCTGCGTACCTGCCCTATCTTTTGACAGTTGTGTCTTCCTGGCAGAGAACATCCGCAATGTGGGGTAGTTTGGTATTTGCCTGCCCCATCTGCCCATGATTATCCAGTAATTACGGAGTACAGCCGGTACAGGGGAACGGAGCAATACGTCATCCTGCATCGTGCTTTCCTCCTCTGCTTTTTTGACTTTTTACGGAGTACTGGGGAGCAGGGGAGGTGAGAGACGCTATACCACTTCAGGAACTACGATACTCAATCACGTGAAATGACTATGCGCAGCGCCCTGGCTGTTTGATGCCCTGTCTTCCAACATCAAAACGGCCAACACCAGATGAAAGGGAGGCGAGTGGACAACGATATCAGCCTACGACAGGCCTTTCAAGGCATGCGATTGACGAGGCCGGACATTGCATTGTGGATCCCAGCCGCTTGGGATTCTCACAAGCCCCCATGTACGATGTACTTTGTATGGTTGTTTCTTTGCTGGGGGTTGTTTTACCAAGTCTTGCTTTATGGGGGTTTGTCGACCCTGCACTTTTGTCTCCGTCGTCTCATTCTCTCCTCTGAAATCACATTCAACGCACGCACCGGCCGGCAGGGGTGAACCGGGCACATCATGCCGGAGGCACACAAAAGGCTGGCCGGCGAGCTGCGAATACGACGTCCTTCACAAGATACCAGCCCGAAGGATCATGGACGCTGCTGGGCACTGCCAAGACCCGTTAAAACGCCCCTACGAAGTATTTATATCTCCTTGCAGGACCTGACCGGGCCCCGAAAAAAGAAGGCACCAAAAACCGTTGCGCCGTCGCTGTTAGTGCTGACAGCCACGCATTGTGTGGTGCGTGCGTTGCGAGTGTACGGTGTAAGATGTAAGATACTTGTGTAGGCAAACATGCCGTTGGTCTTATTTTCGTGTCTCTTTCAGGCTTTCTACGGTGCACCCGGGGCACAACTCCTCAAAGGATTCTGCCAGCCTCCTACCCCGTGCACTCTCCAAACGAGCATTTCGTCATCGAAAAGCAAATGCGACGTGTGGACGTCTTGTTTGATAATTATGGTGCTCCGTAGTTCAGGCATGGGAAGGACGTGTGGAGTCAGATTCCGACACTCGGTTAGATTGCCGTACATATTGCATACCGATTGCAAGGCAGACCTGCTGTTTGGTAAGATATCTTGTATGTCGTACTGACGCCATCGATCCTTGGGCACCAGTTATGCCTGTGCCTGTGACGGAGTCCGTCAAGCATCCCCTGAAGGGGATCAGGGCCCTTGCGTAACAACGCGAGTGCGCTGAGCGATATCACTCGCTTTCTTGACTATTGTCAGAAAACAATGCATAGCAGACCCGGAGCCCGGGCAAGCTCTGCTGGGCGACGCACACTACGAGTGTCCTGTATTGTATCAATACGAAGTGGAAAACAACAATGGCCTAGCGAAGCGGGTGTCTCGGACTCTCGGGTGCCTCGAATAACTGAAACGTCCACTGCCTGGCAGCCCGTAGCCTGTAGCCTGTAATACGGCACAACAAACAGCCTACCAAAGTATCATTGTTCGCAGCCGTTACATACAAAGGTAAAATGTCCAACAGCCACAAAAAAAAAAAAAAAAAAAAAAAAAACCGGCTATCTACTCAATCTATTTTCCTCTTTCTCTTTTTTGTCTGAGCCTGGAACTCGACGAGGCTTGTGGTTGACCCCTACTTCGTAATTACGAAGGCACATTTCTAACGGCTGGCAACGGTTGGGACCAACACTGTGGCCTTACAGTAGACCAGTAACCTGATCTGACAAATGGCACCACCCATCGCAGGCCAACAGGCCCCCCTTCACCCAGTTGATTTGCGACCTAGCACCTTTCTTAGCGCATTTGTTGCCAATGCCCAGTTCTTTTGTTCAGGGGGGAAGGGATGGATAGACGGACCCGAGATGGGGGAGACAGCGCTGACTGCCCACCACGCCAAAAGATCAGTTGAAACCCCGTGGGGCCTCTAATTCATCCCTTGCGTTGGCAAGCGTCCTTTCTGAGACACCCTTTTTTGTGTCCTGGCAAGCTGGTAGTGAAAGTCATATATTGGATTTTGGGTTGGTGTGGGTAAGCAACGATGGAAAAGTATCTGTTGTGAGCCAACTGCGATGGCTGTGTCTGTGGCAGAGCACGATTGTTGTTCTGTTGGTTGGTGATGAGCGCCTTCGTTTTGTTTGGCAACATACGACGAACGTGGTGAGATACGTTCTCGTACGACTCATGGAGCACAGCTTGCAAAGATATCCGCCGCAGAGTTTGGGCGCCCCTTCTTTCCTCTTTGGGCCGATATCCGAAGGCTCCGTTACGACTACCGATTTGAAGGTTCCGCTGACTGGACCAAAAAAAAAAAAAAAAAAAAAAAAAAAAGGCACGAAATCAAAATCTCACGATAACCATGCTAATGCCGATTTGTACGAATACCAAGAGATAAGTGACGAAATGGACAAGGGGGCCAAGAGCGGGTGGTAGCGTGGGATGGATGGGGCTACCTCGTTCTTGCCGGCCCGTTTTTGTTTTCGTCTTGGTCGGAGTCATTTCTCGCTTGCCAACAAATAACAAATGCGCGCCACCGAAGCGGACTTCACGATGCGATGCAGCAACACGAGGACGAAAAGGGATGTAGTAGCGAGAAAGAAAAAAAAAGAAGAAAACAGAAAAAGAGATAAACAGAACAAAAGACGATATAAACGAGCAACTCACTCTTATCGTCACCCGTCTCCCTCTCCTGTTCGATGTGCCGCGCCGGATCGAATCCTCCTTGTCCTCCAGTATGCGCATGCACGTTTGTTCTCGTGCCCCTTTAGCCTCTGGCCTTGGTCTTTTGGTCTTTGGCCTTTGCCGGTGGCTATTGGGTCGCCTTATGCATGTGCTTTTCATTTCGCCTTTTCCTTTCCTTTTCCTGTCATCTTTCATCACGTCCTCTTCGGCGCAACCCCTGTCGCCATAAACTGGTCACGCCGCTGGTCCTCCTGGTCCTCCTTTTCTTCGCTCCGCATTGGGCAATCTTTGCCTCTTTTCACAATGGCCGTTTTCTTCCATGGTTTCCGACAGCTCGTCACTCGTCGCCCTTCTTCCTCGATCGTCGCTGTCCTGAGACGTTGGCGCCGGCATTTTCCTTGGTCTGCCATGTCTCGATTCCGCCTTGTCTATCATCATGACGGACCCTGACGAGCCCGACTCTCTGACTCCTCTTTTTGACATGACAGCCCCCGACCAAGTCCCCGGATCGGCATCGCATCACAATCTAAATGGTATGCAGACATGCCCACTTTGAGCGTTTGACGGATTCCTCCGTCCAAAAGCCTCAGAAAAGGAGCTGAGGAGGCAGCTGTCTCTTATCGCCAAGAAAAAACATGTGCGAGATGGGATCGTCAACCCCTCGACCATTCAGAGTGTTCTTTTGCAACCTTGACTTATTGGACCATCATTCCTCCATAGGACAACAAGCCACGGGCCTCGCTTGCCCATGGACTGGTGCTCGTCCACTCCCTTGGCGCACCCGGCTGAATCGGCGGAATGAGGCTTGTCGGAGCATAAGCCCTGAATTGGCAAGTCTTAATACTTCGTATCTCGTCGCGCTGGTCCATTGGAAGGCCATGGCAACACACGCGAAACAGTGCCGGAGTGTGCGAGTTTCTGCGCTTGTGATGTCTCCTCAATACGGTAAATAGGCCCGGGTACCGGTACTGAAGCGAGAGCCACGGATCTGCTACAAGTCAACATCCGTTTACATCTAGCGGTCTTTGGTGGGCGTCGATACCGAGACTTGAAATGTGTCGCTTAGTCTGAAAGGCCTGCGAGTACCTGTAAAACCTGTAAGACCTGCCGATTCCCCAGAGCTCAGCAGAGCTCGAAAGGATAGGCTAGTCCAACATTGCCTCCAGCGGCCTCACTACCTCAGAGCGACTTTGATCTCTGACAACACGCTGTCACCGGCACGCCAACACGCGCCCACAAATGACTCCATAGGGCCAGAAACCGTGTACCCGCCTGGTCACTGTTTCTCTCCTCCTAATCTTGGCTTGTCTCCGGCCTTATATTGACAGGTGGCGAAAACAGCACCACACTCTCGGTCTTTCTGGCAGCCACTTAACCTTGCTTTCCTTCACTTGTACCTGTCCCTCCTTGGCAGACAAGACAGTCTCAGTCGCACACCTTCTTTTCAGCCCTCTTTCGCGTCCTCCCTGTGGATCATCCAACGATGTACGTCGAGCAATACCAGGCAACTGGGCGTAGACATAAACGACACAAAGCCCTTGCACTTCACCCCCTTTCCATGTCAGCGGTGTTTTCCCAAGGTCTCCCCAGTAAACAGGTTAACAAAGGCAACAAGGGCCGCCCAACAGAAACAGCCCAACGGAGCAAAACGGTCTAACGTAGCACTCCGCACGACGTAGACATGTCAAGCTCTCTTTGGTGTCCTTTTTCTCGGCTTCTCATTCTTCGTCTCGTATTTCTCCGACGACATCAGACCGACTTTTGCACGCAACGCACGTTGCCTGTCATCTCAAAAAAACGCCGTACTTCGTACGAGCGAGGAACGGCCATGCGTTTTGCCGGTTCTCCCACCCTTCCGGTTGCTCTGACGGGGCAAAAGGGCCCGACGCGGACCCCCCTGATGGGCACCGGGAAGCTCGCCCTTGTGCTCTGTAGAGGGCACTAGCTGCCAAGTTCAACTTTGTTAGCTCTTCAGAGACGCTGCAAAAATGGCGGTGCTGTTGCCGTCCTGCGGTGTTGCGGTGTGCAAAAATGTGCTCGTCAGAGAGCTAGGGGAAGGTAGCCACAGGACTCCGTAGCGGCGTTCCCCCCCTCCTTTCCACACCAATTCATAGCGCCGTTTTGGCCAGAACGGGTGCTCTTTCCGGGAACGGGGGTGGAAAAGGCGAAAGCAAAAAAAGGGGTGGGAGGCAAAAAAAATGCAAGGGGAAATAAGCTACGAAAAAAGCTTGCAGAGAAGGAACGTTCTGTGGCAGGAAATGAGGCAATGGTATTGTCCAGATGAGGAAGGAATGATGGCATGCTGGAATGCTGGAATGCTGGGATGAATGAAAAGTGACGAAAACAAGACAAATTGTGATGGCGCAAAGAAAGAAGACAATGGGAAGGAGCAACCGACCTGGCAGAAACGACAAGACGACAAGACGATGGCGCATACAAAGCAACATAAAAACGGTTGACGTATCTTACGACACGAATGACAACGGTGCTCTTTGTCCCGCGCGCGCGCTTTGCGTGGTTGTATGAGCGCGGGGGTACGAGAAGGTAAATTACTGGGCAAGAAAAACCAGGTAGGGAGCTAAGACAATCGTGCCCACTGCCAGTGTTGTCATTTTTACCAAGGCGATGGTGGGCTGGTTGGTTTGCGCGTACTCAGAGCCCATCCTTTCCGTTTTGGCAAAAGCAGACTATTACTCAGAACGTGGTTTCAGACGGTAGCAGGGGGGGTGGGCACAATAAAGGGCAAATCAATTAAAAGAGGGAAGGTACGATATACCAAGGGCGGCACCACCACCACCACCCAAGAAACAACTAAAATAAAAAAGCCGAAAAAACGGACTTCCTGTCCCAGCGCCTCGTCACCCCCCTCGTTTCTTTCGTTTCTTCTGCTTCTGTGGCCCTTCTTTCCCCCCTTGTTCCTTCTCTGCCCCCTGTCGCTTCCATGCTAGTGGAGAGCGAGCCCGAACCGCACCAGCGCACGTCTCCGGTGATCTCCACAACGCACACCGTACCCTTTGCCTTGGTTTCTCGTTCACGACAAGACGGATGTGACGTCTATTATCCAGAAGAAAAAGAGAAAAAAAAGAAGAAAAAAATGTATCCGGCTCTTGCTCATGAGACCGTTCTCTGCCACACTCCGGCCGCGCCTGCCCGCATTTCAACGTCACCTCTCAGGCTCCCAGTTCCCGCCTTCCCTGTGACTCGCCTTTACTCTTTCCTTGGATCGCCGGGCGGCAAAGGTGAGCCAGCCGACCAAGGCGCGAATGTTGCGGTGAAGGGAAGTTGCGACCCAATCGTGCCAATGACGCGACAGCTGCCTGATGCTCGCAAGGAAAGACCTGGCACAGAACATGATGGAGTAACGTTTTCCACTACCAAGTATCTCGTTATGTATCGTGTTTGGTTGTACCGCTACTATTAAAAAAGAATGGTGCAGCTATGGCTGCCTACGACGTATTCAATTAAGCTCCCTGTCCGTGGTGGCTTTTTTTTTTTCCTTTTCTTTTTGCTCGGAGTGGAACATTTGCGTCTAACCCTTGTCAAGTATGATTCACCTACTTTTTTGCGGCGCCCCTTTGCTCCTTCCACGCCAAAAGAAAAGAAAAAATTGTAGTAATAATAATAATCAGAGGGGGAAAGCGCGACCGGTCTAGCGTGCTTCACTCTGTAATCAATTGTGCCTCGACCTGACCTCACCTCCTCACGAAGCTCGCCGCACTCCGTTTTAGCCTACTGCGGTATCCATTCCACCTGTTGACACGCTAAAGCACTTTCGGTAAACCTCTCTCGCGGGCGCCCGTGCCTTCCTTACAGAGCAGTAACCGTTTCGCGCCAAACTAGATATCTGGGTAGTTCCTCACTTTTCCTTTCCTCGCTTCCTGTTTTTCTTTCCTTTCCTCAGACTCCCTCCTGTCACCAACTGGCACCACGGTCAACAACCTTTTACGATTCCCAAACGCATATGTACGACCGTAGTCTTACAACGACTGTGTCGTACAGACACGCATAAACACCCTGCGCGCATATACACACCCGCCTACTGGAACCGAAAGCCAACGCATCCGCACACCAACACTAGCAACCGCCGCCTCTCCTGTTCTTTCGTCAGAGTCACCAGCTCCTCACCGCATTCCGGCGCCGAATTCGTTCTTTTTTCTGCCTCGTCTCTTTCTTTCCCTGCCTTGCGGCACCGGCTCTTTACAAGGCCACGGTCCCTTTCGACTTTCGCCTCTTACGAGACTGCACAGAAGCGACCCGACCTCAGTTTCCGGAACCGGAACACAAACAAGGACACAGGACTTGAATCCACACGCAACACCGACGAAAGAATCGAGCACTTTGTACGCGACTCCGGCTGGCGTCGTTCAAAAGTCTAATTTCACGCCTGCACCACGCCTGTCTCACGACCGTTTTGCGCTCCCCTGCCGCCTATGCGAACTGTCGCTTTTCCTATCGTCTTGGAACAGAAGCGCACAAGCTGCCTTCTGCTTCCCGATCAGTGGCAAGGCACGAACGCCTGCCAGCAGCAGCCAGCCTTTGCGCTGCCGTCTCTGTAGACGGCCTTGCAGTTCGCAGCTGCGCTGACTCGTTCAACAATCATACCGTTGCTTGCCGGCCAGGCGAAGACGGCTAAACCGACCAACCGACCTCACACAGAGACCTAACACTAGGAGGACGAGCAGCTGCCACCCGTGCCGCACACACGCCAGCTTTGCAACAAAAGCGACAGGCGGCTTTGCGAGACCTCTCAAGAACAGGGGAACCAGCAACAAAAACCCCAACGGCGGGAACAAGAAAAAGGCGGTCTCCCCCTGGAACAGCCAGGGACAGCAGGGGCGCCTGCTCATCTGCGTCTGCCCCGGAACCGCTGCACCTGTCATCCTTGGCCCTATGCCAGGTTGTGTTGTGGGAACACTGAACTGGGTTGTAACCCAAAACAGCGGCCTGCATACAATACAATTCGTCTTGTGGTTGTGGGTTTTGCAGTGACGCCTGCTCTCTATCGCAGCAGGCGGCCGCCTCGTACTGCGGCCCATACCCGCCCCATCCTCGCCAATAATCAGATTCGCCAGCAACGAAGACGGTTCGAGGACGTACTTGTACACGGCCTGTACCTTGACGACCTCCCCAGCGACCTGTCTTCCTTACCTGGGCGTGTATCTATATTTGCTGTCTCTGTCCCCCCATTCTTACCACTTACCTTTCCTCATTTATACTGCCTTGTCTTTTGCTATTCCTTCCTTTTTCGTTCTTTGCTTCTCTGCTTCTTTTTCTTCCTCTTTCTCACACGCCCCCTCTCCCCGTTAAAATAGACTCCCGTCTGCTGCAACCCTTGCCGCCTGCCTGGGCAGCATCGATCACCAAGCTCCACCCGCAACACCAGCACACCAGCACACCAACACATCGGCAGCAGCACACGCACATCAGTGCAGCACAAGAAACGAGGGACCGAGGAAACGGAGGCAAACACACCTACAGCAACACCAAAGGAAGCTGAAAAGGCAGACGTACTCGCAAAGAAAAAGCAGAGCAGGCCAACCACTGCTGCACACAGCATTGCACAGCAGACGAAAAAGCAAATGCAACACCACGACTAAACAGACGAACGCGAGCGCGTGGTGGCCACTGACGATACCAAGGCTGAAGGCCTTTCTGTGCACAGATAGCCAGTTTGTTTCTGCAGCTTGGAAAAACCTGCTGCCCTGATTTGGTGCTCAAGCACATAAATCACCACATCCCCACCCTCCTTTTTTCTGTTCTCTTCTCTTTTTTTGTTGTGGGCTGGACTCGCATCGATTTTCCGCTCCCTTCTTCTCTCTACTTTTACAATTCGCGTCTTCTTTCCAACAAATAACCTTTTTTTTCGACAAGGCCTTGCCAAAACGTGCACTTACACAAACATACCCTGCTCACACCACTTTTTATATAAGCCTTCAGGACGCCCGCCTTCTTCCTTCCAGTTCTTCTACTTCTACATCCTTCTGTTGTGAGCTAGTTTTTGTCCACACTCACCTCCTTCATATCAAAAGATCTCTTTCTTGCTACTGCTCTTCTTCAATGCGGCACATTTCAACATTGTCGTCTCACTTCTCCTAAACATTCATCACCTAGACCACGAGTACTCTGAGAGTGTCTTGATGTGTTTTATATCTTCATTTGAAACGACTTCCTCTTCAGCTATTTACTTCATCCGCATTTGATTTCACTCATATCTTTTGCTGAGCAGCTTCCGTCTTATACGTTGTTGTTCAGCACATTTTTCAAACCATGCCGCTTTTTGATCTTACTTCACATCCAAATTTCAGTTCGCCAAGCGCCTCTTCAATATCAATACCATCGTCGGTAGAGGACGGCTCACTTTCGACAGCGCCATTATCGACACCACTGTCGTCATCACCCACAACATCCATTTCAAGTCTGAAATCGTCTCTGAGCCGGAAAATGGCCCTGAGCAGGAGCTCGTCAAGGGACAGCAGCGGGCGTGGGCACAACGCCCAGAACGCGCCGCTAGCTGGTCCCATGGTGGAAAGGTTTGTTCAGGCGCAAGCCCAGGAACAGGCACTGGAGCAGGCACTGGAGCAGGCAAGGCAGTCTTCTGAGAATGCCACCAATGCCGCCGTCTCCAACGCCAGCTTATCATCTATGTCCACAACATCAAGTGGCGCCAAGCTGTTGTCAAGCGCAAACAACTCGCCTACGCTCGTCTCGAACGTGCCAACACCGGCCTACGCCAAATCTATGCTTCCGTCGCCGGAGCCGCTGCGTGGGCGGGACTTCGACCCCTTTCCCATCGCCTCGTTCCAGCTGCCGGAGTCGATGCTGAGCCACAAGATGAGCGAAGCCGCCCTCCTCCAGAACACGCCGCCACTCAGTATTCAGCCTGGCGGCGGCAGCACCACGCCCTTGTCACAAGAGGCATCGCGGCAGAACGGCAATATCATCCGCCGTCTGTCGAACCGAGCCTCCAGAGCGATTACGCGACGCCGGCCGTCGTCGGCGCACCCCAACAGCCGTGACGTTAGCGTTGGGCCTGGCATTCTTCGCAGACGAAGCGACAGCAACAACACGGCCCCGGTCAGCGACATACTGGACCGGCCCACCTTTGACACCGACTCCGAGTTTGAGATTGACGAGCGGGACGATGGTGACAGCATTGCGGCGTCCATGTTCGACGGCGTTGCCAACACAGATGCATCTGCCACTACTAATGGCACGTCTTCTGTGAACGGCTCGGTCGCAACAGCCGCTGCGCCCACGCCCGCTGAGGTTGGTCCGGTGATCCCGCTGGCCCTGCTTCATGGCATTTCGATGCGCAAAGTGTCCAAGAAGCACAAGCGCATCCTCCTCACCCTCGACGCCGAGGCCGGCAAGGTCTCCTGGGACAGGTTCCGCCCGTCCAAGAGCATCTACATTGATGACATCAAGGAGATCCGCACCGCCGAGGACATCCGTCAGTACCGCTACGACTGCAACGTGCCCGAGTCCGACGAAGGCCGCTTTTTCTCTATCCTCTATCAAGTTCCCGGTGTGAAGGAACCCAAGGTCAAGCATTTCATCGCGGATTCGGAGGAGAACTTTTTGGACTGGACGACCACGCTTGACGCCATCTATAAGCACCGGCAGGATCTGATCGCGTCGCTCATGGCCTTCAACGACAAGGCTGTGCGCGGGTACTGGAACCGGGAGATAGCCAAGCAGTCTTCGGAGAAGCTCAACTCGCAGGCCCCCACAGCCCTTGCTGGCGAGCTTGATTTTGCCGGTGTCGAGCGTCTCTGCCGCAACTTGCACATTCATGTTCCTCAGGAGCGCCTGCGCACCAACTTCGCCACTGCCGACGTGAACAAGACGGGCCGCCTGAACTACGCAGGCTTCCAAGAGTTTGTGCGTCTGATGAAGAAGCGCGGCGACATCCATGCCATCTACCGCACACTGGCATCCGACGTGAGCTTGGGCATCACCCGCGACGAGTTCTTCGACTTCTTGCGCAACACGCAGGGCGAGAACGTCGACGATGAACTTGCCTCCTGGGAGACTGTTTTCGCCAAGTTTTCCCGCCGGCCCAAGACTTCATCGTCGTCTGGGAAGGACGTCGCCGTCGTGAGCGACGGTGAGTCGGTGATTAGTGGCAGCGAAGAGGTGCCGCGGATGTCGGAGGCCGGCCTCGCGAGCTACCTCACGTCGACGTACAATCTCTCCTTCATCAAGGAGCCCAAGGAGTACACCTTTGACCGCCCCATGAACGAGTACTACATCTCCAGCTCGCACAACACCTACCTCGTCGGTCGCCAGATCGCAGGCACGTCGAGCGTCGAGGGCTATATTTCCGCCCTCACGCGCGGCTGTCGCTGTGTGGAGATCGACTGCTGGGATGGTGCCGACGGCCAGCCCATTGTCAACCACGGCAAGACCCTGTCGTCGAGCATGTCGTTCCGTGAGGCCGTCAATGCCATCAACCGCTATGCATTCGTCAAGTCGCCCTTCCCTCTGTGGATCTCGCTCGAGGTGCACTGCAATCCAGAGCAGCAGCGCATCATGGCCCGGATCATGCGCGAGGTCTTTGGCAGCAAGCTTGTCACCGAGCCGCTCTCGGCCGCAACCAACCGCCTTCCCTCGCCGACCGAGCTCCGGGGCCGCATCCTGATCAAGACCAAGAAGACTCAGCAGCCCACCACCGCCACTCTTCCACCGCTGCCTCTGCAGTCCTCGAGCGAAGTCATCGCCGCCAACACCAGCGAGTTTTCGGGCCGCCGCCGGGGCAACAGCTTGCCGACGCCGTACTACAAGGCGCTAACGCTGGACGGCAACGTCCCGAACGTGATCTACGCGCCCACATACTCGGGCGGCCAGTCGCCCCCTGTTCTCAGCCCCGGCTACTCGACCCCGACGACGCCTCGGAAGTCCAGCACTCCGAAAACACGCGTCACGACGGTCAACACCATCACCGAGGGTCAGGTGGCGCGTGAGACGCCAAGCAGCAGCACGAGCGACTGCGACAGTGGCAGCGAGAAGGCGCCCACCAAGCACAAGCAAAGCAAGATCGTGCCCGAACTCGGCTGCCTAGCTGTCTACTGCGTCGGTGTGCACAAGACGACACCCTTTGAGGACCCCGAATGCAAGGCCTTCAACCACATTCTGTCGTGGGACGAGACGGTGTACGACCGCAGCACCAAATCGCGTGACTACCGCCAGGCGGTGTACTTCCACAACATGCGCTACCTGATGCGCGTGTACCCCAAGGCCTACCGATTTGGCTCGTCAAACTTTAACCCTCTGGGCCATTGGCGCCGCGGCGTCCAGATGTCGGCGCTTAACTGGCAGACGTACGATCTGGGCATGCAGCTCAATGCGGCCATGTTTACGGGTGGCACCGACGAGTCAGGCTACGTCCTGAAGCCGCGCGAATGCCGCCAGTTCCAGGTACTGCCCAACCTGCCTGGTGAAAGCAAGCCGCGTGAACTCAAGCGCGAGCGCAAGAACGTCAACTTTAGCATCGGTGTTGTCTCGGCCCAGCAGCTGATGCGCCCCGTCAACTTCCCCGACCGCCGCACGCTGGATCCGTACATTGAGGTCGAGGTCTTCATGGCCGACGACAAGCGCGACCGCGACGAGAGCAAGCAGCAGTCGGACCACGTGCCGCTGACGCCGCTTCTCTACCGCACCAAGATCGCCCCCGGCAACGGCTTCAACCCGGTCTTTGACCAGCGCTTCAACTTCCGCTTTACGACCAAATACCCCGACCTGGTCTTTGTGCGGATGAGCGTCAAGCTGGCCGACAACGGCAAGTACACGAGCGCCAACCCTACGGCGACCTTTACGGCCAAGCTCAGCAACCTCAAGCAGGGCTACCGTACGATTCCGCTGGTGGACGTCAACGCCGACCGCTACATGTTCTCGACGCTGCTGTGCGAGATCCACAAGGAGCCGATTACGAGTGTCTTTGTGCCGTGCGCCGTCGATGCAGCCGAGGGCAGCACCAGCACCAACAAACTCAAGAGCATCCGCACTGTCTTT
Organism: Sporothrix luriei; assembly: GCA_021398005.1. Lineage (NCBI taxonomy): Eukaryota > Fungi > Ascomycota > Sordariomycetes > Ophiostomatales > Ophiostomataceae > Sporothrix > Sporothrix luriei. The sequence continues at coordinate 163,129 of WNLO01000053.1, read as the reverse complement.
AACCGTACGACGAATCTGAGCCCCAAGTCGAGTATCGACAGTGGCCCGTCGTGAGCCGGGTGCATGACTCTATCCTATCCTCCCTCTTCTTCGACTCCTCACTTCTCATCTTGTACTACTCTTTAATTTCCTTTGTCATTTTGGCTTTCTGTCATTCTGTGTTTTGTCATTTTGCCCCTTTGCCCCTCTGTCATTTTGTCTTTTTAGTCCTTTTCTGCATTTCCACCTCAGTGCCCCATTTATAGCAAGCTTCAAGATATGACAAAAACGTTAGCATAGCGAGGTGTGGGTTGGAACGGTCAGCGCATCCAAGGGTTTCTTTTGTTGTATTTTTTGTTTTTCTTCCAGTTCTTTTCATCTCTTTTTCTGAAGTTTTTTGCCCAACCCAACCGGCGTTATTTGATCGCACCTTCTTTTCATCTACACGATTGCATTTTGTTGTTATCCCCCCCCACGGTGGACGGACACGTATCGAACACTCACGACCGCACATCATTTTGTATTTTTGGTATCATGTTTCATGGATAGAAAGGCGAGGCAAGCCGAGGAAACGCACCAACGACCATACTAGGACAAGACAATGTTTATTTTTCCTCTGATTTTATTGGATCTTCTTTTATTTCATAGGACGGATTATTTTCTTTTCTGTTATGCAAACAATGAAATGGCTAGAATCAAACATGCTTTCTTTCTTATGCTTAATTAGGTCAATTCACGATCCCCACTTCATTTCAATCCGAATATTTCCAGTTTCCGTTTCCTTCTTGCGACGGCCACCATTTATTGTCACACTTGGTATGCGTGTGTAATGGAGTCTTAATGTTAAGACCATCGGTCGACTTACAGCACTGCATTTATTTTGTCGTCTTGCGAATATATTATATCTTGCAACCATTAATGACACTGTTATATGTGTGAGAAATTCGAAAAAAGAACTTTATCTACTACAATCTGTATGCTTTACTTTGGCCGTTGTAAAAAAGAGCAATGAAACCGCCGGATCCTCCACGCCAAATGAACAAATTCAGGTGAAACGACACAAGGCCGGTAAACGAGGCATAAAATATAAGAATACACAAGCTGCGCCCATCCGCCTTGCCAAATGAGGAACGGAATTTCTAGAAAAAAAAAAAACCAATACACGCGTGCTCTATGTATATGTACATGAAGGATGAAAAGATACAAAAATGTAGCAAACGCTCTGCCCCGGTACACGTTAATCAACACTGCCGTCGTCCAGCGTTTCTTGCGGCTGCTGGTGGGCTGCTCCGCCGGCACGTTTTGGCCGCGTGCCAGTGGGGGATGTAGCGGCGGCAGCGGTGGGCGAACCGGCACCCGAGCTTCCGACGGGCGAGCCCTTGCGCAGGAGTGCGCTGGTGGGGTCGGGCATCCAGCGTGCCCGCAGGGGCGACAAGGGTCGCCGCTGGTTGTGCTGGTTGTTGTGCTGGTTCTGCTGGTTGTGTGCAGGAGCGAGAACAGGCGCGTCTACCAAAGCCGTGGTCTCCTCCTCGCTCGTGTTATCGAGCTCATCGTCGGGGTCCTCGTCTTCCTCGTCGTCCTCGAAGAGGTTCACGTCGTTTTCGGGCAGCTTGCGGCCGGCGGTGCTCAGCCGCTCCATTGAGACGGCATCGGTGTTGTTGTTGTTGCGGCGGGCGGTCGAATCGGTGTCGGTGTAGCCCTGGTTGGGGTCGCGGCCCAGGATACGGTCGGCCTTGGACGGCGAGAGCGGCGACCGATGGTAGCGACTCGGCTGCGTCCGCGGCGAAGTAGGATGGAGATTGGCCTTGGAAGGCGGCGCGGCGCGCTGGTTCTGGTAGCGCTGCTGCGGGTGGTAAGCAGGCGGCTGGCCCTGGTGGCCCTGGTGGCCCTGGTGGCCCTGGCCGGGTCCTTGCGGGCGTGGGCGTGGCGGCGTGGCGGACGTGACGACAATGGGCGGCGGCGACGAGGCGCCCCCGTCGTCCAGGCCCCAGCCAGCGGCCCGTTCGCGCGCACGCTGGGCGTCGCGCTCCTTCTGGATGCGCTCGCGGGCGGCCAGCCACTTGGGGCTGGCCTCCCAGGTCCAGCCGTCGCCGGTGGTGGTGCAGACGGGAATGGGCCACAGCCAGGGCCTGGTGCCGAACATGTGGCGCAGGTTGCGACGGGTGCCGAGGTCAAAGGCGTGCGGCAGCTTGGCGCTGTCCTGCTCGTCGAGGTAGGCTTCGTGGCGCTTCTGCGCGCGGTAGCGTTCGAGGTCGTCGTAGGTCATGCGGCGGCCCATCTGGCCCTGGGCCCCGCTGGCGACACTGCTGCTGTAGTTGAGCGGCGTGCTGCCGTCGGCATCGTCGTCGTCGTCGTCGCCGCCGTATGCACCCTGGACACCTGCGAACATGCCCTGCTCCTCGTCACCGCTGCTGCGGCCGCCACCACCACGAAGGTGGTTCATCTGGCGGCCGTACTGCGGCAGAGGCACACCGCGCTCGGCGGCGGCCGCCTGGGCATTGGAAGACAGCGTCGAGATGCCGTCGCCAATGGCGCCGGCGACGGTGGCCGCAGCGGTGAAGGGCATGGAGCCGCGCAGCGACGAGCTGTAGCGGGTCTTTTCCATGCACTCTATGGTGGTCTGGCCGCGGCTCGCAAGGACAATGTGCCAGGCGGTAAACAGACCAACGGCAAAGCCGATGATGCCGCCGATGACAGTCAGCATAATGTACTGGACGGGCATGAGGGTCTCGCCGGCCGTGGTGTAGGTGGCGTCGTTGACAATCTCGGTCCAGACCCAGGAGCCGGCAACGACAAAAGAGAAGAGACTGAGCGAGGTGGTGTAGATGAGAAACAGGAGAAACATCTTGCCGTTGCGCAGGCCGATGCAGGTGGCCAGCCAGGGGCAGTGGTGGTCCATTTTGAGGACACAGCGACGGCAGGTCGAGCAGTGGTGGGCCCGGTCGGGCTTGCGAGCCTGGCACTTTTTGCAGAAGCGCATCTCGCCGTTGGACTTGACCGTGAGACTGCCCGCGTCAGCGCCCGACTCGGCAGGGTCGGCGAGGCCGCTAAAGGGCGACGACGCCGCGTTGGAGGGCACGGTGCTGTAGCCCTGGTCGTTGGTGGTGCTGCCGGGCGATGTGAAGACGGCGGCCGTGTACGACCAGACCATCATGACATAGATGACGACGGCCACAACGGCGCACCAGGGCCCAGTCCAGGACGCGTGGTTGTAGGCTTCGGGCGTGGTGACGAGGTGCACGATGACCCAGCAGGCCCACGTTGAGATGCTGTAGACGAACGCGAGCGGGACGTACGTGGCACAGGTGCAGCAGGCACGCTCGAGGCGCCGAGCGAGGCGGCGGCCGATCATGTCGGGCGCCGGCGGAGGATGGTCGGGATGGTCGTCGTCTTCGGCCGTGTAGGGATGAGCGTGGCTGAGGAGCTCGAGGGCGTCGGAGTCGGGGTCGTCGGAGGACCGGCGGGAGAAGGGGCTGGAGCGGGTTTGCATACGACGGCCGCTGCGGTCCATGTGGCGACGGGATGGGAGGCTGGCAGCGAATGGGAAGGGAAAAGCGGAATTCTGCAGCTGCAAAGTCGACGCGAACGATGCACGATGCAAAACGGACGACGCAGGACGAAAGACGGTTCAATCACTGCGAAACGCTAAACGACAAGAGATGCAGACGCAGCCGTCGAGGCGGGCATCATGGGTAGAGGGCGTGTGTGGGATAAGCACAGAACCCAAACGCAGGTCGTCGATATGTCGTTGTCGTGGGAAAGGAGGTTGAAATGGAGAGAGGGAGAGTCGACGTGGATGTGGTGAAACGGAAAGGTGCTAGGATCTTGGCTGTGGAGACGAGGCACTGGTGCGTCCAGTCGTTCCTGCTGCGCCGAGCTGCTGACGACGTCAGGAAACCACGACTGGCAACTGTGGCGGTGCGCAGAGGGCAAGAGGAGAAGGCCTGGAGACGGAATCAGCGATGAGAAGTAAGTAAAATCGGGAAAGAGCAAGCAACGTACTTACGAACAAACAGCTCCCCGTCCCTTCCATTCTATGATGGCCTGGCCTCCTTTCCTTCTCTGTCCCTGTCGCCATCCCATCAGGCGATTTAGGCGTTTCCAGCGGACACGACGGAAGCTGCGGGTGCGCCCTGCGGAAAGTAAAACCGTTAGCGCGTTTTTTGTGTGGGTTGTCCTGCAGGTCCATAGGGGCTTTGGGGCTGTTAGGTGCCAAGTGCCATTACGTGGGCCAGGCCTGTAAGGGGATTCAGCAGAGCGCCGTAAATCATTCAATGACGGAGAACCCTCAAGTCTCACCGCCTACGAAGAAATCTGGCAGAAATGACATTGAATCTCTAAGCCCAACATCACTACGATTTACATCGTATGATATTAAAAGACGGCAACGAGAAGATTTAGAAAAAAAGAAACAAGAAACAAGAAAAAAGAACAAAGAAACAAGAAAAAGGGCCGCCGAACCGCCAGGCCACGTAAAAGTCAGACGCGTATTTGGCTGACGGAGGAGGACATGAGACGCCTGTCCTGCCGCTACATGGCCGTGGGAGCTACAGAACGTAGAGGACGTCGGTAGAGAGAGGTACAGAGTCGGTACAGAGTCTATATTCAAGAGAGATGGAGGGGTTATTAGAATCCATGTTTGAGGAAGATATTCTCTTGGTAAGAAGGGCTATTCCATATCTGGTGGCCAGAGGCGGTGGCAGAGAAGAAGACGCAGACACAGGCTGGTGTCCAAATTCACTCAATTTGAATATGACTGAGCTGTGTTGGTTCTATTTGAAAAGAGCCACAAACAAAAAGATGCACCTTGGACGATGCCTGCTGACAGATTACCCGACTTGGACTAGTATATTTATGCCAGTGAGATATGTCTTTCGGTAGGATTTCCATATATCATTGTCAGTAAATGTACATCAATCATACTCGCTCGTGTGACGCCATTGTCCTTTCCATGCATTGCCATAGCTTGGTGGCACTGTAAAGCGGTTCACAGTTGCAACCTGAAAAATCAAATCATAATTCACCTTGGTCGTATACATATCGACAGACACTTTTCGTTGGATGTCTCATTGGAGCCTCCCCAACGTCACCCCGCAATCGTTACATCTGCCACAGGTGCTCGCCCAGCTCCATCAGCTTCTCGCCCATCTGCCGCCGCGCCGCGTTCTCGATGCCGCGCTCCGGGTTCGCCAGCGGCTCCGAGTAGTACAGCTCAATGAGCTCCTTGAGCTCGTCGTACGTAAACGTGTCGTTGCTGTGGGCCGCGTCGCCGTCCACGCTGCTGTCGCCGGCCGCCGCCTCCATGCGCTCCTTGCACGCCTTGGCCTTGGCCACAATGGCGTCCGGGCCCTGGTCGAAGAGTGCGTAGTAGTTGGCGGCGCGCGCCAGGTCGACGCCGTCCTCAATGTTCTTGAGGTTCTGCTGGAGCACGAGGATGTTGAGCTGCATGCGGCCGCAGCCGCGGCTGTTCATGGGCGTGACCATCTTGGCGTTGCCGACCAGGTAGGCATTGACGAGGCGGCCGAGGCCCTGGCGCACAAAGTCTACCTCGCGGTCGCGCACGAGGCAGCGCACGACGGTCTCGTCGTAGGCGATGAGCTCGCCGTTGAGCGCCAGGATCTGCGGGTCGGGCTCGTTGACGTCCTGGTCGAGCAGGTACGGCGCCGTGGCCTCGGGGGACAGCGCCACGCCGAGCGCGTACGCGATGCGGCAGCGCACCTCGAGGTGCAGCGTCAGCAGCGACGTGGCCGCGAGCTCCTCGTACGACGACACGATGCTGTCAAAGGACCTGGGACGTGAGTTTAGTATGGGGGCAACTTTGGGTTGTGAGACTGGGGGGCGCGTTAAAACATACTGCACAGATTCCGGTGTCATGGGCAGGTAGACGGGCCCCGAGTCGGCCAGGGCCTTGCCCGACTCCGTGTTGAGCAGCGTCCACCGCCGCTTGTCGGGCTTGGCCAGCGCGGATGACGAGGCCGAACCCGCGGCGCCGCCACTCGCACCGGAGCCGCTGTTGCTGCTGCCTGCGCCACCACGACCGGGGCCGACCGGGTCGCCATCGGGTCGTGTAATGTGTCGCAGACCGCCAATCTTGACGGCCAGCCACTTCATGCTCGTGTACAGCAGGCACAGGGACGTGATGGCGTCGCGGTCGGAGATCACGTCGCTCATGCCGAGGCGTCCGCTCTTGCCGCTGTAGCGCGCCAGCAGCTGCTCCACCTCGCGCTGCAGCAGCGCCGTCTTTTTGAGCATAAGGACCATCTGGTCGTCGACGGCCGAGGTGGCGGCGGTCGGCGAGGCGCCGGTGTCGGCGGCGTCGGCCAGCTCCTCGTCGACGGCCCAGAGCGCGCGCACCGTATTGGCCACGTCGCTGCCCTCGAGGGCGAGCACAGCCGACACGCGCAGGCGCTGGGTGTCGGCGTCGCTGCCCGTCGGGCTGGGCGTGTTGGCTGTGTTGGCTGTCGCATCGTTAGTGCTGCCGCCGCCACTGCTGTCGACCTGCGTCTTGGTCACGAGCGCCTTGTACCAGCTGAAGCACCGATCGTAGTAGCGCATCATTTGCGTGATAATCAGCGCGCTGAGCGCCTGGTCGTGCGGGATGGTGCCGAGCATGCGGCAAAAGGCCGTGACGACGGAGTAAAAGGCCGTCGTGCCCTTGAACACCGGCCGCCGCGCCACGCGGCTCCACTGCGGGTCGATCTGGAAGGCGTCGGCCTCGCCAAAGACGGCGTCGCTGAGCTTGCCGAGCGTCTCGTCGAGCTGCGGCTGGAAGACGTTGACCAAGAAGTTATCGAGGAACGACGTCAGCGTGCTCGCGGCCAGGTCGGACCCGGGCGGCACGATGCCCCGCAGCCGCTGCAAGAACACCAGCGTCGGCGGCAGAAGAAGGCTCATGTTGAACACGCTGGGCTCGACAAGCGACTTGTGGAAGTCGCCCACGCCGCCGCCGCCACCGGCCTGGGACAAGGGGTCGAAACTGCCTGCCGCGCCGTAGCTCTTCCGACCGCCGCCCTTCTTGTCGCCGATCTTGCGCCCGCCGCGGCCGGCAGCGGCATTGCCGCCCGAGCCCGCACCGCCGCCCGCGGCGCCGTTGTTGCTCGTCAGGCCGGGCACCGCGGCGCGGATGATGCCGTCGAGCGCCTCGTACTCGGTGGCCATCTCGAGCGACTTGGCATCGGCCTCGTTGAACGCGAACATGGTCTCGCGGCTGCCGCCCGCGCCCAGCCCGCCGTTGCGCAGCCCGCCGCCGCCGTTGAGAAACAGGCTTCCGCGGTCGCCGCCGCCGCCGTGGCTGCCGCTGCGGTACAGGTCGGCATCCGTGGTGACGTAGTTGTGCAGCAGCGACCGGATCTCGTTCTGGTAGAGGTTCCAGAGCTCCTTGAAGCTGCCCAGCAGCGCGCTGTTGTTGCCGGCGCCCTCGCGGCGGATCAGCGCCTTGATGTACTCGTGGAAGATGCGGTGGCCCTCGGCAATGGCCTCGAATTTGCCGTACAGCGTCCACAGGAGATCGTAGATGACGTCGGCGCGCATCTGCATCTCGCGGCTGCCGTAGATGTGGAGGCCCGCACTGGCGGCCGACGACGCGCCGGCGGCTGCGGCGGATGACGACGACGCGGCACCCGCGGCCCCGGCCGAACCGCCGCCGCCGCTGCCGCCGGCACCGGTTCCGTCACCACCACCGCCACTGCCGCCACCCGAGCCGCCGCGGGCCAGGAAGGCGCCCGTCCCACTGCCGCTGCCACCCCGCAGGGAGCTGGGGTGCTTCTGGTCGATCTCGTTGACGGTCTCGTGCACGACGGAGAAGAGCTCGACGGGCAGGCGCTGTTTCAGCTGGTCGACGGCGGCCTCAAGGCGGCCGAGCTTGTTCAGGGACTCGATGACGAGCGTGATGTAGTAAAAGGTGTCGCCCTCCGGGTTGCGCGCCGGGTCCTCCTGCACGGCATGCTCGACGTCCATGCTGTCGAGCAGGGCAAAGAAGGGCACGAAGTTGGCGGACGTGTCTGCGGCCGACGCCGCAGGGCCCATGGCGGCGCCGAGCACAGACACGCCGGGCGTGGCAGTCGCGCCGCCGCTGCCGGCTCCCGCCATGGTGGCGGTCGTCACCGTCGTCACCGTCGTGGATCCGCCCGCGCCCGCGCCCTGGTGCTTGGCCAGCGTCTGCCAGCGCTCCTGGCAGTACGGCGACTTGAGGTACAGGTGCTCGTGCAGCTCCTCGACCAGAATGTCCATGAGCGCCGTCTCCTGGTTGGCCAGGTAGCTCCGCAGGTCCGACAGGGCGCCGATGCCGTCGAGCTCGGGCTTGCGCAGCTTGCGCAGCGCGTTCTGCAGGACCTCGACGGCCGTCAAAAACTGCTTCTCCGAGATGCGCGCCTCGAGCCGCTCGGGCACCTGGCGCAGCTCGTCGAGGTCGGCGAGGGTCTGCAGGAGGTCGTCGTACTGCTGCGACGCCGTGTACAGTTTGGCGAGCTCGGGATCCGTCTTGCAGAGGCTGGTCTTGGACGCGGCGAGCCCCTCCTTGAGGGTGCGCACCTTCTTCTGCGAGGCCTGGATGCTGCTCTGGATCTTGTGGAACGTGCCGATGGAGCTGTTGAAGCCCTGGTGGTAGTCGTGGACGATGCCCTTGAGCGAGTCCTGCAGGTACTGGTGGGTGCGCTGGAAGGCGCGGTACTCGTGGGCGCGGCCGACGGAGCTGCTGTCGAGCAGCTGCAGGGCCATCTGCACGGGGACGCAGTCGGTCTGGCACATGGCCGGCCACTCGGCGCGGATGCGGTCGAGCGCGTCCTGGCCGATCTGGCGGCGCTCGGGCTGCAACGACGCGCCTCCGTAGCCGTCACGGCGGTCACTACGGTCACCACCGGATCCCTGCCGGCCATATGGCTGCTGCTGCTGCTGCGACTGGAGTTGCTGGTTCGAGGGCTGCTGGCGCGGCCGGCGCTGTGCGGTCGAGAGAGGGCCCCGGTCGTCGTACTGGTCGTAGGGTTCGTCTTCGCTGTCGGCCTGCCGGTACATTTGGCGTCCGCCTCCGCCGCTGCCGCCCATTCGTGGAGGAGGCCGACGGTCGCCACGGTCGCCACGATCGCCTCGGTCGGCTCGGTCGGCTCGGTCACTGCGGTCGTCCCCGCCGCGCGACGACGAGCTCATGTACCCGCCGCCGCCTCGCCCATTGCTGCTGCTGTACCCGTCGCCGTACGGGTCGTACTCGTCCTGCTGCTGCTGCTGCTGCGGCTGTGGCTGTGGTTGAAGTCGCTGCCGCGCCGGCGATACTTGCGGTGGTGGCGGCTGCTGCTGTGGCGACGGAGCACCAAAGTTGCCGTAGCCGTTGCCGTTGCGGAAGCTGCCGCCGTACCGATTGGCCATGGCGCGTGGAGCATCGGCCGGGGGATTGTTTGCTGCTCGCGAGGGCCGATGATGGAGGTGCCTCGTGAAATGTGTGTGTTTCTGTCGTCGATGTAGAATAGGGGAGATTGTGGGATCGTGCGACGGAAAAGGAAGTGGCTCGTGGGTTGCGGTTGCCGATGGAGAAAGCGAGGCGGAAGGCGCGAACGAAGGAGCTTGCCCGAAGGGGACGGCTGCGGCCAGCGTGGTGTCCCTGAAACAGCAGCTGCCCAGCCTCTTACTAGCCGAAATGGCGGCATTTGATTCGTCAGAATTTGCTACAACGGGGCACATCTGTACACGCCTGGAGTCGCCTGTAGCTATCGCTACTAACACCCAACGCGCTAAAGTATAGCATAGTGGGGAGTGCAATGTCTGCTGAAGGGATGGCTTCAGGTGACCAGCAGTCATCCGGAGCGACAGTGTGATATTCATCTTCTGTTAAACTGACATTCGAATATTGCATGTTATTTGGAATAATGTGAATATTATCTGTCTCTGAGTTCTTCGCAGTTTGCCCTTTCCTGTGGCGGTTCGCCATCTCTTTAACTGTTTTCTCCATCATCCTCCTGAATCATCACCGTACTTATTGCCCTCTACGTCTCCATGTCCTGTCACTCTCACCTGGGCTTCCCCTACGCCTGCGAGTATGTCTGGTACGACTGCGACTCGGTGTCCTGGCCGTCGTCCATGAGCAGCATCCGCGCGGCGCCCTCCTGCACGTCGTACGACAGCGTCATGTCCACGTTGCGTCCGTGGATCTCGGCGACGCCGGCGCTCAGGATGTTGAGGAAGGGGATGTAGTCGTCCGACTCGCGGAACTGGCAGCGGCTCGACTGCGACTCGCAGTGCTGCATGAGGGCGTTGACCGTCTCGAAGAGGACGAAGCACGACGGGCACTGGACGCGCACCTTGGCGTGGGCGGTCTCGGAGCGCAGGTGGCCGATGAGGGCGCCGGCGGTCTTGAACAGCTTGCCCACGCTGCGGCAGCTGGGGTGCGGGCAGTTGAAGCGGCGGTTGGTCTTGTTCTCGTAGCGGTAGACGCTGAAGTTGGGGTGGTCCGGGTGGTGGATGGTGATGCCCACCGCGCGGGGCGAGGCGTTGTCCATGGCGTGCACGTAGCCGCCGCCGCCGCCGGCACCGACGCTGCCAGCGTCGTGGGCGCCCATGCCCGCGCTGGCGGCGGCCCGCCACGACGCGACCGCCGCCTTGACTTCGTCGGGATTGCTCCCGCTCGAGAGGCCGGCGATGCCAGCCAGGTTGGCGAGGTTGGCGAGGCCAGCACCCAGCGCCGGCCCAGGATGGGTGGGCGTGACACGCGGCGTCTGCTTGGATGCAGGTGTGGGGTGGCCGCCGGGGCCGTCGTGGCCGTGGCCGTGGTGCGTGGCTGCCTCGGGCTTGAGCATGGTCTGGCCCGCCCAAACGCTGAGGCCCTGAAAACGCTGGTTGACGGCGTTGAGGTGGTCGTCCGTCAGCAGATCGGGCGCTTTGGAGTCGCCGTGACGGAAGTTGCGAACCTCTTGGCGGTGCTTGAGTCTGTCCACATCCGTTCCAGCGCCGCCAACAGCCAACCCATCCGTGGTGTCGCCCTCGTCCTCGTCCTTGTCCGCCTTCGCTTTCCCCTTCCCCTTGTCCTTCCGGTCCAGGATGCCGCCGACACCCATGTTGCGCTGCCGCTTGAGGAGCAGCGCCTCCGAGGCCAGCGTCGACGTGGGCGGGACCGCATGGCCATTGTTCTCGCTGCGGTTCACGAGGTTGCCGCGAATGCCGCTCGCCGTCGTCGTCCGCACGGTCTCGAGCTTCGATTCCGCAGCGACGACGGCGGCCGCGTGGGGGTCGATGTTGATGAAGGTACCAAAATCGCCGACGGTCACGCCGCTGTGGTTGAAGATGCCGAGCTGCGTCTCGCGGCTGGCCACGGCGTCGGGCGCGACGACGCCGTCGACGGCGGACTCTGCATTGACGTTGAAACCACCGTCGTCGCGCACGGAGCCGCCGCCGCCCTCGAGAGCGGCCTGGGCGGCGGCACTGGCCAGGAGATTGGTGGCCTGCACTTGCAGAGCACGGCTTTCCCGGACACGGCTCGCCCGGATGTGCGGGCAGTCGTCGTTGTCGAGATGGTGCATGAGGGCGTGCAGCCGGGTGAAGAGGGCGCGGCAGCCGGGACAGCGCAGCTGCTGCTTCACGGGGTGGTTCAGCTGGTAGTGGCGGACCAGGCCCTCGAAGGTGCGGTGGTCCAGCTTGCAGACGTGGCAGGACATGTGCGTCTTGCGCTTTGTGGTCCGGATCATGTCCCATTTGTGCGTGATGAGGGCTTCCTCGGTGGCAAAAATCTGCACGCCGTCCGCGCACTCGAAGCACTGAAAGAGCTTCTCGTCGTCGTCCTCCATGTTGGCGTTGTTGGGGGCGGTGGGCAGGATCGCAATGAGCACGAGTTGTGAAATTGTAAAGGTGTGAGGATATGACGATATGAAGTTGAGAAGACGAGAAGACGAGAAGCTGTCAAGAAGTGAAAGGAAAGGAAATCTGAGGGAAAAGCGACACACTTGCGCAAGATGGACGGAAAGAGCAGACCCATTGTTTGCGTTTGCACCACGACCTCAAAGAGAAGGAGCGATCGAGAGCGTCACCATGGGCTCTTTCCGTGCAAGTCAACACTCACTGGAGTGTCTGTCAGCTGCTGCCACTTGGCAGATATGGAAGATATAGAGGCCATGTCTGCTTCACGACGGGTCCGGCGAGGACTATGAGCTTCGAAGAATAATGTAGAGTACTCCGTAGGGCATCTATTTGACGCTCGTCTGCACGAATGACGCAAAAGTCCCCCTCGGCCTGCGTCACAACGAGAGTTGGGAGAAGCTCAGACGGCCCTCGCTCTTGGGAAGCGTAGCAAGTTCAACGCACTCTGTCGAACGCAAATCACGTCCTGGTCCTGTATTATCGTCCTCGCTTTCACAGAATACATATTGCGCTGTTTGTTGCCCGCGCCTGATTGTTGTCTGCCGATGTTGTATTACTCTGTATTTTGCATGAATGCGGCACATCAATATAGGGGCAACCTGGTTGGACTGAGCAGTCGCTGCTTCCTGGACAGGACATGTGGCTTTCCGGTGTGGCGGCGCCCTACACGAACAGTACGAGCCCAGCTTGCCCAATAGGGCAACAACAGTCACGCTAGTAATTAGTTCCCCAAAGGCGCCTCCAAGTCCTAATCACGTCAGCGCCGACGGAGGCCGCGGACACAGGCTACTTTAGCAGCCTCCACCAATTGAGCCCAAAAGGCCAGCCTCGCCTTTACATCGACAACCGACAAACGACTATCACCGCTTCTGGTTTCTTGGTCCAACTCGTCTCTTTTTCTCAACATCCTCACTTTCTCGCTCTCACTCATTTCTCACCCAAGTATCGCAGCGACATCAACGTCTTCCCGCCCTTACATCGCCCGTCATGGATACATCTCGGCGAAATGCCAAGTCGCCCACAATCCGGCGCATTCGTAAGCTTCCCCCATGTCCCAGGTCGTCCCACGTCGTCTTGCATCGTCCTTTGCATCGTCATTTTCTTTTGACTAACAACTCCCTTTTTTTTTGTCTACGGCAGTCCGCGAGGCCCAAGAACTCGCCGCGTCGCCGTCCGCCGACCTCGCCGCCGCGCCGCTCGAGACCGACCTCTTCGAATGGCACTTTACCATCCGCGGGCCGCCCAACTCCGTCTATGCGGACGGCATCTACCACGGCCGCATCGTGCTGCCGCCGACGTACCCGCTGCGCCCGCCGTCGTTTCGCTTCGTCACGCCCTCGGGCCGCTTCGAGGCCAACCGCGAAATCTGCCTGTCGATCAGCGGGCACCACGAAGAGACGTGGCAGCCGGCCTGGGGCCTGCGCACGGCCCTCGTGGCGCTGCGTTCGTTTATGGAGACGGACCCCAAGGGCCAGGTGGGCGGCGTGGAGGCGTCGGACACGGTGCGGCGGCGGCTGGCCGGCGAGAGCGGGTCGTTTGTGTGCACCGGGTGCGGCGGGCGGACGAATGCGGCCATTCTGGAAGCGAGCGCGGCTGAGGAAGCGGCAGCAGCAGCGGCCACCGGGGGCTCCGCGTCCGGGACGACCAAGGCAGTCGACGTGGTGCCGGCCGAGCTGAAGCTGGTGTTTCGGGACGAGCTGCCGACGCCCCAGACGGTGCCAGCGGGCGGGGCAGAAGGACAATCAGGAGCATTGGGAGGACAGACCGCACCTGTTGCCGCACCCGCGACAACAACGACGACGACGTCACCCGCACCCACAACACCATTAGAGGGCCAGCTGCCATCACCGCCCCCGCCCCCGCCCGCTGCGCCTGCACACGCCGTGCCCGTCCCGACACCGACGTCGCCTCTCCCTGACGCACAATCAGCTGCTGCGGCTGCCGCCGCCATGACGGCCCCGCCGGCAGCCCCATCGGGTCTTACGATCGCCGCTGGCCGCGTGGCCCGCCGGGTGCAGCCACAGACGGCGGCGCCAGCACGAGGCCAGCGCGACCTGCCGATGCGCGTGCGGCCGCACTCGGACGAGGCGGTGCCGGTGTGGGTGGACCGGACGATTGTGGTTCTGAGCGTCGTCCTGGGCGCCATGCTGCTGCGGCTGGTCTTTGGCTGAGAAGCAAGACAATACGGAAACAGAGTGGCGGAGGGACAGGCGGAGTGTTAAATTAAGGTATATGCCGGAGGGCATCGGATTTCTGAGGATCTATCTAGGCGTTGGCGGTCCATTTCAGGCGTTACGGTTTCTTTGCGTCGCTCTTTTATACCAGTTCACATTTAGATCCCAATCTATGCAAAGGGGCAAACTGTGAATGAATGCACTTTTTTTTGGCTCTTTCAGTGTGCTTGCTGACAATGTTGTCCCCTCTGGGTATCGGTGTGGCCTGTGGTGATGTACATAAAAGCAAAAATACCAATGGCAACTGACGCCTCTAAACAAAAACGCCCTAACTATGAATAAGTAGAACCAAACGGGCCAAGACGGAATCCCAAAACTGATAAGAATACAAGCACCAGATGACAACCACCAGGACGACAACAGCCGTATCACGCGTCACCACCGTCTCCGTCCTCCTCTTCGCCCGCAGCATCTTCGGCAATGTCGGCCAAAGACGCATCCCCGGCATCTTCGGCATCTTCGTCTACCTCGTCCAGGTGCCTGTTGTTGTCGCCAGCGTCGGGGACGGGCACATCCGCCGCGACATGCATCTGGCCCACCAGCAGCCACCACCATTCGGACACGGAGTGGCTGTTGGGCGGGTGGTCGACTGTGTCTACAGGTGTCGTCTTGTCCCTACGGCCGCCCCGGAGAATACCCGCGGCCGTCGCCCAGTCCGTCAGCATCTGCACTTCAAACGGCTCGACGATCGGCCGCAGGTGTGCCGCCGTCTCGCCAACCGGCGTCGCGCCGCGCGTGGCCAGCAGAAACACCACGGCGCCCGCCAGCCGGGCAAACCAGGCGCGGTCCAGGACGCCAAAGAAGTCGCGCCAGATGGGCATCTCCTTGTGGGCGCCCATCCGAGGGGGGGGAACGAGAAGGCTGGTGGTCTCCTCGGCATTGACACTGCTACTGGCACCACCCCCATCCCGCGTCACAGACGTCGCCACGCGCTGCAGCAGGGCGGCCAGGTCGGCGTCGTCGTTGAAGACGTATGTGTCCGTGGGCACGATGCGGGTGCGGAACCGCTGGTAGTGCTTGGGAAACTTGCGCGATTCGTAGTTGCCCGGCTCAAAGCCAAAGGGAATGCGGGGCGCGTCCACGGCCTCGACGACGACGCGGCCGTGCGCCTGCAGGTTCATGAGCGCCATGATCATGCCGTCGTCGTTGGTGTCGACGGGGATCTCGTAGGACGGCGCATCCAAGCCATCGCCGCCGCGGCCGCGGCCACGGCGAAAGCACGCGTCCAGGGCGGCCTTGAACGCAAACGCCTGCCGGAACTTGTCCTCCATGGCCGCCTTGTCGAGCGTGCTCTCGTAGGCCTCTGTCAGCGTGTACATGCGGCCGCCCAGCGCCATCATCGACTTGGTGCGCCGCAGGATGCGGTCCGTGGTCAGGTTCGCAATGACCGTTTGCAGCAGGGCGTTCGTGGCCGTCTCGTCGAGCACGCCGCCGCCGCCGCCGTCGACGACGCCGAGGCTGCCCAGCGTGAGCAGCCGTCGCTTGATGGTGGAGGGCTGATAGCGCGCATGGGGCGTGCCGCAGAGCGCCCGGATCCACGAGCGCGCCACCAAGTACCTCAAGTCGTCCAGGGCGCCCGCATGCACGGCCTCGGCCGGCGTGAGGGGCGCCGGCCGGTCAAGGGTCGCGGCTGCGGCCTCGGACGCCGTGTCGTGCAGCCGGTTCCAGACCGAGCGCGACACGTGGAAGAAGTCCTCCCGCCAGCCGGCCGCGCGCGACGGCGGCAGGTCGATCAGCGCGTGGCGCTCCTCCAGCGCGTCTCGCGTGGCCGGCAGCGTGTTCGCGTCGTGGCGCATCAGGCGCAGCGCCCAGCCCACGACCCGGCCCCAGTCGTAGGCCAGGACGTTGTCGTAGTCGAGCGGCGGGATGGCCTGCTGCGCATAGGCGTCGATGTAGGCCTGCTGGAACCGCTCGGTGAACTTGTCCAGGTACGGCTGGCGCTCGCGACGGGTGTTCTTCCAGAAGTCGCGCAGCGCCGAGAGCCGCTTGTCTGGGAACAGCCGCATCATGAGGCCCCAGTCAATGGCCTGGCCCAAGCCGCCCAGAAGCGTCCTGACCACGACAAACGCGGCCACAAGCGTGTCGTTGGTCGTCCAGTCCACACCGCCAGCGCCAGCCTCGGACGAAGAAGGAGTAGAAAGAGGGCGCATATATTCGGCCGGCTTCTGCGGGTACGCGGTGAGCTCGCGCCGCGAGTTCATGACGTACTTGGCCTGCTGGGTCTGCTTCTCCCGCAAGGCCGCCAGCTCGCTGCTGCTGCGCGCCCCTTTCTTACGTGGGGCGGGCGTGGTCGGTGCCAGGTGGTTCGCCGCCGTGTCGTCCGCGTCCAGCAGGCCGTACGGGATCGTGTTGACACTGTACAGGTTCTTAGGCAGCCATCGCAAGGGCGGCTGTGCGGCGGCGGCGTCGTCCGCGGTCGCGTGCGGGCCTGGGAAGGCCAGGTGGAGGAACACGTAGCGGGGCGCCACGCTGGGATTGCGCAGCAGGTCGGTGCCGGCCTGGGACATCTCCCAGCTTCGGCAGGACTCGAGGTCGCGCGCGAAGATGCCGTCGGGCGTGTCGCCGAACGCGGGCAGCTTGTGGTTGGCACGAAGCAGGGACGCGCACTCGGCGGCGGTCCGGGGCAGGTTGGCGCGCACCAAGGCCTTCCTCGTCGGCATAAACCCGTCCATGGTGAAGCTGGCGTCGCTCTGGCGCTCAAAGGACGTTTCCGACAAGACCGGCCACGCGCCCGGCGATGTTCTGCGCAGGTCGTAGAGCGTCTGCGTCTTGGTCGCGAACTTGTACGCACGCGGCGGCGGCAGCCGGGTGGCCCGGCTCGAAATGCGCTGGCCAACGGCGCCGTAGGCAAGGCCTTCACGTTCAACGTCTTCAGCGTCCTGGCCATCGTCGAGCTGGGTGTTAGGCGGCAAGAAGTGGACAAACGTCGTGAAGCCGTCGGAGCCGTCGGTCCTAGTGTTAGCTGGCTTGGTCTTGCTTCGGTTCCGGGGCATGTCGTCTTCCGACAAAAAGAACGACGCCGGCAGGCTGTCGAGGCCGGGGTTGCCCGTCTTCGCAGAAGCGGCGCTTGCTGTCGTGCCCAGGCCCGTCCCTGTTCTGGTGCCGCTGCTGGCTTGGTCGGGCCGGACGGTGCGAAGCGCTGGGTCAATATTGGCTTCGTCATCGTGTCCCTGCCCTTCGCCGTGGAGAGTACCGCCCAGCGCCTTAAGTAGAGTGTTCTCCGAGGCCGGGCCAGTGGACTTCGTTTTGCGGCGCTTGGGTGTCTGCTCTGCCACGGCGCCGCCAAGGATGTCGCCCGTCGTGAGCGCGGCTTTCCGCTTCCCGGTGGGCGTTCTCTGCTGCGACGCATCGCCGTCCTCGTCGTCGCCGTAGCCGACAAGGCGGACAGAGCTCGCGTTCGGCCTGGCCGCCTGCGGCTGGTCGTAAAAGGGAGCGCTGAGGACCTCGATCTCGGGCTGCAGCGCCCGCCGGCTTCTCGTATTCCGCCCGGCTTCCTTGTCGAGGATCTTCAGAATGGCCAGGTCCTTCTCCGTGGGCGCAAAGTCGTCCGGCACATACGTCTGCGGAAAGGCGGATTGGATGCGCGCTTTCCATTTGCCAGCCATGGTCGAGCCGAACAGGTCCGTTCCGGGGCGTGCTAGGAGGCGACAGTAGATGAACTGGCCCCGGGCGTCGCGGAATCCAAACGTGTGCTCTTCGACGTCCTTTGCCATTTCGAGCTTCTTGACGGCAGCCTTGACAATGGCGAGCGTCGGCGGTTCTTCGCCTGAGAACCTGCGGGTGTAGACACAAAACACAGCGTGCCACAGAGAACGGTCTCCCGGAAAGATGCCGCCGTAGTAGTCGACCAGATAGCGTATGATGGCCACGACAATGTGTAAGCGCAAGGAGGACGGCGTCAGCTTCGTGCTGTTCTTGGGCAGCGGTGGCATCGTAAAGCCTGCGGGCCCTTTCCTGCCAGGCAAGTTGATGCCGTCCACGTCCGTGTGCGCGAGGCCTGCCGCGGTCGACGGAGTACCAGCGGCCTCTGTAGGGAGGGGAGGGTATTGTGGTTCCTCTGTACGAGCCGTCGGCTGTCGTAGAGCGGTCTCGTCCACCGGTGGCGGCGTGCTGCTCTTAAAGCGCGCTGCAGCCAGCTCGTCGCTCGCTCCGACGGCATCCTCCATTGGGGTGTCTTCGATGACCACCTGAGCGGGTAGCTTGGCAGGTGGTTTGGCAGGCAGTTTGACGGGCAGTTTGGCAGGCAATGTGTCCGGCACGTTCAGGGGTTCGGCACGCATATCGACGTCCACAACCTGAGACGACTCGTCTGTCGCGTCCAGCCAGATTTGGGCCGCGCTGACAATGCCGCGGGGCCGATCGGCTGGTTCGTCGTCGCTGCTGTCCGAGTCTTGCAGTCGGTACGGCCGTCGACGGTTGCCGTGCACCTTGATCGGCTGGCGGCCGTCTTTCTTCGGCGACACAGACGACGCGGCCGACTCAGACGCGACGGAGAGCGCCGGCGAGTGCGAGCGGGTCGACGTCGACGACAGCGGCGAGGCTTCCCGGAAGGCGCCAGCGGGGTGTTTTCGCTTGCGAAGAGCACGGCCGCGGACGGTACGGCCTCTGGCTGACCCTCTGTCGCTGCCGGTTTCGTTGTCGGTGCCGTTGTCGTCTTCGTCGTCCCTTTGCTCTGCGCGCCGTCGTTCTGCCTCGCGCTCTTCCTTCTGCTGCCTCTTCTTGGCCGCCTTTTCTTCGGTCGAGACGGGCACGTAGTTGGGGTTGCAAGCGGTGCGCGCTTTGGTCTGGTGGTACTGCAGGCCGAGCAAGTTCTTCCAGACGCCCGAGCACGTCTCGCAGACAAAGTCCTTGGTCTCGGCGGGCGGCCGTCCTCGCTTCTTGTTCTTCGTGCCGCGCAGGCGACCACGGTTTGGCGTTGGCACAAGGCCGTCGGGGCCTTCTTGTGGTACAGGAGTGGTCTCGCCGCCGTCGCCGTCGTCTTCCTGTTCTTGCTGGGACTGGGACTGTTGTTTCTGAGGCTGTTCTGGAGGGTTGGGAGATTGTAGGGCGATTAGTGCATCACGCAGGGCCGCGGCAAGCTTGCTGTTGTCGTCGTTCCCGTCGTTTCCGTCATCCAGGATAAAGACAAAGGGCCAGGTTGCGTCGGATCTGCTCTCATTTGGGGCTGCATCGCCGTCTTTGTGAGTTTTGTCGCCGTCACCGGCCTCACAAGCTTCCAAAACAAAGGCTTGGCCGTCGCCACCGGGCGCCCTGCGGATGACTGGATCGCCGACCACGTTGTCTGTGGCAATGGTGATGGGCCCCTTTGGGTTCGCCGGACGACGGCCGCGACGGGGGATGGCAAAGGTAAAGGTGAGCGTTTTGTTGACGGTGTCGACAGTGAGGCGACCCGGTTTGCCGTTGTAATGGCAGGCCACCGGCGCGAGGGCAACAGGCTCAGGCCGTCCCTGCCCGGTTTGGACGCGTTGCTTACGTTGGACATCCAGGCCCTCGTCGTCCCGGTCAGACCTTCCGTTTCTGTCCGCTTCGGCCTCGCCTTCCTCGTTGTCGGCCGCGCCTGCCTCGACTGGAGCCTGGTCGTCCAAAACAGGAAACTTCTTCTTTGGCGGTCGTCCTCGCTTGCGCTTTGGTGGTGACGGTTTCGTCTCTGCTGCTTCTGCCGCTTCTTCAGCTTCTACAGCCGCCTCGACGTCTTTATCTTCCGCGCCAGTGGCATCGGCCGCGGTCTCGACTGGCTTGACCTTGGGTGGACGTCCACGCCTCTTGGGAGTCACAGGCGCGGCAACAGGGTGCACGTCAAGGGCATCGCCGTGCTCTACGGCGGCTTCTGCGTCGGCCATTTCTGTGTCATCGTTTTCAGCGTCTTCAGCTCTGACCTTGGGCGGCCGGCCTCGCCTGCGTTTGGGCGGCGGCGTGCCTGCGTCGACGCTGTCGATGGCGTCGCGATCTGCATCACCTCTCGGCGTACCGTTGCCGTCCCCGTCCCCGTCCCCGTCCCCGTCCCCGTCCCCGTCGGCGTCTCTGCGCCTGCCTCTTCCTCCTCCTCCTCCTCCCCCTCTTCCGCTGTCCCTGCCTCGGGGTCCGTTCTTCTTAGGCCGGCCGGCCCTCTTGCGCACATGCAGCGCCGTAAACTTGGCCTCCTGCTCGGCCAGCTCGTCGGCCGTCATGGGCGGCGGCAGCGGCGCGAATCCGTAGAGACGGCGCAGCTCTTCGGCCGGGAGATCGAACAGCCGGCCGGCGTCGTGCAGCGCCCAGAAGGTGGCGGCGTCGGCGCGTGTCGCGGCCGACGCCGCCGCGGTGTCTTGCTCAATGGCCTCGATGGACTCGCCGTTGGCGATGCGCTCGGCCAGCTTGGCGTTCTCGAGGGTGCGGAACAGGTAGGCCTTGTTCTTGCCGGCGCGGGCGGGCTCGCAGTGCAGCTGGAAGCGGAGCAGGTGGTCGGGCTGGCTGCCCGGGCGCGCCATGGCGGTGACGAGCGAGAAGACGTAGCGGGCAAAGGACGGGCCCAGGGTGGCGCGGCAGATCTCGGGCGACGTGATGCCGTCGATGCCGGCGCGGTCGACGGTGTCGTAAATCAGGTTGGCCAGGGGCACGTCGAGGGCCCAGGCGGGACGCGAGCGGCCGGCGACCTGCGTTCCCATCAAGCTGCTGCTGCCGCCACCGCCAGCAGCATCGTCGTCGTCGTCGTCCTCCTCCTCCTCCTCTTCCTCGAGCGCCGCCATGCTGTCCAGCTCCTTCTTGCGCTTGGCGCGCAGCTCGGTGATGGGGGCGCGACGGCGGCCGGCGGCCAGGTAGACGGCCCACTCGCCGGGGGTGGGGTCGCGCTCAAACTTGATGCAGTCCTTGAACAGCTGGCGCTCGTCCGGGCGCATGGCGGCGACGTACTTGAGGATGCCGGAGGCGACAAACTCGCGCGAGGCGCGGGCCAGCGTGCGCATCTGCCAGCGCAGGCCGACAATGCCCAGCTTGACCTTGAGGTCGACGACGCGGATGACGCCCCAGGCCTTGACGATGGCCAGGATGGTCTGGCCAAACGAGGCAAACTCGATGGCGTCGCCGATCCAGCGGTTGCGCCAGGGCACGGGGGCGAGGTCTTTGGTGAGGAACTCGCGCGAGAAGTCGATGCCGCTGCTGGCGAGGTCCTTGGACGAGAGGAGGGCCGGGGTGGCGGCGTCGTCGGCAACTGAAGCTGCTGCGGCTGCTGTCGGCTCCGGTGCGCCCGCGTCGAGCTCGACGGGCGCAAACTCGGCCAGCCACAGCATGCTGGTGCGGTAGCCGCGGGCGATGGTGGTGCGCTTGACGGCGTAACCCTTGGCGGCCAGGAAATCCGTGCGCTTGGGGACCGAGCGCTTGTCCTGGCCGACGTTGTCGCGCAGGTCGGCCTGCAGGATGCCCTTGGTGCGTGCCGCCGCGATGCCCTGCAGACACTGCCACTCGAGCATGGGCACCTTCTTGTAGTCGACGTCGTGGCCGGTCAGCGTGTACCAGATGGTCCTTTCGGTGGCGTAGAGGCGTGGCCGTGTGGTCGGGTCCTCGTTTGCAGCGGCTGCCGACGCCGATCGGCCACCCGCACCCGCACTCGCACTCGCACTCTTGCGGTTTCGTTTCCGCTTTCCATCGGCGGCCGGCGCTGCGAGTGCGGTTGCGGCCCTGTCAATCTTGCTGTCCTCGGCGTCCTCAGCCGCCGGTTCGACTGCCACAGGCGGCGGGGGCTCGGGAAGGGCGAGGGCCTCGTCCAACGACAGGTGGCCCCGGCTGCCGTCGCGGCCCACCAGAATCTCGGGCCGCTCGACCAGCCAGCCCCAGGCTTTGCGGGCCAGTGGCATGTCGACAAACCCGTCTGTCGACGCCGCGGTGGGCGTCTTGCTGCTGCTGCCGCCATGGTCGCCGTCCACGGCTTCTGTCTTGGGCTGCGAGCGGCCATTAAACCGGCTCACGGCCGTCACAAAGTCCGCCACGCGGAAGCCTAGCCGAATGTCAGTGTCCATACGGTGCAATAAACAACGCCGACTGCAATACGAACCTGTCTCGCCGCAGTAGGCCGTCTCGGCGACGAGCCAATCGATCAGCTCGTCGAGTCCTCTGGCCATGGCTGCGGTGCGCGTGGCCGCATGCTGGGGCGGTGCTGTGATGCTGCGGTGTTGCGTCAAAGTAGAGGCCGGTAGTGAATGCTCAGTGAAATAACCGTCTGATAGCTGATGGAGATGGTGTGCTGTAGAATGTGTTGTAGATGTGTTGATGATAACCGGCAATAAAAGGCAAAAAAGAGTAAATGGAGCTCTAAAAAATGGCACAGGGCGGGGCTCGAACGCGTGTAGTCTTGCGCGTGTAGCCGTGTGTGAATGGGGCAGGTGCCAGACTAAAGTGGCTCCACTTTTATTCGCCACAGCGACAGCTAAAGACGGAGCAGAGAAAGCAGAGCATGCAGCAAAGGGCCCGAAAAGATGGACCACAGCAATCTACAGTGTCTTGTTGGACTCAGGCATATCTTACATACGTCTCGGCCAGTCGTTGTCTTGTCTACGTAGGTGTCTGGCCTGCGAAGGTGTACCCCGTCTGCGAGACGAATTACGTCACGTGATCACGATGAGAAGGGATCCTGTTTTCTTTGGCTGATGCTCCAAAGCGCTCCAATACTTGTATTCCCGCTGTATGAATGCCTCCTACTTGTTCTCGGCTCTTGTATCCTCACGTCGGGAGAACCCGCGTGCCCTTGCCTCGTGCGCGGTCGCCGGGTTTCGTGACACGGCCCGCGGCCACGGCACCCAGCCGCCGGTGGACGCCGTCCTTCTTGGCCGACGCAGCGCCGACGGTCAGCCCGGCCACCGCCGCGGCCACCTCGGCGCTGCCCTTGCCGCCGCCGGCCTTCTTCTGCTGCGCAAACTTGAACTTGCTGCTGTCGATCTTGGTCAGCTCCGGCGGCGCGGTGGCGGTGCCGTGGACGCCGGCGCGCACGGTGCTCTTGGTGGCGGCGGCCTTTTTGCGGTTGAAAGCGGCCCAGACGTCGTCGTCGGCGGCGGTGGCGGCGCCGTAGTTCTTCTTCTTCTTCTTGCCGTTGGCGCCGCCGCCCTGCTTGGTGGCGAGGCCCTGCTGGAAGTCGAGGCGCCACTTGACGCCCAGCGTCTCGTCGAGCTCGGCCTCGTGCTCCTCGGCCTCTTCGCGGGCCTCGGCCTCGCGCTCCTTGATGCGCGCGTCGTCCTGGCGCCACTGGTCGTAGAGCTTGTGCAGCTTGCGCTCCTGCTTTGTGCGGTACGTCTTGGCGATGCCGAGCGGGTCTTTGCCGCCAGCGCCGCCGGCCACAGCCGTTTTGGCGAGGCCGGCGAGGGGCAGGGCCGCGTCGACGCGCGAGGCAAACTCGGACAGGCGCTCGCCGGGGCGGATTGTGAGGGCTTCGGCAGGCGCGGCATCCGAAGTGGAGGCAGAGGTAGGAGCGGCAGCCGCAGTAGCAGAAGCGGCTGCCGCTGCTGCCGTCTTCGTCGTGGACGCGTCGGCTTCTTCATCGTCTCCCCCGGCAGCCGCCGCCGCCGCCGCCGCCGCCGCGGCCCGCTCTTTTGCTAGCCGCTGCTTCTTCTGCTTCTTCGTCTCCACGACACCCGTGTCCAGCCCTTGCCGAACGCGCTTGCCGCCTGCCAGCGACATGAGACGCCGGAAGGCGCGCGGTGTGTCATGGCTGGCCTTGGTGCTGGCGCTGACGCTGTCCTTGTTGGCCTCCCGTTTCCGTCGTGCGGCGGCACTTGTGGCAGCAGCACCCTTGCCGCCTTTTGCCTTGGTCGACTTGGTTGTGCTCGTCTTGGCCGACTCGGTCTTGGCTGGTTTTGTCGGCAGTGGCCGGGCGATGCGGTCTGGGGGGAGGTCGTAGCTGTAGGAGGCAAGCCGGTCAGCGGGTCAGCGGGTGGGAGTGATATGGAGGCGGCTTCTAACAGTATAATCTTACATGGAGGCGTCCTGGTCCCGCCGCGTGTGTTTGTGAGGCATTGTGAAAGGTGGGAGGCGGTTGATGGGACAGAAGAGAGGGAAGTCGACGATCGATCGTTAATGGGCGCAACGAAGGCGCCCGGTCCGTGGTTGCGTTGTCGCGATGTCGCGTGGTTGTGTGGTCGCCGACTAGAACTGTTCAGTCTCGGGCGATAAACAGAAAAGTCTTGGTGGGGGTTCTGCTCGCGTCGTCGTAAAGATGGCTGTTACTGAAGAAAAGCTTATCGTAATTTTTTTTTGGAAGTTGTTATCGATAAGCGGATTGTTTTTGGTGGACTGCAGCCTAAGTCATTAGCAGCTGTTTGAGCCTCGTTCTAGGCCCTTTGGGACAGATAACCTCCACTAACACGAGTTATCGCTCGATGACGCCCGCTAACAGGGGAAGCACTCCCAGTGCCCACCTGCTCTCTGGCTGGTGCCACCACACAAGTCTACGCATCTCCTGTATGAGACTAAGACAACTGAATGTAGCCCTTCTCTTGGCTGCTTTGCAGAAACAAAGTGACAAAACAGCTGGACTTGCATCCGTCCCAGACGTTGCACCATTTCGCAAGTTCCTCCCCCTCAACCTTTACTCTGCGAAAAGATTGTTACCTGCTTGAAGTATATTGCTATATTGTGTTCATTCTGCGACAGAATTATCATACCTGGGTCCTCTCAGTCCATATAGATATAGCACCCGAGTTGGTATACTCTGTATTTTTTTTTTCCTTCTCGTTATTCTTCGTCATATACCATTGATCAAGTAATTACTCGCCCAGGGTTTACTTTTATTTTGTTTCCGTCCGTGTCCAGTTTCTTGCCTCTACAGAGCCCGCCAATCCTACCAATCCGATGGTATTCCGTCTCGTCTACTATATGCCCAGTCGTGACCATGAAATCACTTACACCAGGCACAAGCACACCGCTGGACTGGACGACGATGCAGTGAGTCTAATGTCGAGAGCACCGCGTATCGTCTTGTCTGCAAGTCGGCTGCATTTGAAGAGTCTTGGCGGAGCAGACGTCCCCAAGTGGGAGCCGCTGGGAGAGAAGAGGGGAGCGTAAGATGCCGGGTTATATCCGAGCGACGAGCGTTCGAGGAAGGAGCTGTCTGGCGAACGTATTCTGGCCACTTCTACCGAATTTCGAGACATGTCTGTCTTAATTGCATTACATTCTGTGTTTTTCTTTTCTTTTTCTCTTTAACAATAAGGAGCATCATGATGCCCTTATTTTCACTTATTGTAGTACGCAGTAAGAAATACCGAATTGTTGTTATGGTGTATCCCAGTGTCTCCAGATTGCGGGGTCGACATGGCCACAAGCTTGTCGCATCGCTCTTGCCGTGCTTGGCCGTACCATCGGTCCATATATCCGCTCCCTGTGCTCCGTACGTTTTGTAGCGGGGTTTTGTCACAAGTCGAGCTGCCGGAAACATCTCAGGACAACAAAACGCAGAGAATATCAAAACGACGAACAGAACAAGCACAGCTTTGCTCGATAGTACAGCCCTCAGATAGCCTCTTACACCCACTAACCACCAACATGCCGGACCAGCCCAAGCTCGCGTCGCTTGATGTATGTCACTGGGCGTTTGGGAAGAAATGATGAAACAACTTGCCTGTTTGCAGCCTTTTTGTAAAGAAACACTGCTAACAACGTTCTCCCGCACAACCGTCTAGGACTCCATCGTCTCGCGCCTCCCGTCCCACGCCCAGTCCCTCTTCGCCGCCAAGACCGAGCGCGGCCTCACGTTTGCCGCCATCGCCGACGCCCTAGGCCGCAGCGAGGTCGCCGTCGCTGCCATCTTCTACGGCCAGGCCACGGCGTCGGACGAGGACGTCGCCAAGCTGGCGCCCCTGCTGGGACTGGACCCGGCGACCCTCCAGTTCCAGATCGGCGGTGTCTTTCCTGACCGCGGCCGCGCGGGCCCGATGCCGCCCGTCGAGCCGCTGATCTACCGGCTCTACGAGATTGTGCAGAACTACGGCTACGCGTACAAAGCGGTGATCAACGAAAAGTTTGGGGACGGCATCATGAGCGCGATTGCCTTCAGCACGACGGTGGACAAGGAGGTGGACGGGGACGGCGTGGCGTGGGTGAACATTAATCTGCGCGGCAAGTGGCTGCCGTTTACGCGGTTCTAGGGACGATGGGTGCTGCGAAGGTGAGGGAAAAGAAGAGGACCGCACGATGAGACTGTAGACGTGAAGCACGGAGGTGAAGCGACGAGCGTGTCAACGATGCAGGTCGTCTTATGTCGACTTGGGTTGTCTTGATGACCATCGACAACGGCAATAAAAAGATTGCAAAGTACGTCCAAGACAGCGTGGGCAGAAAGATATGGGATTAATTGATGTAAAGAAGAGAAAGTGGAAAGAAAAATTGAAAAAAAAAAAAAAAAAAAAAAAAAAAAAAATACCACAAGATGCACCTCTGGATTCGATAGAGGTGGTTGTGCCGTCTGTGGTGAGAAGAAAAGATAACGAAAAACGATGGACTGCCCAAGACTGCCGCCGCCCCGCTGTAAGTCCGGAAACGTGGGCGCTGGGCCATGGTCTGGGGTAGGACAATGGTAACGCTAAAAGCGGAACAATAGCAAGCCTACGGCGCTAGCAGGCAAAGGCGCTTTGATGCCAGCCTCGTCCACCAACAGAACAGCCTCGCAGACGTCAAAAACGACGTCAGGCGAGGTTGCGACGACGATGGGCGAACGCAAATGCCAATACAGGAGAAAACATAGGTGACGCATGACTCTTCTCTTGCCATTTTTGCCTGCCCCTGTCCCTGTCCCTAGTTTCGGCCTGGGGTCGAGGACGTATCAAGCGCCAATTACAAAAAAAATTATCCAAGATAACGACAACACCGGAATACGAGAGGTAAACGATGTCACCATTGTGCGTTGCTCCACATGAGTTGGCAGGAACAATAGTATGAATGTGTCCTCCGTGGACAGCTCATCCCTCGTCTCCCTCGGTCCCGAGCTTCCAATCTAGAACGTGGCCGGCGTCCTCTCGAAAGTCAGCGTCTTTGACCGAGGTGAGAACAATATCAACGCTAGTAAGAGGACAATATCAACCAGCACAAGGGGAGATTGCCAACGAGACAAATTAAACAAAAGACGACCATCAAAATATGCTTCTAGAACAGGTACAGAACAAAAACGGTAGTCACAGGCCCCTGTGGCTTGTTGGCGCAGGACGAGGTAGGGCGGGGAAAGGGTGTCGATGGACGTTGCAGACCACGAAAACGTCTGCGGCAACAAGCAGGATGGCGTTCCGTAACACACCAAAGTGACATGTCCAACTACAGTTCGAGTCAGTCGACGCTAGGAGAATCGTCTGGAAAGGACAGCATCTCTTTGAAGTCAACGATTGTTGTTATGATTGTCGACCATCAGATCCATACTATCCATGCCATCCACTCCCCCCCCCCCCTCCTTCTCCACGCACCGTGATAGTTCTCCGTTCTTTCAACCTTGTAGGATAAACACCTTCATTGACAGGGTCACTCTCCTTTCTCTTTCGGGCTGCCGTAAACGGATGCTGTTCACGTCCACGAGGCCCAGATGGCAATATCCGTTGTCCGCTTCCGCTTTCGACCCCTTCAATCTCCTTGACGCCCCCTGATAATGGCCCTTTGCACTCCTGACCTTGTACCTCAACGTCTCCACTCCTCCATTCTGTTGATATTGTTCCACTCTTGCCAGAGGCAAGCCTGAACATGCTCTTTCTCCTGGTCGTTTTCGGTTTGTTTCCGTTCTTTTCGTCTGGGTTCGTCTCCATTCCAGACTCCCTCGCGACGTGTTGGATGGTCATCTGCGTCCTCTAGCGTTTCCATCTGCACACTTTCTTTCTCCTGTTCGTTATCGTCAGACTTTCTTCTTTCAATGCTCGTCGTCCCTTCTTTCGACAAGCTTCTTTCGGACATCTCCACGACGTCGTCTCGCCGAGAATCAAAGCACAAACCACCATCACAACTCCACCACGCCACTGCCTTTGACCGCATTCGACCACACACTGTCTTGACGACTCGACACTCTTCTCTACAGTTCTTTCCGTCTCTGTCTGTCAACTCGTTCTCAACAAGTCTGCCTCGATTTTCTGTGCCTCGATTTCGAATATAAATATCCCCCTTCTCGCCCGTCCTCATCTCCTCATTTTCCTTCTCTTCTCTCCATCCACAATCATCTCCCAATCTTCACTTCCACTTCCACATTTTTCTACAAACTTTCTTTGTTTTTTTAAAACAAACCCCCTCCAAAATCAAAATGGACGCCCAGACCGCTACTCAGTCTACCCAGGTTGGCTACGTCACCGGTGGCTCTTGCACCGTCATGTAAATCGCCTCTTCTTTCTCGTTCCCTGACAGGGAACAGAAAGACGGCGATGTGCATGGTCCTTGTCTCCGCCTCTGACAGGGAGTGACGTGTCAACCATCTCCGAGGGCTTCCCTCTGAGACCACACTCTCTCGACGAGACAACACGATGCATCAACGATCCAACATGAACGACAGCCATAAAAAAACCAAAAACAAATACGGCACTTACACCCTCCGCCGTCCTTCACTCTCTCTCACAAAAAAATACTCTTCTCTCTTCACCTCTTTTTGTCTTGCTTCCTGACTACTCTTCTGTTTTCATCTGTGCCGACAAGAACGCCTCGGTGCCCGACGAAATACTGAGGATACGCCCTTTCGAAGCAACAGAGCGTCCTGGAGAGGAAGAGCCCCAAACCCGCTTTCAATATACTTTTCTCTTGCTTCTGGATGGAGGACCTGTGCAGGATGAGAGGAAAGGAGCATTAGTCACTGACTTGTTCTCTTCTCTCTGGGCCCAGGGGTTGTCTGCACTCCAGCTTTTTTTATCGTTCTCTCTTCTCTTTTACTGTCTTTCGTTGTCAACTTCATTTCGGGTCTTTATCTATTTTTTGTCCTTGGATAACAATGAATTGGGATCTTGTGATGATAAGGTGGTGAAAGGGGAAGGGAACGGGGAATTCTGCTCTCAAATGGTCGACAGCTTGCTGGCCCGGACGGTCTTTGGCTCTTTGTTTTTTTCTTTCTACTTTGTTCTTACTCCTGCATATCTTCTCGACAGAGCTCCCTGTCTCATAATAAAATACAGGCCCACGGCTCGAAATGGCCGTGGGTACTTTTTAACTAAACATGTCTTCAATACTCGATGCAAATGTGATTTCAGTACTGTCTTGACTTGCATGTGACTGCTTGGACGGTCTCTGCTATTGATGTGTAAAGCCTCTACACAGAAATAGGCCTACCAACATATCCACCGCCTCCCCTCAACGGTGCAGCCATCCCTTGCCGTTCTCCACGTACCCGCGCTGCTCCATCTTGTCCACGTCCGCCTCCTTGCTGGCCGCCCAAAAGGCGAGCACCGGAGGGAGCCTCGTGTACGCATGGAACGCCGCCTTGTCCCGGAACCGCATCAGCAGCCGCGCGTCCGTGTCGACGTCCTGGCTCGCAAACGCCACCCATGTCAGGATCCCGCCGTCCTGCGTCGGCGCCGCCGCCTCAATGGCAGGTGCCAGCGCCGTCAGCCGCGCCGCCACGCGGTCCCGCGCCTCGGCCGACGTGCACTTGATCTTGACGTCGTACATGAAGCCACAGGGGCGGCCGTCGCCGGGGCGGTCGAGGAAGCCGCCGATGCGGGCGTAGTGCTGCAGGTCGAAGCCGGTGGTCATGTTGGGCAGGGCGACGGGGATGAATGCGGACTGCATGGTATTGCTGGTGAAGTGGACGCTGTAGAGGCTGTCGCGCGTGTCGTAGACCTCAAAGGCAAACATCAGCGGGGTGTTTTCGACGTCGTCGGCAAAGTCGCAGGGGATGCCGAAATAGTACGTCTCGGTGGTGGGCTCTTCGGCCCAGGCGTACTTGGCGAGTTCATCGTAGGCGGCTTGCCACTGGGAGAGTCAGACGTTGTTATTCGTGTGTCTCTGAAGACTACGACGTCACCTTCAAGGCGTGGAGTACAGAATCCGTGGGCCTGGGGAACCTACTGTGTTGTATTTGCCTGGCAGGAAGTGCACAAAGGCAAAGAGATAGAGCTTGTCGTCTTGCGTTGTGAAGCCCATTATAGCGACTGGGAAGCAATGAGACGTGGTTAAGGTGATTATGGATGCGAGAAGGAGCAATGATTAAATACAAATACAAATACAAGTAAAAAACAAAGGGGGGGGTAAAAGAAAACGAAAGTATCCTCCTATTATACAAATGGACAAGATACCACATACCTCATCACCAACAACACACAAAGTTTTAGGAAGAGGGGAAACACCAGCAACAGCTTCGACAAAACGAACAACCAAAACGGAGTAGTAGATGTGTCTCGAGTAGCACAGCACCAAAGTATGGGTAGTAATGTCTTTTTCGCCGTCATTGGCGGCACCTCGATGGAGCTCTTTTGGTCTTGCTTTACGTGTTTTGGAGAATCGCTGACTCGCCTCTTTCTTCGGCAGCCGTAGTCCGAGGGCACGCTGGTTGGGGACGGGGCTCGCTGTTATCGTATCGCAGCTTGGCGGACGCTGGAGTCGACTGTTATGTCAACTCGCGAGCCGCCGTCTCCAAAAGACAATTGTGGAGAATCGACTAACACGGATAGACAGCTGTGATTGGCCAAAGCCCTGGTCACAGGAAAGGGAAAGAGTGGGGCAAGGGACCACACCCGCCAACATGGGGGAGCTCTTTCCTGCACAAGCTCAAAGCATCGGTGGCCCGGATTGCTTTACCCGGATTGGACAAAGGGAGACGTGCGGAAGGTGCGATTGGCGTTGTCGTCCTCTACAGCATGTGACGAAAGTGTGCAAGAGCAAACAACAGGCATATCGGTGGCAGTCTGCAGCCCTTCTAATCGCCATGGAAAACGACTGGCAGACTCTTCAGAGACGGCTCCGTGTGGACTACCTCCGTCCATCCACCGATGTATTTTCTGTCCGCCGCCTGTCCTGTGCGTTGAACGAACAACTTTTACCCCTTTTCTTATGGTCACATTTTCTGCCATTCGCTCTTTCTTGCACATCTACAAATTCACGGTGGGTCCAAGATGGTGATGGACGGAGAGGAGGAAGGAGCGATAGAGGCTGCTTCCATCGCACGTCGTCCATCGTACAGCAAAACACAAATTGTATTCATCTTGCAATCCTCGTCGAATTTGATAGATTATGCGGTATATTACCTTCTGTGTGTATACAGAGTACAGTGTGCACAAGAAATTAGGTTATGGTATCAATGTGGTGATAGCCGTCAACATAAGACACGGCCTCCTGGCAACATCCCCTCTCTTTCTGTCAACGTCCCAAATTCAGTCATTCTTTTCAGGTCATTCCCATCACGTCACCTCTCCCCCCCTCCCCCTCTAGTGGTACTTGTTCTTGTCGGCGTTGACGTCGTTCTCGAGGTAAATCTCAATCTTGTTGTTCATCTTCTTGTCGATGTCGTTGCAGCAGATGCACGCGATGATGGCGACAATGCCAAAGGACAGCGACGACAGCGCCGTCGTGCGCACGCCCACCACGTATGCCTGCTGGTAGGCCTTGCTGGCGGCGGCGACGACGGCGTCGGTGATGCCGGGCACGGCCTCGAGGGCGGTGGCGCCGAGCGGCAGGGCGGCCAGCAGGGCATTGACCGACGACTCGGGCAGACCGGCGGCCGTGGCGGCGGCGGGGACGAGCGTCTTTACGTTCTTGGTGGTGACGTTGGACAGGATGGTCGAGAAGACGGTGATGACGACGGCGCCGCCGGCGAAGCGCGAGACGCCGGCGAGGCCGCCGGCGATGCCGAGCTCGACCTGGTCGGTGCCAAACTGCACAAAGGCAATGGACAGGTACTGGGCCCAGCCGAAGCCGATCTGCTCGATGAACACGAGGGCAATGGCCAGGCCCTTGCGCTCGGGCGTCACGAGGCCCATGAGGGCGCCGAAGAGGACCATGACGAAGACGGACCCCGTCAGGGTCCAGCGCCAGTGGCCGATGCGGGTGCCGAAGACGGACAGCAGAAAGGCGCCGAAGCAGAGGCCGAGGTTGGCCGGCAGCGTCAGCACGATCTGGTCGCGGAAGCTGGTGGTGGCGTCGGTGAAGAAGACGTTGATCATGGTCGGGTAGATCACGTTGATGGCGTAGTAGAACATGGTGACGACAAAGGCGGCCACAAAGGGCGCCGTCAGGTCGCGGCCGCGGCCCTGGGTGAAGACGCGCGCGGGCGTCAGCGGCTGCTTGAGCGGCACAAACGTCTCGTACAGCGCAAAGACGAGCAGCGTGCCGAGGCCGGACGCGAGCGTGCCGACGACCTTGGGGTCGCTCGAGGGCAGCTGGATCGAGTAGTTGATGCCGACGAGCGTCAGCACGGCCGCCACCGTGAACAGCAGCGCGCCGCCGTAGTCGAGCTCGCGCACGGCCTGGCGGAAGGGCAGGCCGCGCGGGTGCGCCGGCGGGTAGTAGTACAGAAACAGGCCGAGGAACGAGAGCGCCGCCGCAATGGCCGGGCCGTAAAACAGCCAGCGCCAGGCCGACGTGCTGACGGCCACGGCGAAGCGGCCGGCCACGGGGCCCACGACGGCGCTGAAGAGCACAAACAGGTCGGCCAGCACAATGGCAATGTGGCGCCACTTGTTGGGCAGCAGCTCCGGCAGCGCAAACGCCGCCAGCTGCGCGTTGCCCGCCCCGAAGCCGATGAGGCCCATGGCCGCCAGCATGGCCGTGTTGCTCTTGGCCGAGCCGCCGACGATGAAGCCGACAAACAGCAGCACGTTGCCGCCCGTGATGAACCAGCGCCGGCCAAACAGGTCGCTGTTGGCGCCGCAGATCATAAACGCAATCGTGATCGTGATGAGGTAGATCGAGACGTACCACGCGTACGCCGTCGGGTCGCCGAGCAGCGTGGCGACGGTGGCCGCGCACGAGTTGATGGCCGGCACGATCCAGAAGGAGATGCCGTAGCTGGCCGACAGGATGAAGACGACGATCCACGTCTTGAACGTGACCTCGTAGTCCTCGTCGTTTTCGGGAATGTAGCGCCGCGACGCCGTCGTGCCCGCCGCACCGCCGCCCTCGGCGCGCTCGACGGCGGCCTTTTCGCTGTCGTGTGCGTCCGCGGCAGGCGAGGCCTCGTGCTCGGACGAGCTGTGCTCCGTGGCCGCCGCGGCGGGCTCGTCGTGAGCGACGGCCGTCTGGGCAGGCTGCGTGTCAGCCATGGCGAGGAGGGGAACAAAGGAGATTAAATAATATGAAAGAAAACACTAAAGACGTGTGGACGTCTGTGGTTGGATATCTCTGGTATCACAATAATAAAGAAAATAAAGGAGGTAAGAAAACACGGCTCCAGAGTATGAGGGAGGAGAAACGAGAGAGCAGGCCGGGTCAAGGACTGGGGTGGATGCACCTTGATATAGTTGAACCTGGTCCAGGGACAGTCACTAAGAGAAAAAACATAAACAAATAATAAAAAATACAAAGATGACAGAAAGGTATGGGTAGCTCTGGGGTCCCTGGGGGCTGGGAGCTGGGAGCTGGAAGCTGATGGCCTGTGTGGATGGATCGACGACAAGGGCGAACGGCGTAAATTCACACCTGCTTCGTTTGGGGTAAGCTTGTTTTCTTTTCTTTAATTTCCATTTCCTCTTTTACCATCCAAATCCTTTGGGTTGCTTGCAAGGCGTCTCGCCTTTGACAGCCTGACCCAAGAACCTTGGCTCGTGATCCTCTCCGATCATCTTCACATCCGAACTTCACCCCGAAGCACGATAATGCCTCCAGATCACGCCTACACTTTCCAGTCATCTCGTCCGTATTTCGATCTGCACTAAAGCCGGGTGCTGGATGCCCTTTCCTGGCACTTGTGACGCGATCCTGGGACGGTCTCGTTTTGGACAAAGCTTCCTCTACCCCATGACTGCCATTCTGTCTTCTGTCGCGTCTCCGTTGAGTCAAGGCGGATTGCGTCTATATGTTTGTCGTTTAGTCTGTAGTTCGTCCGAGTCCGTCCTTATTTCTCTCGTCTTTGCTTTGTGTCCTGCCTACGCCTTGTTGGGCCTAGGTCGAGTCTGATGCCAGTATCAATATCATGTTTGTTTCTATGAACAACTCATACGTTTATTAAATGCCAGCTCCTGCGTCCTCCAGTTTTTACTTTTGTTTTTCTTCTCGTCGTTCTCGTCAGTTGCTCGAAGTGTTGTGGTAATTCTGAACAACCTTCGAGTACCGTGCAAGTGATGATTCTCTAGAGAAAGTCCGAGTTATTGGCGTGAAGGTGGCCCGTCCAAACCACCAGATGCTTGCAAATCATCCCATTTTACACTCATGTCACTGCATCGTCTAGCAAGATCATCCTTTGTCTCGTGCATTTTGAAATTTGACTGTCGCCTGTCGCTCATCCGTTCGGTTTTTTTTTTTTTTTCTTGTTTCGTTCATTTCATGCAACGGCTGTGTCTCTTTGGCCAGAATTCACCCAGTCACCGGCCCCGGAAAACGACATCCATCCGCCCACTAACACTAACACGGCCGCACACCCACTCACAACTAGCGAAGAGACCCTTTGAAAAGTCAGGGGGTGATGACGTGCGGGGAACAGCGCAACGCACATTGCTGGTGTCCATTTGCAACGAGTCACATCACGAAACCCATCATGGAAGGACGGACGAGAACAAAGTATTGTCGTTCACTGCTTCTGCGCTTAAGATATTGCGTCGCGAAAGCGGTCAATAACTGCAAAATATAAGCCCTACGCATACCATCATTTATGATCACGCTACAGGTGAACATCGCCCTTCCGTTTGTCGTTTTCCATAGCACGACAATCACAGAGCACCAAAGCATGATCGTCTGGTCTTGTCGTCATGTGCCTCGATCGTCCGAAAGAGTCTGTCAGTTGTTTGTCATGACCTACATAACTTGTCCAGGGCATTGCAAATCTATCCAAGGACCACCCGCCGATGATACAGAGGCATGACCCGTGATGTACCACCGTACCGAATGCTGCGCAAGCTGGATCAGGATGCCCGGGGTCTTCTACCTCCAATCGCCGTTTACAAGGTCGTTTCGCACAATGACACCCAATGTCGCTTTGAATGTGCTGTGACCAACAGACAACGGTTGGTGATAAAGACGTTGCAGCCCACATTGACCCCCATATTCTGCAATACTGTTGGTGATGAGAGTGACAACTGTACGAGTATGAGTCTGTGGTACGACGGTAATGTCACAGCATGGGGGTCAACTTCCGTACTTAATTTGTATTGGGTGGGACAGGGACCACTTTTCGGGGCGTTCGACGGCCGCTTCCGCTGCCGCTGCTGTTGACAGCAGGAGCCAAATTGAGAATGTGCACGTGACGTAGTTCACGTGATGTAACTACGTTTGTCACGTGTCTCTTATCGAAAGCGGTGAGAGCCAAATCCACCCTGTCACCTATCAAGATACGGCAAAAAAAAGAAAAAAGTTGAAATTTCGCTGGGGCCATTTTCGCTGGGGCGTCGAGCGATGCAGATGGGCGTGCATTGGAGTCCTGTCGAGTATTGATTATTTTGAGCATTCCGCGACAACACCCACCCGCACACGACCACAGCCACACACACCGACACAATGGGACGAAGCAAGCTCAGAGTCGCGCTGGCCGCCGAGAAGGGCACCGACTTCAAGAAGCTCAAGGAGAAGAAGAAGTACAAGGCCCACCTGAAGGAGAAGGCCAAGAAAGCTGCGGTTCGTGGAGAGGACAAGGACGATGAGGACGACGAGGAGGGCGAGGATGACGAGGAGGAGGATGACGAGGATGAAGACGAGGATGAGCAGCGCGGTGCTCTGATTGACGACGAAGCGTCGGCGAGCGACGACGACGAAGAGGACGACGACGACGAGGAGCTGGGTGTAAGTCAGGACGGCGATAGCCCAGGACAGAGTGCAGCCGTACGCGGAACAGCATGCTAACCACGCCGCTTGCAGGCTGATTTTATTGCCGCCATGGACGACTCCGACGACTCGGACTCCGAGGTCGAGATGGAGGAAAAGATGGCACGGCCAAAGACGGCCGACAAGGCCGCGAAGACAAAGACGACCAAGACGGCCGCCGACAACGACGACGACGACGACGACGACGAAGCGGAGGCCGACAACGAGATGGCCTGGTCCGACGTCGACGAGGAGGAGCGCGCCGGCCTCGTCGTCCGCCGGCGCCAGACCATCAACAACACCGCCGCCCTGACCGCCGCCCTCCACCGCATCCGCATGTTCGCCCCCACCGACCCCTCCGTCCCCTTCCAGCTGCACCAGAGCGTCACCGCCGCCGTGCCCACCACCAGCCACCCCGACGGCACGCCCATCGACGTGTCCGACGACAAGGTCCGCGAGCAGGCGCTGTACGCCCAGAGCCTGGCCGCCGCCGTCGAGGCCCGCCGCCGCCTGCGCAAGGAGGGCGTGCCCTTCTCGCGCCCCACCGACTACTTTGCCGAGATGCTCAAGGACGACGGCCACATGGCGCAGGTCAAGGCGAAGCTGGTGGAGGCGGCGACGGCGCAAAAGGCGTCGGCCGAGGCCCGCAAGCAGCGCGACCTCAAGAAGTTTGGCAAGAAGGTGCAGGTGGAGAAGATGCAGGAGCGCGCCAAGGAGAAGAAGGAGACGCTGGAGAAGATTAAGAGCTTGAAGAGAAGTGAGTTGCCACAATCTTGCCGATGTTGCCGGCGCGAGCCAACCCCTCTGAAAGCCCACGCTCTTGTTCATCCCTGTTGCTAACCACTACCAACCCACCCCACCCACAGAACGCTCGGAATTCGGCACGGCGAGCACACACGAGTCCGACGCCTTTGACGTGGCCATCGACAAGGAGCTGTCGGCCGGCGCCGGCCGGGGCGCCAAGGGCAGCGGTGCCCGTGGCGGTGCGGCGGGCGGCGGCGTCAACGCCAAGCGCCAAAAGAAGAATGAAAAGTACGGGTTTGGCGGCAAGAAGCGCCACGCCAAGTCGGGCGATGCCCTGTCGTCGGGCGACCTGAGCGGGTTCAACGGCCGGAAGATGAAGGCCGGTGGCAAACCGGCACGCGGCCGGGCAGCGGCGACGCGGCCCGGTAAGTCGCGGCGACAAGCTGCGGCAAACAGACGGTAAAGGGGAAGGGGGTGAAATGGGGATTGCTGGGAGGCGTCCAAAAAGGCCGTTACAATTTGGTCCATTGTCTCAAGGATACATCTCGTCTTTTTCTCGTGTTTTTACTATCATCTCGTCATTGCCGTATCCATTTGTAGATTTTTTATGCATTTCCAAAATATCGATTTCATATATATGTCCGTATAGGGGTAATTGTACGGTTCAGTTAAACCGGACTGGCCAGTTACTTGTCACTTCGTATGTCGCCATGGCAATGTTGTTTAGAATCTTTTGCTATTTCGATTTGTAGAGTCAAGACAAATAAAGCTGATCTGGATATAAAAAATACTAAGCCGGCCAAAAACAAAAGACAGAAAGAGACAAGACATGCCGAAGAACCGCTTTGATAATGATACTGAAATGGGACGGGGTGGAGTCTTTTGGACAGGAAAAAAGGTGTTCAATATGACAAATGGGAGCAGGAGACATGAGGTTGAGGAGAAAAGAGAAGATGAGCAAGTAACGACAGACAAATGAAAAGAAGGGGGGCATGACAAGCGAAAGAAGCCAAACAGGAAGACGAAGAGTAACGCGCAAAAGGGGCTATACTGCCCCCAGGATGCCGTGCCATGCGTATTGGGTTTGGGTCCTCCCAGATATGAGTTTAAAAATAAAAGACGGACGATAGGAAACAAGACAGAAATACCACATTCGTGCTTGCCAACAGTGGGCGGTCGTATGCTTTTTGGTGCAACGTTTTGACGTGGTGTCCTCGCATTCTGCTGCCCATGAATGTGCGTCGTTTTGGTCCAGAAGTAGTCCCCGTCTTGTTCCTTGCAGCTCAGAGACCAGAATGGTATCCTAAAATCGGAGCAGGTGACGGAACGACAAAACGATGAAAAAACCAGGATGAAAATACAACCAGGCACTCTAGAAAAAGAATCAAACGCATCCAAAATGAAACAAAGGAGACTGAGAGACGAAAAACGAGAAGCGAGCAAACCAAAAGCAAGCCAGAGAAGAAAAAGAGAGAAAAAACAAAATTAACACCGTTCCCATTCCCCCCATCATGAATGCATCAATGCTGTGAAATTGTGGGTTTTCTGTGTGTTTCTTTTTTTTTTTTGGGTCGCCGTTGTTCATTTGTGTATGCACAGTCCGCGCCGGGCGTTACTGCGACGCCGCAACACACCAGTGGCGGTGGAAGGCCCACGCGCTCTTCTGGCACTCCTTGCTGCAGTACTTGGTGCGCCGGCAGCGGCGGCACTTAGCAAACTGCCGCGTGAACTTCTCCCACTTGCCGCACTGGTAGTACGCGCACTGCCGAATGCCGCCGCGCGACTCGTCCTTGCGGCACAGGTTGCGCATCACCACGCCGGCCCAGTACTGCATGTCGGTGCTGTGGTAGCGGACGGTGAACTTCTCGACGAGCGGGAAGATGTTGAGGTCGTTGGGGAGCAGGTACTCCTCTTCCTCTTCCTCGGCGCCGTCGTCGGAGCCCGCGCCGGTCGTCGCCGTGCTGTTGCTGCTGCTCAGAATGCCGATGCCGCCGGAGGCGGCGCCGACGCTGTCCAGTTCACCGTCCTCCTCCATCTTCATGACGGTGGCGGTGCTGCCCATGCTGTCCGAGCCGCTCAGGTCGTCGCCGTCGAGCAGCTGCAGCTCCCTGCCGATCTTGAGGCGCGGCACCAAGTGGCTCTTTTGGAAGTACGAGCGCAGGTTGCAGTACTTTGAGACGTAGGCCAGCAGCTGCAGCGACATCAGGACGTCCTCCTCCCGCGGCATCGAGGCGATGACCTGGGGGTGGGGCGTCAGCTGGCGGTCGAGGAGGTAGCGGGGGACGCTGGCGGTCGGCATGATGGGCT
This sequence comes from Sporothrix luriei, assembly GCA_021398005.1. Taxonomy (NCBI): domain Eukaryota; kingdom Fungi; phylum Ascomycota; class Sordariomycetes; order Ophiostomatales; family Ophiostomataceae; genus Sporothrix; species Sporothrix luriei. Next base: position 124,178 of record WNLO01000053.1, on the reverse strand, counting down.
GCTGCGCCGTGACCATGGGCGGGCGGTTGGGCGACAGGCCCATGGCGGGCACGGGCGCCGTGGTGGCCGCCGGGGTGATGCTGCCGTCCAGCGGGCCGCGGTGCGTAATGTTAAACGCGCCGGTGTCCTGCGTCTCGGACACCGTGGGGGTGGTCAGCTCGAGCGGCTCGCCGCCCAGCATGCTGTCCGACTCCTCCATGTTGATGTCCTGGATGTCGACCGTCCCCTGCATCTCAGCCGTGCCCGACATCTCGGCGTCCGGCGTCTCGTCGGACTGGACGCTCTCGGCGTTGAGGTCGTCGACGTCCGCAGCAGGACCCGACGTGGAGTTCTGGTGGCGGATCGACGGCCGCCGCCGTGACCGGCCCGTGGGGGCGAGAAGGGACGTAGGACGGACGGTCGGTGACCGAAGCTGCGGTGGAGGAAGCGGTGTTGTCGGCGAGGCCGGCTGGGAGTTACCCAGAAGTGGCCGGGCCAGGCCATAGGGAGAGGCATACTGGTCGAGGTCGCGCATCGCGCGCAGGAGGTTCGCCTCGTTCACCTCGGACGCGGTGACGGAGGCCGCCGAAGGCACGGCCGAGGAGAGGGGTTGGATGGCCGCGCCAGAGGGGTTGGAGAGCGCGTGCCGAGACGGCGTGGCCGACGTGGCGGCCGCAGCAGCTGCCATGGCAGCAGAGGAAGACGCGACGGGGGTATGGTGTGCGGACGGCGTTGCTGTGCTTGAGGACGACGACGATGGGCCCGCCGCGCCGACGTGGTTGTGATGGTGATGATGATGGTGATGATGGTGGTGGTGTAAACGGCGGACAGGCGTGGGCAGAGAGGTAGATGCAAAGAAAGGCGCCAGCGACGAGGGCAGAGATGGCTGGACGGGGACTGGTGGTGGAGACGACATGGAGGAGCGAGCCGAATGCTGGGGGCCCGCTGGCGAGGTGATGTGGAACTGGGACATGGTAGGCGTCGCGTCGTTGTCAGTGTTGCTGGTGCTGCCGTCGGTCGACGACGCAGCGCTCAACGCGGCACTGCCGCCTGCCGATGCTGTGCCGGCGGCGGCCGCGGTGGCGGCCGCAGCAGCAGCAGCAGAAGACGACGCGACGGATGCGGATGCACCGGTGTGATCGCCCAATACCAATGTCGAGGGCCCAGCAAAGGTGGCGGACACGTCGATGGACGGCGGCGGCGCCTGGCGGCGGGAAGAGCGATGGTCCAGGTCGACGGCGAGTGTGCGGTGGGTAAAGGAGGACTTGGCGACGCGCAGGTCGTTCAAGCGGTGGCGGCCATGGTGCTCCCGGGCGTGGCGCTGCTTAGCCTCCTCGGCCTTCTCGCGGCACTTCTCAATGACCTTGATGTAGTTGTCCAGGATTGTGGCGATGACGGGCACCATGTCGGCCTCGACCACGCGTGTGCGGACGCCCTCGGTGCCACGGACGCCGATGTTGACGACACACTGGAAGGCCAAGTTCCATTTCCACATGTCCATCATGTCTTTGCTACGACCCTGCTTGAGGATGCAGACGAGGCGCTCGATGCCGCCATCGACGGTGAGAATGTCGCGGATGCGTGCTGAGGATGTGGTGAGGTAGGCGAGGTGGTTGAGTGAGTTGATGAGAGGCAGTGTCGACGTGCAGTCCAGGGCCCGGCGGTCGTACAAGGCGGTGGTGATGCCCACGGACGCCTTGTTGACGTTGGGGATGCTGAAGTTGACTTCCCTCATGGTTGGGGGAGGACGGTTCCGAGGACGCCGGAAAGAGCGTCGACGGTGATGCGGGAATAAATGGCAAGACGGGCGTACCGTATGGCCTGATGGATGCACTCAAACGAGGCGCGTGCAGATCGACACGAAAGCGGAGCGATGCCAGGGAGAAACCAATCGACGGAACTGGACGAGGCGAAAAAAAAGGATACCAAAAAGCAATGAGACTGCGAGAAAAGGCAGACCAAAGGCTCACGGTAGGTTGACGCGATGAGGATGAGGATGAGGCTTTATGTCCAATGCTGTACAATGCTGTACCCCGTCGGCGGCTTTTCGATATTGATTTCGATGCCAAATTTGAATTTGTCGCTGGCCGAAAAAAGAGAGAGTGTCACCGTTCTTTCGGGTCGATCGATGAGGACAGAATCGGGCAGCGCAGTGCTACTTTGTTTCTGATTGGAATGCACGCACAGGGGAGTCGCACAGGGGAGTTGCCAGAAAACACTATCAAGGCGGTTCGCAGGCTTGGAGAATTGGAGACAATCGAAACGAGCACAAAGGCAAAGGGCACTTTAAAGACACGGGACACCAAGGCTGATGCTCCGCGTTGATTCTAAATGAAGTGCGCTCCTGTGTGCTCTTTGTCTGCGGTTTTAAAAACAGCTCGTGAACGACGATGCTGGCGGTTCAGAAGTGTTGATTGTCTAAGAGATTGATGGACAATCAGGTCGACTGTGTCGAATGTGTCGGTTGGCCGATCGGTCAGTCAAAGTCGTGAGTCGTTACAAATCGTCAAAAATCGTTGGATAGGGGTTGCATCGTCTTGTCGACGGAGGTCGACGCGGAGGATAGGACGAGGCTGCCCGGGTGGTGCAAGCAACACAAAAGGAGAAACGCCTGTCGGGATGCCGAAACGAATGACAAACCGGCACAGGTGAGACGAGATTGGTGTCGGAGGCTGGGGTCGATGAAGAGAAACAGACGACGAGAAAAGCCTCCGTTGATGAAGACAATGGGAGGTCAGGGCGTGAACAGGTATAGTATAGCGACACTCGGTCACCGTGATTCTCAAATCACAGAAGAACGATACGAAATATAGGATTGGATGTCGAGGCTAGGGGAGACAACACGCGATGGAATACGGCTCCGAGGCCTGTCGGTGTTTCGTTTTTCTATTTTCTTTTGTCGGGAGCCGTTGGCTGTACACCGCTCTCAAAAAGTAGTCTCCGGGGGTGTTGCGGAGAACAAGAGTCGAGCGTCGGTGCCGTAGATGCGAGGCGTGACGGAGAGGGCGTGAGGACGAGGAGATGCGGTGGCGTGGCGGTCGGAGGATGGAAGGGGAGGAGAAAAGAGAGGGTGAAAAAGTGGTGATGCGAAGGAGGCGAGCGAGGCGAGGGAAATGGCAAATGGCGAATGGCGAATGGGCAGGGCTGGGCTGGCTGGGAGGGCCTGCTGGGGGGCCTGCTGGGGGCCCTGGCCGGTTTAGGGGGAGAGAAACAGAAGCACGACCCTAGCCTTTAGGCGGCTGTGGGCAGACCGACAGGGGCACATTGGCCCAGAGGCCCATTATGTCGGGCACGGTGCGAGGGTGCTGTATCGGACGGTGCGATGGCGTGGTGTTGCGGTGGGGGTGCATAGCGCTGTGCTGTGCGTCGGTCACTGCGAGCCCTATGGGCACGAAGGCGCCATCGTGACAGGAAATACAGTGCGCCGCTTTAGCGTGAGCGGCCAGGCCTGGCCAGGCGCTGCCTGACAGCATGCCAGCGCCCAGCTGCCTTCCATTCTATCGTGTTCTACCGGCCAAGCACTGGGCGGAGCGCTGGTTAGGAGACACGGCGCGCCAACCCACGGCCAGGCCAGGTCAGGACAGGCCCACTAATTAAGTCTCTTTCCACTCGCCCCAGTGTCCATGACCACTGTGCCCACTGCTGATCTAGCCACTGGGATGCTTATTATTGTTAATCGCTCCCAGCGGGGACATGACCTGTATTCCTCCGAGCGTGCGCTGTAATCAAAGTCGCCGGGATGTCTCGCGCTGACGGCGCGCTCTTTGATGCTTTTGTCAGCACAGAAAGCTGCAGAAGTGAAAGAAACACCAGCCCAGGCCTGGCTGTCTTTCATGAACACTCTGGCACTGGCACTGTCTCCTTTGGTTCCCGCATTTGTCTCTGGCCATTGTCCCGCTTTAGTGCTGCCGTATCTTCTCCACCATTGCCATCGCGGCGTCTCAGCCAGTCGATTGTGTGCGTCCGGGACGATGCCATGCGAGGTTCGCCGCAGTGGAGAGAGCAGGACAGGCCATCCGTGCTCGCCAGGCTGTGGAGGGCAGACGAGGCCTGGCCAACAAACGCGACATCGCCAAATTGGCCTCGTGGTTCGTACCTGCCTGTGCCTAGGTACGATGTAGATGCTGGCCAGTGCTTTCCGCGTATTTTCTATTCTCACAGTGAACGACGTAAATGACTAGCGACAAAGACGTTACTGGCCAGACAGGTAATTACAAAGGACATGTCAACCAAGGGCAGGGGGAATGGCCGTCCACGAAGTAAGAACTGAAGAACATGAAAGGGCAGGGACCTGTGTGTCCATGAGGACGAAGAGGTGCCGGACAGGCAGGCGTGACCGACCATCGTCCGCCAGGTGGGACAAGACAGCACAGGAAGCACAGGGCAGCAGAGCACCGTCATATTCAGCCGCCCGTTGCGTGAGGCCCGACCACAAGCACAAACACCCCGGAAGCGTTTCCAGCAAATTGCGCATTCCGGGTATCGACAGGACGACCTCTCGCCTCTGCCTGTGACTCCTATCTCCCTTTCCTTGCCCTGATATCTGTGCGCTCGTAAGTTACATCATGCTCCCCTGGCCGGGAAGCTCAACCCCGGTCGTCCTTTTTTTGGCAATGCATCCATACGGAGTGCATCGTAGTACGTGTGAGGTACGGAATATATCGAGCTGCACGGGGTATACCGTATACCATGCGTCCTGCGAGCGTTTCTTCGTCCGGAATAATGCAATGAAAACGCATATATACTATCCTCTACGACGCACTGCTTTGGCAGCTGCCCGGGGAGGAAGGAGCTCTCGCATGAACTGCCTGCCCTCGTTACTTTGTGTGTTTCCGCTTGACGCATATTCGGCGGGGACAGACAGAAACAGGCAATCTTGGGCAACGTTTCGCCTTCAATGCGTCCACTCTTTCCTGTTTCGAAGGTTTTGTGCGTCGCCCCTTCTCACTGCAGTCGACGAGCAAGCTCTTGCTCTTGCTTCTTGCCTCTCTGCCTCTAGAGTCGTTTTGTCTCCTCGCTGCATCTACGGAGTACATCTCCATCTTTTGATGTTGCCTCTGCCCACCTCACTCTTCCTCTCTCCCCTCATTTGTTTCATGGCCACCTCACTCCCTCACCCCCCCACTCCCATGACTCCATCCGTCCGCATCTCGCCTGCATCCATTTTCAAGTCGGATTCTCACACCCCCGCCACGCCGTTTTGCAGACGAGAAGGTAGGCATATGAGAAGACCAAAAAAACGATCCAGCGAGTCACGATGGGATGTGACATACTGAGAAAAACGTCTTTCGAAATTAAAAGTCGTCCCATCTCGAGCGTGACAGTGTAAAATAAAGTTTGGTGCACGCGGCCGCCATGCCTCGCGCGCCGTACCAGCCCACTAAACCGCCTCCAGCTTGCGGACAGTTCCTGGATGCACAGTAGCCCGTACAGTGCGCGGGACGCACAGCCTGGCCACCACCCCCTTTGCCCCTAGCGCTCTGCCCAGAGATTTAGAGAGAAAGCAGGGAGGCAGAGTTCTGTTTGCGGCGGCAAACCGGCGTGCGCGTGAAACCCAACAAACGAGCACCGGCCTCTGCGAGGCAAAACATGCCTGCTAAGAAAAGAGGCAAATGCAACAACAGAGAGTGGAAACAGTCGAGAGCAACGGAGGCGATCTGTTGGGGCCTACTGCCGATCGGCAATGGAGACGATGAAAGGGAAAGTGAGAAGACCGAAGCATAGACTGAGGAAGCGGAGGGTCTCTACGTGTATGGCATACTGTCATTCTGGAAGCTCGATGAATGCCAAGAACGAAATGGCAAATACGACGGTGGCAGCACACAACGAACGGCGAGGGACGCAGAGGCGAAGAGGGGCTGGAGGCGACGTCTCGAGGTCTGGTACGGGGCAAGTGGACGCACGGGACTTGGGATTTGGGATTTACGGTGCCCTTCCTTTTCCCTGTGCTGCGGGTTGCAACTCTGGGCAAACCAGGGAAAGCTCACGATGAATAGATGAACTGGGTGGAAAGGGAAGCTGTTCAAGGGAAGGGGCATACAGCAGATGCTGTGAGAACAGACCTCCAAACCCATGGCACAGTTGTGCTCGTATGCGGCAATTGACCGCAGACGCCCGGGGGCCAAGATGGGCCCTGACGGCTCCCGGACACTGCGAACAGCTTCTCACTGGTGTGGTAGAATATCGACTCAGTTAATTACAGGTTGTGCGCAACGAGGCAAAAGCGAAAAGGCCGCGGCGACAATACATTGTACAAATCGGTGACAGCGCCTGGAGAGGTACGTGCGCCCGTCCGTGCGGCCAACATGACGGTCTCCGTGTGTGCTGGAAACGAAGCAGACATTCTGCCCACGGAGACTCCATTACAAAGGCTGATGGCGGCGAACCAAAGGCAATGAAAGCAGACGATAGAGGCGAAGAGAAAGAGATTGGCATTCGGGTGGAGTGGACTGAAGGAGCCACACATCCAGACTCACCGCAACTGGGCCTCGTTGGGCAGGAACCTATCCGCAGCCGGCGCGGCAAAAAGCGCCCGAACTGAAAGCGCCCGAACTGTGTGGACTGAAGAAGGAGCGACTTGACAGCGATCGCCTGTCACGCCTCTCCCCTTTTCCCGTACCCAGCTCTCCAGCTCTCCATCTTTCACGCCCAACCTCGCTCGTGCCGTCCACGCAGGTGGAAACGTGAAACTAGCGAGAGACCCTGCATTCCCCCATCGGCATCGTCGTCTATTCTGGCATCTACACCCTCCTTGTGCCCTCGTTCGATGGGCTCGTTCGACGACTAAGCGCTGCCCTCGATGCAAGGTGAGCGCCAAACAAAGGCGTGGTGGCGTTTGTTATGAGCCAAGGACACCTCGTAGCCGATGTAGACGAGCGCCTCCATGACGTGCGATGATCACAAAAAGAAAAACAAACACGGGCGATGGTGGACAAAACAAAGGGAAAAAGGCTGGCGTCGATGCCGGGCGCTTCCAGGCCCACTGTGGCTCCTTCCCGAGTGCCACCAGAGCCACCCAGAGCCACCCAGAGCTACCCGTGGGCCACCAAACCCCCCTGTCCTCCCTCACTGGGCGTCTAAATGTGCTCCAAACAGGAAAGCGCAATCACCAACATGTCCTCCGCACTCTGTATCACTTTACAACACGCGCCGCGACATGGGCAATAGACGCAGACTTCTTCTGCACCACGCAGGGGAGCCACACACGAGTGGTCAGCTATGTCGAAGGCTAGGTTTGTTTATGCTGGGGTGAACAAATCGACAGACAAGTCAATCATCTCATATCAAATTAATTTCAGTTGTGTTTATGTTTTTCTTTTTTTTTTTTTTCTTTTTTTTTTCTTTTTTTTTTCTTTTTTTTTCTTTTTTTTTTCTTATTCCATTTTTCCTATTTTCTTATATTTTCTTTATATATATATTTAATTATTTTATGTCTGCTTACATTACTTCTTATTTTCAAAAACTACATATATCTGAATACATGTGTATACAGAGCATAGTATATCATACGTCAACCATTGACATTTAATTTCTTTCATAAAAACAATTAAATAAATATGTAACGCCGGGCGAAAGAAATATATGCCACTATGCACAAAACAGTAAATGTAAAAAGCTACGCATGTTGCAGACAACAGCTGCACGGCCATGTTTACCTGTCCTCGCCCCATGCCTCAATGGCATTGCTCGGCATCTTCTTCTTGCCCTTGCCCCGTTGACCGCCCTTGAAGTGCTTCTTGCTGTCGGCCGCAATCTTGGCCGCCGCCCGTGCATCTTCCGCGTCCAGACCCTTGGCCAGCGCGTCCATGGTCCGCGCCTTGCGGCCCGTCAGCTTCTTGCCGCCGAGCGTCGCACCGCCCTGTGCGGCCAGGGCGGCCTGCTCGGCCTGGCCCTGTTCCGTGTATTTATAGCTAAACGGCCGCGCCACAACGCCGCGGTTGCCGGTCGCGCTGTCACGGAAAAACGCCTTGTCGAGGTCGCGCGACTTGGTGCTCTGCTTCTCGCGCACGGGGAGCGTCATCACCACATCGTCCATCGGCTCGCCGTCGGTGTCCTCGTCTCCCTCACTCTCGTCGCCCTCCTCACTCTCGGCGCCCCCCTCATCCTCCCCATCCTCCTCGTCCTCGTCCTCGTTCGACGTGATGTCGCTCGAGTCCTCCTCCTCCTCCTCCAGCTCCCAGGCGTTCGGGCCAGCCCTCTTCGCCGCCTTCTTGGACGGACGCTTCAAGCTGGGCACGGCAGAGGCCTTGGACTTGGAGCTGGTTCTGGATTCGGCATCGGCCGCCGCTGCTGCCGCCATGGCAACCTGCCGCTTCTCGGGCAGGTGCTTGTGGTCGTACAGCTCGTGGTTGAAGTCCACCGGGTCGATACCGTGGCCCGGCGGCGGTGCCACGAACAACAGCTTGCCGTTGACGTAGTCCTTGAGAATGTACCGAGCCGCACGCGACTCGTCGGGCTGGCCCTGGCCGGTCCGCGTGAAACCCCGCGCACGGGCGTAGGCCGACAGCAGCTCCTCGGCCGTCGGTGTGCCGGTGCCGCCCTCGCTCACGTTCTGTGTGCGAATGTGAATGCCGTACACGGCCTCGAGGAACGCCTTGGGGATGCGCGCGGTGACGAGCTGCGCAGGGCCCGTGAACTCGCGCAGCTGGTCAATCGGCAGAATGCCGTTGCAGACAAGGTCGGCTTTGGTGGTGGCAAAGTTGGGGAACACGAGACCGGGACAGTCGCAGAGCGTGACGCGGGGGCTCAGCTCGATCGTCTGGAAGTGCTTCGTCTTGCCGGGCGTCGAGGACACAGACACCTTCTTGGCGCCAATCAGTGCGTTGATGGTGGACGACTTGCCGACGTTGGGGTAGCCGACGAGGCCGACCTTGAGTTTGCGCGTGGGATCGTCTGTTTTCGGGGCGTGCTTCAGGAACAGAGCCTCCAACTCGTCCACGGACAGGATACGTGTGTCGAGGCCGTCGCTGCTGCCCTCGCCTGCCTCCTTGTCGTCCTCGCCCTCGTCTTCGCTCCCCTCCTCGCTCTCCTTTTCGGGTGACGCTGCTGGTGGCTTTGCGGACGTGCCGCCGCCCGCCTGCCACCGCTCCTCTTCCTCCTCCTCGGCCTGGCGAAGCTCGTTCTGCTCCTTGGCCATGTGCGCCGAGAAGAACTTGTATGCAATCTTGTTCTCGGTCAGATGCGACGCCCACGCGCGCCGCTGCCGGTCTGTCATCATGTCCGCCTTGTTGATCAGCAGCAGGTTCTGCTTGGCCGGGTCGACCGCCTTGACGTAGTCCTCGAGGTCCTCGGACCGGAAGACGAGCGGGTTGCGCGCGTCCACAATCTGCACCACCAGGTCGGACCGCTCGATGACGCGCCACAGCTGGCGCCAGACCTCCAAATTCCGCTCAAACGGCGTCATCAGCAGGTCCGCGTTCTGCTGCAGTTCGGCGAGGCCGCGGCGCCACACCAGGAAACTCTCGCGCTCGGCCTTGTCGAGCTCAGCCGCCGTCATGTTTGCGTCCCAGTGCGGCCGACGCGGCACCGTCAGACGCTCGCGGTTCTGGCTGTGCAGCTTGAGCCGCCGGCCCTCTTCGGCGTCGGTGAGCAGGTAGGGGTTCTTCTGGTCCGTGTGGATGATCTGCGAGTTGTTCATCTTGACGGCGCGGAAGTTGGTGTCGGCGTAGGCGGCTGTCGACAGGAACTCCTCGATGGCGCCCTGCTCCGTAATCGAGCGCATCTTGACCCAGGCAGCATCGGCCCGGTCGTTTGTAATATACTGGACTGGTGTTAGAAGACTGCTGCCAACGTAAACAAAATATATGGTGATGCCCAACTCACGTCTTCACCAGTCGCATGGTTCTTGCGTGTGATACCCGCGCGGTACTGGTCCTTTCCCTTTCCGTTTCCGAACCGGTCGTTCATCAGCGCATTGCCGAGACCGACCTGCTTTTTCGACTTGGGCATACCCATCGTGACGGGTTGCTGTGTGCCGGCTTCTTGTTTGTGCTGCTTTTTGGGGAGGCTTTGATAGGTCGCTTTCGACTTGGTGGAGGAGTGTCGTGTGCTGTCGATGCCGTCAATGCGGGTACAGAGGCGGACTGTCGATCGAGTTGGTGTTGGATAAAAGAACGACAATCTCTGGGCAAGGTCGCGGCAGCGTCGAAACTATATACTGCGACGCAAATAGTCTGTACAAACACAAATACTGGAAGCCTTTGTTTTATTTCGTCTCTAAAATCTTCACCTGCCTCCTCAAGTAGGTCGCTCTTACCGTGCAGAGGCTGATTAATAGCGGGGAGGGGCGATTTTTTCCCAACTTGGCACTTGCTGGCGCTGGTGTGACTGGTTTTTCACAGTCGTCACTGCCCTGCTGCGCCCACCCCGCCAAAATATGAATCAGAATGAGCGCGATAAGATAAAGAAATTAAAGCGGGTCATTCTTTTTTTGGTGGTAGCGCAGCCTGAACTTTCTCGACATCACCAAACACCACCAATTTGGACGAAGTACCTTCGTACATTTCGACAAAACCTTGTCTTTATCGAACGCAAGGCCGCAAACTTGACGACAAGCGTGTCCGATCGCCACACGCGACACCTGCCTACGCACATACCCACATACAGAGAGTCACACAAGCAAACCGCAGTCATGCCTCGACGCAAGTGGATGTAAGTGTTCGATTCCCCTTCCGTGGACCCTCCCCACATCGATATCGACTCCTTTGAACGGTGTGACGCTTGTCGCAAGTCCGTGGCCATGTACTGACGCGTATTCACCTCGTCTAGTGACAAGAAGTCGGCGGCGCACTTCACGCTCGTCCATCGTCCCCAGAATGACCCGCGCATCCACGACGAGTCGGCCCCGGCCATGGTGCTCAACCCGACCCAGGCCCCCAACGCCGGCGGCAGTTCGACGAGCGGCACCAGCGTCAAGTCCCGGCGGCTCGACGACCTTGCGTCGCAGCTCGGCTCAGACGTCGACGACATCCGCGACAACGAGGGCGAGGCGGCCAACTTTGGCGTGTTCTTTGACGACTCCTCGTACGACTACATGCAGCACCTGCGCGAGATCGGCCAGGGCGGCGTCGAGGCCGTGTTTGTCGAGTCGACAGCGTCGCTCAACGCCGCCCACAAGAGCCGGCAAAAGACGTCGCTGGCCGACGCGCTGCAGCAGATGGACCTGCTGCACCGGTCCGAGGAGCTGCTGGACGAGGACATCTTGCCGGCCAAGGCGCTGCAGCGCGTGACGTACCAGAACCAGCAGGACGTGCCGGACGCGATCGCCGGGTTCCAGCCGGACATGGACCCGCGGCTGCGCGAGGTGCTGGAGGCGCTCGAGGACGAGGCGTACGTGGACGACGACGAGAGCAACGACGACCTGTTCCAGCAGCTGGCCAAGGACGGCGAGGAGCTGGACCCGTACGAGTTTGAGGACCAGTATGACGACGATGACGGCTGGGAGTCGGACGCCACCGAGAAGCCCGTGCAGCCGCGCCAGGGGTTTGAGGACAGCACCACGGCCAGCCACGGCGCAGCAGCGCACGGCGCAGCAGCGAACGACGACGCGGACGACGAGGCACGCGACACTGTGCCCGAGCTGGTCGACCTGTCCGGCGCCGTGGCGGCACCCCCACCGGAGACCGAGGGCGCCGACGACTGGATGGAGGACTTTAAAAAGTTCAAAAAGGACCAGTCGACGACGGCCGCCGCGGGCGCGCCCAGGAAAAAAATCACGCCGGGCCTGTCGGACGTGCAGTCGTCCATCTGGACGACCAACACGGCAGGGGGCCGCAAGAAGAAGCGCAAGGGCGCGCTGACGGAGCAGTCGGGCTTCTCGATGACGTCGTCGTCGCTGGTGCGCACCGAGCAGATGAGCCTGCTGGACGCGCGCTTCGACAAGATCGACGAGCTGTACAACAACGACGAGCTGGACATGGACGCGGACGAGAGCGGGTTCGGCGACGACATGAAGTCGGTGTCGGCCTTCTCCACCACGTCGAGCGTGCAGGGCCCGCTGCGCAAAGACTTCAATGGGATCATGGACGAGTTCCTAGGCGGCTACTCGATGCAGGGCAAGCGGGCGGTCAAGAAGGGCCGACAGCAGACGGGCCTGGAGCAGCTCGAAGAAATCCGGCGCGGACTGGGCCCGGCGCGGCTGTCTACGCGGAAACAGTAGGCTTTGCGTCGAGGCCGAGTGCGTCGAGAAAAGGGGCAGGACATCATGAGATCATCTGGACGGCGTTTTATTGCGTGTGATATATCTTTGCCTGGATTTGGCGCGAAGGATACTAGAAAAGTGCTTTTACTTAGTTAATTGTAACGAACCAATGAATGATAACATATGCCAAATACTACTTGGTAGACTGCTGCTGAGGAGAAGCGAGTAGCTGTGTCACTGGTGAGTTGGAGTTGTGATGCTGCATCGTGGAATCGTCGAGTCTGAAAGTGACATATGTTCACGTGACAGCGCTAGGATGGGAAATTGTCGGACACCTGACGAAAACGTCTTGTCGACGGCTGAAAACGACGGGGTGTCAAACGTCTTTGATCTGTCCTTTGTCCTCTTCATGTCAATAAGTGAAACGAGGCGAGAGCTTTCTTCGCTATTGTGTGGCCTCAACCGCAGGTAAATAGAGGAGCTTGGACCACGCGCAGCAGGGCGCTAGTCTCGAAGCAGGCTCCACTTTTGTTGGCTGGTTGTTCCTGCTTTGTTCTGCGTGCTTGCCGACGTTGGTACCTATTGGAGGCGGTCAAGGCCGGCAGAACTAGCCGCGCCTGCTAACCTGGGCCAGACAGGCGCCTACGACAGTGGACCTAGGCCGTTCGCGACGAAAGGGCAAAAACATCGCCAACCTCACCTTGACCATCGACGCAACAGCCCGACGTCCCACGCCGCGCACCACCACGCCACGACCTCGCAAAACGTAGAGTGCTCGTACCCGATTGATTCCGCTTCCTCTGTGCGCTGCGTGATCCCCGCTCGCGCTGCGGCGACCTCCCGCCGGCCGAGCTGCTCCCGATGGGCGTGAAGCGCGTCCTTTTGCGACGACGACGATGACGACGGCCTTCTCCTTTTCTGGCGGTGCACCACAAGCGCCGCCGGCCGCGGCCGCATCGAGCATGTCTGGCGGCCAGGGCGGGACGCTGGGTGCGTTTGGCCAGGCCCAGCAAGGTAAGCTCCGACTCTATTGTGCATTGACGTGAAGCCGCATTGTTCTGCTCAGAACTTTTTCATTTTCTCCTCACTTTTCCTGTCACCTGGCCTTCGGCCACGTTTTTCGAGCTCGACGTCTACCCCGCCCAGCCACCTGCTTTTTCTTCTGCTGCTCGACAATACCATACGAACTTTTTTTACTTTTGCCAAACGCCGTTCCTCTCGCTCTTCTCTTCACCTTTCCGATTTTCTTTTCGACGCAGAAACAAATTTCGAAAATACATTTGCTGCACTCTGCTTCCAGCTCTTATATTTCCGTTCTCTTCGCTTTTTGACTTTCGCTTGTACAACACTCTTATTTCGACATATGCTGTCGTCCCGGTTGTTCGAATCAATCTCGACCCTTTCTTGTCTATACTCTTCTCTTTCTGCAACACTCGCCATTTCGAGCTTCAAATCTCCGATTCGAATTTGACCTCTGCATGGCGAGGCTCGTTGTTCCTCCGGCGGGTGCTCTGTCCACAGCTACGGCCTCGCGTCCGAACAATACCAAACCTCCCATAACCGACACCATGGCTCCTCAAGTCTCGACACCGGCACAGTCCACACAGTCCATGGCTGTCGACTCGGACGCAGATCAGCTGGCAGACCAACTCGCTTCGCTGAATGTCTTTGTGCGGCCTCCGACGAGCGTGCCGGCTACTACTGCTCCCTCTGTGCCCGATTCCGAGGCCGATCGCTTCCTGGAACTTGCCAGAGCTCGTCCCAAGTCTCTCATCGCTCTCACGTCGCTCGCCGAGCCAACCTCGTCGCTGGCTCTGAGCCTTGCCTCGATGTCCCTCTCGGGATCGAGCGCTTCGTCGACCTCCAAAGGAAAGCCGAAGGACACGGGGGACATGGGAAACCCGTTTCTGCGTGTCGGCCCGTCGAATGACAAGGCCAACGCCGACAAGACGGCGGATCGCAAAGGCGACGGGAAGGAGACAGGCACCGCTGAGCAAAAGGTTGCTCCCCGCCGCAAGAAGGCTCCTGTTTCGTGCTTCATTCAGCCGAAGAGAAAGACCCAGAAGCCGCCACCACCTCCGCCGCCTGGCTCGGCTTCTACTGCTGCTCAGCCATCCAATTCTGGCACCGACTCGAGCTCGGTGTCCGTTCATACCAACACCACGAGCACCGAGAAGCAGGCTGCAGATGGCGAGCACAAGTCTAAAACTCTCCAGGAGAAGCCAAAATCGATGGTGACCCAGGAGAAGCCGGACTCGGTGGCGAATGGAGTCACTGGCTCCGACTCTCTGGAGTCGAGCATGGCTGGCCTTGACATCAAGCTCCCCGCCAAGCCGACTCAAGCTGCCGAGGACCCTGTGAAGCCTCCTATCAAGCGTGCCGCTGTCATTTTCCCGCCTGGCGCTCTCCAGATCTCAATGGCCTGCACTCCCGCGGCCCCAGTGATCCCTGCCGTCTCTGCCACGGCCGCCCTTGTCCAGCCTGCCGCCTCCTAGAAGGAAGTAGCGGATTCGACAAAGGTCAAGGGAAAGGAAACGCAGCCACAGCTCCCACCCAAGAGAAATGCTGTTATATTTGCACCGGGCGGTCTCAAGATTGCCGGCCCCAGTGCACCTCCGAAAGAGACAACACCTTCTCTCATGCCCATTGCGCCTGTTATATCTCTCCCTCCGACAACCCCAGATGTCGAGGTTGCGCGTCCTCGCAAGCGGATCTCTTTTTCACCTGCAGAGCCCGAGGTGCCGAAGAACAGCTCCGGCGCTGCTCCACAGCCTGCGGCCCTTTTTTCGCCCATCGTGCCAGTTGTGCCAGCTGCACTAGCCGTGCCTACGCCCTCGTCGCCACCAATCCTGGCGGCCCCAGCTGCTCCCGATGCACCTGAGACTCCCGAGAAGCGCGACACAGCTCCAGCGGGCACAGTTCTCACCCCACCGTCAACCCCTGCGTCGTCCGCTTCCACGGCTCCCGCCGTCGAAACGCCGACAAAGAAGGCCGCCGTCACCTTTGCTGCCTCCGGCACGGATCTCACCCCTCCAGCAACGCCTGCTTCCGTTGCGACTGCGTCCTCTCATATCACAGACGACGACTCGCCTACCAAGGAAAAGGTTCCGTCCACGGACGAGGACCGGCCACAGCGAAAGCCGATTCTCAAGCCCAAGTCCATTCTCAAGGTGAAGTCGGCTCTTAAGCGCCGTCCTGCCGTAAAGTTTGCACTGGAGGCGTCTGCGACCGATTCGGACGAGGGACCAGAGCAGACGGCGCAGCCAACCTCGAAGAAGCGCGATCAGTCCTTTGTCGAGGCTGATGACAAGTCTTCGGCCACGCGCCGTCCTCGCAAGCGTGTTTCTTTCGCAGAGGATGTGAGGCCGGCAGAGGAAGACGCTGCGGCAGACGTTCCCGCTCTGGCAGATTATACTGCTCTGGCAGATGTTACCGCTCCGGCAGATGTTCCTGCTCTGGCAGGGGACTCAGCTCCAGCTGCTGAGCGCCCTCCCAAGCGAGCTGCTGAACCCTTCGCACCCGGTCCCATCACGATCACCAAGTCTATAACTGTGAAACTGGACACTTCGGCTGTCCGCCCGCGCAAGGTGCATCGCATGCGGGCCGTGGACTTTTTCTCGTCCGCGTCTCTGGACACTCCCGAGCCTGGTCAGCCGGTCGTTGACAAGACAGACACGACCGCAACTCCGACACTGACAGAGGTCGAAAGCCAAGCGTCGCCGTTGTGTACCGCTGTGGAAAAGAAGAGTCTCGGGCCCGCCCTGGCTACCAACACGGACTTTCTGGCCGCAACTGCTGTCAAGATGGCCCGAGCCACTCGTGCCTTTCCTCCTCGTCAGTTCTCTGTTAGCTCAGACAAGGCTGTTGAGTCGATCCCAAAGCTCCCAAAGCTCCCTGAGCTTCCTGAGCTCCCTGAGCTTCCTGATCTCCCAGAACTCCCTGAGCTCCCCGAACTGAAGCTTCCAAAAAGCTTCCGTCATCCACACAAAAAGCCAAAGCAGCAGAAGAAACAGGCCGACCTCCCGGATCCTCTCTACGACTTACCCGACCTCATCACAACGTTTACCGCTTACCCGGATCGTCGATTTGTTGCTCTCACTAAACGCATGCACTTACTTACTCTTTCTGAACCCACAGGTTTCACCACGGGACTCAACAGGACCCAGAACGCCAATGGAAACGGAGCTGCAGCACCGACGGCCAGCAACCCGTTTGGGGCGCCGTCGGGCAACCCGTTTAAGGCCGCCTCGCCCGCACCAGCAGCGCCGGCCTTTGGCAGCGCCTTCTCGTCAACGCCAGCAACGTCGACCACGGCACCCGCGAACCCGTTCCAAGCGGCCATAAATGCCGACCCCTCGCCAGCCTTTGGCCCTGCTGCTGCCACTGCACAGCCTGCGGCATCTCCCTTTGCAAATCCCACTACGTCTACGCCCTCGCCATTCCAGACCACACAGCCTGCTTCTCGCGGCACATCACCTAACCCGTTTACTGCCCCGCCACAGCAGCCAGCGCCTGCAGCCGCTTCGCCGTTCGGCAACACAACAGCACCGGCGGCTGCCTCGCCTTTTGGAAGCACACAGACGCCCGGCTCCACAGCCACCGGCATATCTGGCTTCCAAAAGACTCCGGCTACGACGGGCTTTGGTCAGCCAACCTCTCAACCGACTGGCTTTGGCCAACCGACTGGATTCGGCCAACCAACTGCCGCACCCAATGCGTTTGGCCAACCAGCTTCCACGGCGACTGGTTTTGGCCAGCCTACTGCCTTCGGTGGCTCGTCTCAACCACCATCAAACCCATTTATGGCGTCCTCCAAACCCACATCCACACCGTCTGCGTCGCCCTTCTCTAGTACACCAAATACGACTACTCCTGCAACCAGTCTGGCAGTTGCCAAGTCTGCGGCAAAGAAGTCAGTCCATTTCAACTTGGACCCAGTGTCTTCTCACTCCACGCAGGCAAATGGCTTTGGCAAGCCGAAGCCTTCCATTGCTGCCTCTACCGGTCGGTTTTCACCGCAGCCTCCTCTCAGTGCGTCCCCGAAGGAGCCCCAGAGCGACTATGCTCAGAAGATCGTGGCACAACTGCAGAAGGACCGCCTCAAACCGCCACAATGGCCCGCAGACCCAGGCAACCCGGCCAATGCTGCCGCCATGGAGGCCTTTTGGACTGCGTATGGCAACTACCGCGACAAAGTGCGCGACTCCCTGGTCAAGGCCGGTCTCATCGACGACCCAAAGGTCCGCAAGCGGCTCGACGAGGCCATTGACTTCAAAGGCATCTGCGACGACATGTGCCCCGAGTTTGAGAAGATTGAGCGCATCCAGCAGCACAACGTCATGATGGCAGAGAAGTCCGAGAGCCCTGACGGCACCATGTGGCCGTCACCCTCGCTCATGGTCAAGGCGCTGACGCGGTCGTCTGCCGGCCAGGAAGCGCCTCTGCCCATGGACGTCCGCACCGTCACGGCGCTCAAGCGCACGCTCGACCATCTCATTGACAATGTTCTCGGCGACGACAGCCGCCTGCCGGCTGTGCACAATTTCCTGTGGGACCGGACGCGCGCCATCCGCCGCGACTTCATCTTTCACTCCAACATGTCCGAAGACGAAATGCTCCAGCAGATCTACTGTCTGGAGACCATCACACGCTTCCATGCGACGAGTCTGCACCTGCTGTCGCAGAAAGGGTTTGCCCCGGAAGGCTTCGACCAGCGCCAGGAGCGCGAGCAGCTGAGTAAGGCCCTGTTGTCGCTCCTGCAAGCCTACGACGACTGCAAGGACCGCCGCATCGCGTGCCGCAACGAGTGCGAGTTCCGCGCCTATTTTATTCTTCTCAACGCGCACGACCCCAACTTCCAGCACAAGGTGGCCGAATGGGGCATGGAGCTCTGGTACGCCTCGGACGACGTCCAGACGGCCATGACGCTCGCCCAGGCGATGCAGAGCATCTGGGACTGGCGTGGCCCCATCAAGCCCACGATGCCCACGACAACCGCGCTCGGCGCCTTTGCGACTTTCTTCCGCATCATTGAGAGCCCGCAGGTGTCCTACACCATGGCCTGCCTAGCCGAGATGCACTTTGTGCACGTCCGCCGCGGCATTCTCCGCAACATGACGCGCGCCTACGCCCGCGCCCGGGACAGCCCCAAGGACCTGACGATCCAGGCGTTGAACGACATGCTGCGCTTCGACACGATCGACGAGGCCTGGGACTTTGTCATCGAGAACAAGCTCGAGTTCTCGTCCGACGACAAGGCCACGGCGCACCTTGTGCTGGACAAGGCCGTGCAGATCAGCAGCATGCCCATTGCGCAGTCGTTCTCGCAAAACCTTGTCGAGCGGAAGCGTGCCGGTCGCTCTTTGCCGGAAGCCCTCCACAGCACGGTCTATGAGGATCCAGACAAGGCGCCTCAACGGACCACAGCCCCTGCAGCCCCTGCAGCGACGACGGACTCGGACCTGTTTGTCAGCCAGTCGCAGACACCAGTGGATGCCACACCCACGCAGAGCGCCGCCACAAAACCGACGACAGCATTCCCTACCACCACGTCCTCTACTACACCCGCTTCAGCTCCCTCAATCTTCAGCCGACCCCCCGCTGCCTCTTCTTCAGCGCCTGCCCCTGCTCCAAGCGTCTTTGCCCCGTCGACCTCTGGTGCCGACAAGAAGGCTGTGACGCCTTCTCTCTTCCAGACAACGCCCGCGGCCGACAGCAAGGCGAATGCGCCTAGCACTGGGCCCGCTGCGTCGGCCTCTGTCTTTACGAATCCGTTCTCGACCACACCTACATCGTCGCCGGCAAAGACGAGTCGCCCATTCACCACTGGAGCGCCCAAGGCTGCGCCGAGCATCTTTGACACGAACAAGGCTCCTGCGACGTCGGCTCCGGCTGCTTCGATTTTTTCGCAGCCTCCTACCGCGGCGCCTCCTACGTCGTCGGGACCGGCCGCATCGGTTCTCTCCCAGCCGCCGCCTGCAAGCAGCACATCCTTTTCTGCTCTCTTCCCAGTATCCTCCACCTCTGCCGCGGCGGACAGTACATTGAGCACCGCTGCGTTGCCCGCCGCCTCATCCAACCCTCTTTCCACCAATCCTCTTTTTGCTGCCTCGGCTGCGAAGAAGGCAAAGGAGACGTCGTCTGTTCTGGACGCCACCACAAAGCCATCCACGTCTCTTGGCCAGCCGGCAACGACACCGGCAACGACACCGGCGACGTCAGCTCTCGCTCCCACAACACAGCCTGCAAAGACGGCCACGCAGAAACCGGTTTCGCCTCCTCCCCCACCTGCTCCCAAAGCGGACCTTATGGGCGACTTCACCAAGTGGCTTGTGCTCGGTGACAACGGCATCCTGGAGGAGTTCAAAGAAGCATTTGTCGAGCACCTTGTCCGCCAGACCTACGAGCAGTTCCGGCGCGACGAGGAAGAGCGCATCAAGCGCGAGGAAGACGAGCAGTCCTGGGCCGAGGCCCTGCGCTTCAAGACCTACAACCTGCGCGTCAAGTTCTTTTACCGCTGGCGCCAGATTGCCCGCGAGCGCGCGCTCGACCGCCGGGCCCGCCAGGCTCGCGACGAGCTCAAGGCCTACCGCGCGGCCAAGCGAGCCGAGCAGCGGGCGGCGGCCGAAAAGGCGGCGGCCGACGAGCGCGAGAAGGCGGCGGAGGCCCGCCGCATGGGCAGCAAGGAGGTCAAGTTCCTCGAGACCCTGGGCTACTACGGCGACTTTGGCGCTTCGTCGCGGAAGCGCAAGGCATCTGTCGGTGGTGTCGGCGGCGTCGGCGGCGTCGACGGCCGTGAAGGCAGCCCTGACGCGGCCCGTGCGCGGTCCGTGTCGTTGTCTGTTGCCGAACCACATCAGGCGGCTTCGGCGTCTCTTTCGCCCCTTCAGCAGCAACTACAGACAGGGCAGCGGGACGACGAGCCTCCACGGAGAGCTCGGCTGCCTGTTCGGTCCCTCAAGGAAGGCATCTCCCACACTGTGTCGCGGGCCAAGGAGCTGCTCTCGAGCCGCGCCACAAGCAACGGAAACAGCGACATCCAGTACACGAGGCGCCACCGCGGCAGCATCGGCAGCGTCGACGGAGCCAGCATTAGCGGCGACAGTCTCCGTAGTGTGCGCAGCAGCTTCAGCCCCGACGGCACCAAGTTTGCCTACTACCGCCGCTCCATCCCCGGCAAGAGCCGTGCCAAGAGCTTCTTCACGCGCGTGCCCTCGGGCACCGACCTCACGAGCGCGGCGGCCGACGCGGCGGCGACGACGACGACGACGCCGCCCAAGAAGATGACAAACTTTATGCGCTACAGCAAGAAGAACAATTTCGGGTTTGGGACCGCCAACAGCAGCAGCGTCAGCGTCAGCGGCAGCGCGCAGGGCAGCGGCATCGACAAGACCAACCGCTGGTCGTCGCCTGGCATTCGCGCGCGCCCCTCGTCCGCTGTCCGTCCTGCGACGGCGGCCATGAGCCCCTCGCCGTCATCGCATGCCTCGTTCTCGACGAGCGTGGCGGGCAGCGGCGTCGGCGGGCTGTCTGGCGGGTCCAAGGTCAAGTCGAGCTACTGGCGCCTGCGGGCCATGGGCATGGTGCAGATGCCCAACAAGCAGTACCTGCACGAGTCGCTGGCCCTGCCCATGCTACAGGACGGCAAGCGGTTCCCCGGTGTCGGCAGCTATGGATTGCCGCCGGTGCCGCCATGGCAGGATGCGGATTCGGCTGCCAAGAAGGACGAGCTGCCGGTGGTCGGCTCTGGCGATGGCCGAGCGTTTACCATCAACGACGATGACGACGATGACGACGACGAAGACGAGGATGCGGACAGCCGCGCGCGGCGCTATGCCGAAGAACGGATGCGCCGGACGTCTGTGACCCCGTCGCGGAAGCGCCTGTTCTCGTCGGGCGATGGCCAGGACGGTACGATTGGTGCGGCTGCGTCCAACCACGCCCGCCGGCCCGCGACCGCCATTGCCGCGACCGCCGCTGCGGCCGCTTCCTTGACTTCGCCGCCCGGCGCCAAAAAGGCGCGCGTGTCTGCTTCACCAAACAATGACAATAAAAACAACGACAACAACCACTCGGCGCTGAGCGAGGCCGAGCGAATCATCCAGGAGATGCGCGAGATGGCCGATGCCATGGACAAGGACCGGGACTGGTATAGGGAACAGACCGAGCTCATGAAGAGTGGCACGTCGGCATGGGACGAGTAAAGGCTCGTTTGTGTATTTGAAACACCCATGGGAAGAGGAACGGACATATGAGAGGATCCCAAATGGATCCGTGATAATTTTTTTACATTGTTTTTGTTTCGACCTCTGGCAAGAGGCCTTGGAGTTGTGTGTTTATTTGTAGCTTTATTTTTCATGTACTCTATGTACGTCTCATATGCTTTTCTTGTTATTGTGTTGTTTTTTATTTTGTTTTCTTTTATTTTGTCTTTGTATCAACTTCTGTCTCATCTTGATAGCCTTTACGTATATCCTTTTGTTCCTTGTTGTGTCAACAACCCAAATACAAAATCACGCACACGACAAAGCGACAGATCTCACATCACTGCTGATCTCACATCACTGCTCATCTCTATTATGTGCCTGGCCGATGTCAAATCGGAAATAATAAGTGACAGACCAAAAGGGACTCAAAAGGGACTGTTGAAGAGAGGCCCACATTAGTAACTCTTCTCGGCGTTGGCTTTTTAAAAACGGAAGGTGAAAACACGTTTGTATATCAAAGGAAGTCGCGGACCACGGCCATGCAAAGACAAAGACGAGGAAGGACCTCAGCGGGCGGCACGAGGTGAGACACGGGAAGAGAGACGGAGTGCACGCATGCGGCAGGGTGCATTGCATCGTAGCGAGGAAAGCGCGATGGATACCCCGCCGCCATATACATGGATGGGCGCAGTGTCGGCCAGGAAGGTGCGCCCGGGCGCTAACAAAATCTCGATTTTAAGGAAACTACGGGTCCCGCTGCAAAACGGAAGCGGCGACCGCCTAGCACAAAAACAGCGTATGTCCTTCACCTGCCTCTTCCAACGGCTCCCTTTCGTCGACTTGACAAGGACGAAAACAGACGACGTGGCCGCTCTGCGACGCATAAAACAGGCCTGACTCGCCGATTGACACGACGGCACGCGCCCCATACGAGAACCCAAAGCGTCCTTGCCTACCCCGCCTTGAGGACGAAGCTCACCGCAAGCCCGCTGCCGACAGCTGTCTCCTCTCGGCACCCAAATGTGAGATCTAAAAAAGGAGGAAAAGGGAGGAAAAGGGACAAGTGACAGCAGGATCGCAGGGAAAGACAATGCAGGAAGACAGGACACGAGAAGGATCGAGAAGGATTAGAGGCAGGGATGGACCACCTTGCAATGCAGTGCTATTGTGAGAGGAGTTGTATAAATCGAGTGGGACGGACGGGCTGGAGGATAGAGGGCGAAGGATTCTGCCACAACAACATTTTGTTTGACGCTGACTAGACGACGAACACTGCTGACTTCCGTCTTGCTCCAGACCGGCCGAAACTCTGTCGCTGTCTCACGCCCGCGGACCCGTCTGCCGCGGTGTCCAGTCGGCTGCGATTACCTGGCAAGGCTGCACGTCTGCTAGCATCACAAGGACCAGGTAAGAATTAGGTGGATGGCCAGGGGCAGGGCGACACAGACGGATGTGGCCACCGACGGGGCATGTACGCTGTTTCACAGGGCTGGCAAATGCCACATACACGCGCTAGACTGGGACAAAAAGACGATGCGAACCAGTGCTCGCGGCGGGCGAGAAACTGCATGCAAGTCAGAGACGGGAGGACGGCCTGCGTGTAGATGCCAAGACGGACTTTCTCAATGGCTGCCCTTTCATGCTTGACTATATGCTGACGCTGTTCACAGAACGCCTACGCCCTTCCGCTCGCTTTTGTCCAAGACCCCCCGCCACACGTCGATCATGACGAGCCACTTCCGCAAGATCCAGAGCTTCCAGACGAGCTATGCTCCGACGACCATCACACAGTATGTCTCCGAGCGCAGCGGCATGACCGTGGTCGTGGCCAACCGCAAGGGCCCCAAGATCAGCGGCTACTTCACGCTGGCCACGGAGATCTTCGACGACTCGGGGGCGCCCCACACGCTGGAGCACCTCGTGTTCATGGGCTCGCGCAGCTACCAGTACAAGGGCCTGCTCGACAAGCTGGCGTCGCGCGCGTACTCGGGCACCAACGCCTGGACGGCCGTCGACCACACGGCCTACACCCTCGAGACGGCCGGCTGGGAGGGCTTCGCACAGATCCTGCCCGTCTACCTGGAGCACGTGCTGCTCCCCACCCTCACGGACGAGGCCTGCCTCACCGAGGTCCACCACATCGACGGGAAGGGCCACGATGCCGGCGTGGTCTACTCGGAGATGCAGGCGCTCAAGTCCAACAGCGGCGAGCTCATGGACCTGCGCGCGCGCCGCCACATGTACCCGGAGAACGTCGGCTTCCGCTACGAGACGGGCGGCATGGTCGAGGCGCTGCGAGTGCTGACGGCGGACCGCATCCGCGCGTTCCACAAGGCCATGTACCAGCCGCGCAACCTGGCCGTCGTCGTGGTCGGCGAGGTGGACCAGGACAACCTGCTCAGCATCCTCGACGCGTTTGAGGAGAGCATCCAGGACGACATCCCCGCGCCGGACGCGACGCCCTTTCAGCGGCCCTGGATCGACTCGGCCCAGCCGCCGGCGCTGGCGGCGACCGTTGTCGACACGGTCGAGTTCCCCGAGGACGACGAGTCGATTGGCGAGATCCTGGTGGGCTACTTTGGCCCCGACTGCAACGACGTGGTCGCCACGTCGGCGCTCAACGTGATCCTGGCGTACCTGTGCGGCTCGTCGGCGTCGGTGCTGGAGAACGTCATTGTCGAGAAGGAGGCGCTGGCCAGCTCCATCAGCTACACGTGGGAGTCGCGGCCCAACTCGGTCGTCTGGCTGCAGCCGACGGGCGTGGCGACGGAGAAGCTGGCGTTTGTGGAGCAGCGCCTGGTCGCGCTGCTCAAGGAGGTGGCGGACGGGCCGCTGGACATGGCGTACCTCCGCGACTGCGTGAGCCGCGAGCGCCGGCAGGTGAAATACCACGCCGAGAGCGCCGAGAGCTTCTACTCGTCCAACATCATCACCGACTACCTGTTTGGCAAGCGCGACGGCTCGACGCTCGCCGACCTCAAGGACCTGGGCGAGTACGACGTGCTCGACGGCTGGACCGAGGCGCAGTGGCGGGACTTTTTGCGCACGTGGCTGTCCGACGCCAAGCACGTCTCGATCCTCGGCAAGCCGTCCAAGGCCCTGGCCAAGAAGCTCAAGGCGGCGGAGAAGGCGCGCGTGGCGCAGCGCAAGAAGGAGCTGGGCGCCGACGGCCTCCGGGCGCTGCAGGCGCGCCTCGACGCAGCCAAGACGGCCAACAACCGGCCCATTCCCGAGGCGGTGCTCGACCAGTGGGCGGTGCCGAGCACGGCGTCGATCCACTTCATCGAGTCCCGGACGGCGCGCGCCGGCCGCGCCAAGAGCCTGGGCGTCGTCGACAACGCGCCGCAGAGGCTCCTGGACGCGTCGACGCCGGGCCGACAGCCGCTGTTTCTGCAGTTTGAGGACGTGCCGTCGAATTTTGTGCGCATCACGGTCCACATCAGCACGGCCGGCGTGCCCATGCGCCTCAAGCCGCTCCTGTGGATCTTCAGCGACAACTTCTTCAACAGCCCGGTCGTGCGCGACGGCCGGCGCGTCGACTTTGAGGACGTCGTCAAGCAGCTCGAGCAGGACACCATCTCGTACGCGTTCCGCTCGGGCGGCAGCGTCGGCGACGCCGAGAGCATCACGCTGCAGGTGCAGCTCGAGCCCGGCAAGTACACGACCATCATCCGCTGGCTGCGCACGCTCATGTTCGACGCCGTCTTCGACCCCGTGCGCCTGACGGCCGGCGTGGCCAAGGCGCTCGCGGACATCCCCGAGAACAAGCGCGACGGCCGCCTCATGGCGTCCGAGGTCGAGATGGCCATCCACTCGGTGCGCGACTCCTTCCTGGCCGCCCGCCGCACCCTCGTGCGCGCCGTGTACCTGCGCCGCCTCAAGACGCTGCTCGCGACGGACGCCGACACGGTGGTCGGCTGGTTCGAGGAGCTGCGGCGGTCGCTGTTTGCCTTTGAGAACATGCGCGTCCTCGTCACGGCGGACGTGGCCCAGCTCGACGCCACGGTGGGCGCGGGCGGTGTCGTGTCGGCCTGGGACGTGCTGACGGACGGGCTCGACACCGCCAAAGACACCGTGCCCATCACGCCGCCGTACCTGCGGAACAACGCCGAGGGCCAGCACCCGGGCTCGGTGGGCGCCGTGATCCTGCCCATGACCACGCTGGACACGTCCTACAGCGTCTCGACGGCGGCCGGCCTCACCTCCCTGCAGGACCCGCGCCTGCCGGCGGTGCTCGTGGCCCTCGGCTACCTCGAAGCCGACGAGGGCCCGCTGTGGAACGCCGTGCGCGGAAACGGCCTGGCCTACGGCACCAACTTCAGCCGCGAGAACAACGGCGGCTACCTGCAGTTCCGCGTGTACCGGTCGCCGGACGCGTCCAAGGCGGTCGCGGCGGCGCGCGACACGGTCGACGCGCTGGCGTCGGGCCGCGCACCGCTCGACAAGCACCTGGTGCAGGCCGCCGTCAGCGGCATCGTCATGGCGCTGGCCGACGAGCAGGCGACGATGGCGATGGCGGCGCAGCACAACTACATCCTGGGCGTGGTGCGCGGGCTGGACGCCGGCTGGAGCCACCGGATCATGGCGGCGGCGCGGGACGTGACGCACGACCAGATCCGGGCGGTGATGACGGAGCTGATCATGCCGGTGTTCCAGCCGGGCACGAGCAACGTGGTGGTGACGTGTGCGCCGCTGCTGGAGGCGCCGATCGGGAAGGCGTTCCAGGCGCTGGGCTACAAGACGCAGGTCAAGAAGTTGGCGGACTACTATGACGACTACGGACTGGTGGTGGACGGTGCGGAGGAGGAGGAGGAGGAGGAGGAGGAGGAGGAGGAGGAGGAGGAGGAGGAGGAGGAGGAGGAGGAGGAAGAAGACGATGAGGAGGAAGATGAGGACGAGGAGGAGGAGGATGATGATAGTGACGACGGCGACGAGGAGGAAGACGAGGAGGATGACGACTTTGGCCGGGGAGGCGGACGGTGAATGAACAGCGCAAAGCGGATGAGATAAAGAAGCGGAAGCGGTATCACATTTGATACAGCACATATTTCTAGATGCACATATCTTGATAGACAAGAAATATATGATCTCACGGTTATACGTCGGCCCGTTTGACTTGATACATTCCCAGACGAGCCCGTCTTAAAACTATGATGCTAACGCCAGAAGAACCAAAAACAAAGCCATGCAAAGAAACGAATGCAATCCAGATCCGTCAATCTCTCCTTCGCCTCTCTTGCCCCTCTTCGTACTCGCATCGATCTTCTCCAATTTTGCACCGCATTGCCCTGCAAACGCCAGACACCGATGATGACTAGAACGGTAAAACACGACAGAAACTCCAATTGTGGGTTCTTTTTTTGACGTTCCGTTTTCTTTTGTTTTCCTTCTCCGTTCTTCCTCACCCCCGTGATGCCCGCTCCTGGTTCCGCCGCATCTTGCGCTCGTTGCGCTTGATGCGCTCTTTGCGCTCGCGGCGGCCCTCGCCCCGGTACGACGCGCCCTTGGCCGCCAGCTCGGCGTCTTTGCCGTACTCGGACGTCTTGACCTCCACCAGCCAGTCCGTCTCGGCCGCCGACTTGTTCGCGCCCTTGTAGCCCCACTTGCGCTCCCACGCGTTCGTCTCCTTGTTGTACTGCAGGTTCTTGCGCTGCTCGCGCGTCTTGGGCTTGATGCCCTTGCGCGCGGCAAACTGCTCCCACTTGGTGGGCGGCTTGGGCGCCGGCACGGGCTTCTCGCGCGGCAGGGCGGTCGCGACGGGCGGCAGGTTGAGGAGCACGCCGTCGGTGGTCGTGCGCTCGATGCGGCAGGTGGTGAGCAGCTGGTTGACGAGGGCCTGGGCGCCGTCGCGGGCGACGGCGGCGAGGTCGGCCTCGTGGGCGTCCTTGTCGGCGGCGGCGGGCGTGATGGACGCCGGGTTGGCGTCGTTGGCGAGGAGGAGGCCGAGGTCAAAGGTGTAGGGCGTGTCCTTTTCGACGGCGACCTGCAGCTTGGGAGCACGCGGGCCAGCGGGCGTGGTGCTGGCCGTGGCGGCCATTGTGAGGGGTGTGTTGTGTGTGTGGGTGGATGAGACCTCAATTTGTAGAGAGTTACAAACTGGCGTGGTCAAGTGAAGCTGGGTGTAAACCGCCAAAGTGTAAATGTTGTGATGCAAATCTCGTGATGATTTGGAGGATGCGCTGGTGTCAGTTCAAGTGGCAGGAACGACCCAAACTTTTCTGCAGAAAAAATAAAGTGGAGATCAGTATGCGATAAGGCGATAAGCCTGGACTGCCCCACCGCCAACCAGAAAATTGTGGATCTCTCTCAACGGGCGCTTATCGATAAGAAATGCAGAACAGAAAAAAGTAAAATTTGGCGGGCAAGTGCGACCACCCTCACAGCTTCCAGTATCATCACATCTCTTCATCTCGTGATCGCAGCCACAACCGACACAACCTCTTCGTTCCAACACATTTCAGACGGCCTTCTACCCGACGCAACAAAGCATCGATCTGCCATGGACTCGCACGCGGCCGGCCCCCGGGCCAAAAAGGCCAAGCTGGACAAGGCGAGCAAGGCTGTGAAGGCAGCGAGCAGAAACGGCGAAAAGAGCAAAAAGAGCGACAAAGTGAAAACGTCGACCGAGATCAAGACGAAGAAGGCCAGAAAGAACGCCGAGACGATGGAAAAGACAGACACAGCCGAGACCAAGGCAAAATCAAAACGGCCAAGAGAGGCTGTCGAAGAGGAGCGGGGCGAGGACGAGGTTGACGAAACAACAGCGGCTGACTGGGAGGAGGAGGAAGAAGTTGGAAAGGCGGCAGAGGAGAAGCCAACGGTCGTGGAAAAGCTTCCCGAGACGTTCAAAGAGCTCGGCCTCGTCGACGTCCTCTGCGAAATCTGCGCGACGCTCAAGTTCACGACGCCCACGCCCATCCAGGCCAAGGCCGTGCCCATCGCTCTGCAGAACCGCGATCTCATCGGCACGGCCGAGACGGGCAGCGGCAAGACGCTCGCGTTTGCCCTCCCCATCCTGCAGGCGCTGCTCGACAAGCCGCGGCCGTTCTTCGGCCTCGTGCTGGCGCCGACGCGCGAGCTGGCCGTGCAGATCGGGCAGACCTTTGACGCCTTTGCGAGCATCGCGCTGCGGTGCGCCGTGATCGTCGGCGGCATCGACAAGGTCTCGCAGACGATTGCGCTCGGCAAGCGGCCGCACGTCATCGTGGCCACGCCGGGCCGCCTGCTGGAGCACCTGGACACGACCAAGGGCTTCTCGCTCAAGAGCCTGCGCTACCTCGTGCTCGACGAGGCCGACCGCATGCTGGACTTGGACTTTGGCCCGGCCATCGAAAAGATCCTCAAGCACCTGCCGCGCGAGCGCCGCACCATGCTCTTCTCGGCCACCATGTCCAAGAAGGTCGAGAGCCTGCAGCGCGCCAGCCTGCGCGACCCCGTGCGTGTGACGGTCAAGCGCGACAATGGCGCCGGCGGCGGCGGCGGCGGCGCCGCGGCGCTCGACGGCCAGCAGACGGTGTCGACGCTCAAGCAGAGCATGCACCTGGTGCCGTACCCCAAAAAGGACACGGCGCTCGTGTACCTGATCAACGAGTACAGCGGGCGGTCCGTGATTGTGTTTGTGCGCACCGTCTACGAGACGCACCGCCTGTCCTTTTTGCTGCGCGCCCTCGGCTTCGGCGCCATCCCGCTCAACGGCCAGCTGAGCCAGTCGGCGCGCCTCGCCGCCCTCAACAAGATCAAGTCGGGCGACCGCGGCATCCTCGTCGCCACCGACATTGCCGCGCGCGGCCTCGACATCCCCCGCATCAGCATCGTCATCAACTACGACGTGCCCCAGGACAGCAAGACGTACGTGCACCGCGTCGGCCGCACGGCGCGCGCCGGCAAGTCGGGCCACGCCGTCAACCTGGTCACGCAGTACGACGCGCAGCACTTTCTGGCCATTGAGAAGGCCATTGGCATGGAGCGCCAGATCGCGCCGCTGCCCGTCGACAACGACGAGATGGACGTGTTCCGCCCGCGCGTCGAGGAGGCCCAGCGGCACGCCAAGGCCGAGGTGCGCCTGTGGCAGGAGCAGCAGGCCAACCACGGCCGGCGCGGCGGCGGACGGCCGCGCAGCAACGGGGCGGGCGTCATCGGCGGCCGCCGGCGGGACGACGACATGGACCGGGGCGAGCTGTAGTGGCCTGCGTGGTCTTCAACGACGATCCACTTGTACTTCTACCATTCTTTTTTTTTACGGCTTTATTGGGGTGTTCTTTACAGGCGTTTGATAAGTTTGAAAGCCTGGCGTTGTTTACAGGTTTTGTCTACTTGCGTGTTTCTTTGTATGCTAGTTTTATTGTATGCTGCTTTTATATGTGAATACAGACGATGTGTCTTTACCCTCTCTTTTTTCTTTCATTTTTTCTATCAACAAACCGTAATACGGAACGTCTTGTCGTTGAACAGCTCGTATTACACCAGTAGATGTTGTTGTGATGCTTCTGTCTCACTGAAAAGTGGGTCTACGGACACCAATGGGCGCTGCCGCCGCGCCGGTAGCGTCCCGCTTTTGGCTCTTTCCGCCCAGTGGCCTAATACCTGTTAAGCGCCGACAAGTGACAGGGGTCCTTCGTATTCCTTTTCCTTTTTCCTTTTGTCTCCCGCTCACCACTTTGTCTTTTCGTCTGTTGTTTAAGTGTACTATGTAGGTGCACTCGCCCTGGGAAGCGCCGGCAGGCTGAATGCGACAAAGTGCGCAGAGTCCATATGCCAGGGGCAGGAGAACCAGGCTGCTGGAATCAGGTACAGACGGCCTTTTCCCTCAATGACTTGGCCACGTCCCCACGGCAGCGTCGACCTGCCCGCCAGGCCGTCCAGTGGCATCTCCACGATTCGCGCCGGCCGCAGAGCGGGTCGCAGACGGTGGATATGAAAATGCAGATGTCTAGTGAGGGAGGGTTGGAAAAGGCACAGAGTGGAGAGACGAGACGAATCTTAACGAAGAGAGATGAAGAAGGGATAGATGGAGGATTGAAATATTGAGAGCGTGTCCGAAAGCGGTGCGGCGAGACGCACTTGTCTGCCAGATGGTTGCAAGATTAGGAGGCCCGGTGCAATGGCCACACTGGCTCATTTAACACGGCGTTGATGTCTCTGGAGAGAATGGTCTGAGGTCTACGTATGAATGAATGTATTAATCTGTACATCGACTCGGTGTGACAGAAGCCTTTGAGTGTGTGCAAACCAAGCGAGTCGTGCTGCAGGTTGCCATCTGATCGTCGTCCACAATTGGATATCATAGCCGTTTGTTTCTTTTCTTCTTTTCTCTTTTCTTCTACTTCATGTTTATTTTTGTTTCTTATTTTCCTCTCTATTTTCCTTCTTTCCTATTCTACGTCGACTGCATATCCCACCAATACAACCCTGGTCGACGACAACAGCCTATGAGATCTCCTCAGACCCCTGCATCCCGTCCCCGCCAACTCGCTAATGCAACTGTGCTCGAGTCTTCCTTCTGTCTTCCTGTTAAGCGCCGGACCCTCTGCGTGCTGTGTGTGTTGATGCATTCCTCTGTGATTCCTGAACGGTCGCCCGCACCTCCGACTGCGATTGGCCTTCTATGGTCTGTGAAGCACACTGTGAAGGGTGACGAAGAGAAGGGACGGCCACGGCCAGACTGGCCTCGTTCGTCCTTCCCACGTACCCTCTCTCGCTCTCCTTTCAACCCGGCCATCGGAACAACGTCAAGTGCAGGAAGAGGAAGCTCTCCTGTCTCTTTGCTGTGCCGCCAATACAGTCGAGCCCACAAAACGACCGCCGGTGGGCCTAGATCATCCATGTCGTCTGCCGATATTTCCTTTTCACCATCTGGTTTCCTCCTTTTGTGGTTTCCCATCTCCATCCCCATCACATCTGCACACTTACAGAATAGCGTGCTCTTGTCCATCCCACGCTAGGCCCTTCAGAGCAGTCCATCCTGCAGGTGCCTCGTTCCCAAGGGCGGCTGCATGGACGGCTGTCGTCGAATACCGCATATTGCGTTTCTTTTTTCTTTTTGCATTCCCGTTTGCCGCTGTCGTTGGCTCTCCATCCGAGCAAATTCCCAAATCCACACGCCATGCACGTCCCTTTTCAAGGTGATGAGATGCAAGTGGACCGCGAACATCGCAAACGATGGGTGGTGCCGTAATCGTATTAGTCTCGGCGAGTCTGTTGACCGCTTGTCAACAATGTATTGATATATCGTGGCCGTCCACCTCGTCCTTTTCCTGGGCCTCTCTAAACTTCTTTGGCTTCCTTTTTCCTTTTCCGTGGTCCAGCGTCCTCATACGGTTCCTGTCTCTTCTTTTTTGTGCTTCTTTCGAAAGCAAGCAGGACTTCTTTCGCCTTTCCTTCTTTTCACTCCATATTATATACATTCATCTTCGTGGTCTCTGCAGGCAGTCGGCCGTGGAACACCGTTTTCTGCACGCAACAGCACAACAAATACGCCTTCCTAATACTTTTCACTCTTACTCTCATCAATTCTTACTTAATATGGTCTCAACTCGTTTATACGTTACTTTGTGTTAGAGACGGCCTCACGGACACGACGTTCATCTCATTTTCACGCTTTATTGTCCTTCCTTCACGTTCACTTTCATTTCCTACATAGACCCTTCCACATGGCTCCGATACGCCAGTCGGGCCGCTTGGCCACGGCCGTGTTTGTGGTCGTTTTGTGTCTCGGCCTCGTCTCCACCACCGCCGTGGCCATCCAGGTCACGCCCAACTCGCCTTGTGCGTCGCTCTGCATCGACCGCGCCGGGCTCGATACGTCGGACCCCAACTCGTCCAACACCGTCAGCGTCGACATCGTCTGCAACGACGCCGACTTCGCCCGTACCGCCGCCGGCCAAAAGTGGACGGCCTGCATGGGCTGCCTGCAGAACAGCACCTTTGCCCAGGGCGCCGAGAGCGACCAGGCCTGGTTCTTCTACAACCTGCGCTACAACGTCGACTACTGCATCTTTGGCTACCCGGACGCCGGCGACGCCATCGGCTCCAGCCCCTGCCAGACGTCGACGGCCTGCGGGCCCCTGCAGGGCGGCCTGTACGACGGCGTCCCCCGCATGGGCAACCGCACCGAGTTTGCCTACTGCACGGCCAACGGCACGACGCTGACGAGCGGCCAGTTCAAGGGCTGCACGGCGTGCGTCGGCGGCAGCGGCGAGCAGAACATTGTGGCCAACGCGCTGATTGCCCTCGAGGCGGGCTGTCTGCAGCAGCTGCCGCCGGACGAGGCCGTCGGGCTGAGCGGCTCCGTCTTTGCGTCGGCCACGACCATTTCGATCGTGGCGCCGACGCAGACGAGTGGCTCCGGTTCGGGCGTGTCGGGCGCAGGTGCGGGGGGCAACCGCCACGTCGCCACCACCACGATTGCTGTCATTGTTGTCGTGGCTCTCCTGGCCGTCGCCGCGATCGGTGGGTTTGCGTTTGTGTGCTACCGCAAGCGCCGCGGCTCGGGCCGCCGTGGTGCGGGTGCGGCCGGCGCCAAGAGCATCTTCGGCAAGAACAAGGAGCAGGACGGCTTTTATGGTGCCGAGGGCGGTTTCGGAAACGGTGGCGGGGACGG
The DNA here is from genome assembly GCA_021398005.1 of Sporothrix luriei. Classification (NCBI taxonomy): domain Eukaryota; kingdom Fungi; phylum Ascomycota; class Sordariomycetes; order Ophiostomatales; family Ophiostomataceae; genus Sporothrix; species Sporothrix luriei. The sequence continues at coordinate 91,255 of WNLO01000053.1, read as the reverse complement.
TGGCGGCAGTAGTGGTTTCGTGCCCACCGGTGGCATCCGGGGCAGCGGTCTCGGCGGGTTTGTGTCGGTGCCCACCGGCGGCGCCAGTGTGCGCGGCTCGCCAGCGTCTGCCTCGGACCCCAACGCGTGGGTTTCGCGCTTCCCGTCCAGCGAGGTGATCACATCGCCCCTCAGCTTCCAGTGTCGCGCGAGCGCCACGAGTCTTGGTGACATGGCCGACTTCAAGGCCGTCGCCGAGTCCGCCCCGCCCGCTGCCATCATTTCTTCGTCCCACCGCGGCGGCGGTCACAGCCGGAGCAGCAGTGCCGGCAGCGTCGAGATGGGTGTGGCGCTGCAGGATCAGCAGCTGCAGCAGCAGGTGCAGGCGGCCGCGCGCAGGAAGCACCAGAAGCCCCAGGCCATCAGCAGCGCCGCCATCCACGCAGCCATCAGTGCGGCAGCGGCGTCCCATTCCACCGCCGCCACCATCTCCACCACAAATAGCATTGGCAGTGGTGGAAGCAGCGGCCACCTGTCGGCCATTGTCGAGTCGCCGTTCCCGTCACCCGCACCGGCAGCAGCCCATACTGGCAACGGTGCGGAAGGCATCGGAAATATGGGAAACATCGGCATGCGCATCCACTCGATCGACTTTGACAAGAAGGGCTACGCCGAAGCGGCGGCGGCGGTGTCGCAGTCGCCACCGCCCCGGCTGCACCAGCTCAAGACATCCTTCTCTCCCTACCTGGGCACGACCTCGTCGCCCTCGTACAACACGCCGACGTCGTCGACCGCCCTGCTGTCGTCCCCGTCACTGACGGGGCAGCTGCCCTCGCCGCCCACGGGCCACAGCGTCTACAACCCGAGCGTGTACGCCCCCGCCCACGGTGCTGCCGGCCCGTCGCCCACGGCTTACAACAACATGGCTGCTGCTGCCGCCGGCAAGCGCGGGGTCTACCAGGGCTGGTCCGCCATGGTGTCCGCCGCACAGCAGTACCAGCAACAACAACTGCAGCAGCAACAGCTGCAAATGGCCCACGGCCCCGGCTCGGCTACCGCTTCTATACCCGCGTCCGCCGTGGGGTCCTACCGAGGCGAGCGCGACCGGCGTCCGCCGTGTCGGCCGTGTCCGTCGCTTCACTGGCGTCCTCCCACGGCCTCGGCGCCGCCACGATGGCCGCGCGCCAAACGTTCTCGGACCGCGAACCACAGTCGGCGGGTGGCGCCGGCGACGTGTCGGCCACGTCCATGCACCACCCGCCCGGCGGCGGCTTCCCGTCGGCGTCGTCGGCCGCCTCGTCGACGCGACAGCACACAAAGTCGCCGCATGCGCGGTCGCCCCACGCCAAAGTCAAGCTGCCACTGGGCAGCAGCAAGCCGTCCCATGCGCGGTCGCCGCACACGCAGACGGAGCTGGTCCAGACGGCGTTTCTGCCGCCGCCGCCCGCGAGGACCCGGCGGTGACGTGGTGAAGACGCGAGACGGCGATGAAGTTGGATCGGTGGACGACGATATGACGTTTCCATTTTCTTTACCTGCTGTTATTAGCGTTTGTCTGCATATATGCGTTACCTTCTCTTCTTCTTTCCTTTTCGTCTGTATAAATAGTACTGCACAGCAGATGCACAGCCGACGTACCACGCTACCTCTGCCATTTCATTGTTCGCATTTCTTCTGTCGATACAAAACCAGCTCCTCGTCACTTTCGCGAGAGACGATAATATACCCCTATTCTGATGTCCCATGGCTCCTTCCTTATGAACGTGCTCTGTACACGACCGAAACGGGCAGTCGAAGAGCATGTGGAATCATTTGTCTCTCCTATGAAAACGTCGTCGATCGTGCCTTCCCTCCGGCTCGACGATTGTTGTCCATCGTGGTAGCCAATCGGACAACACCGACTGCGCACCTTCCCGTTGGCCTGGCCAGGTCGCTGTAGTCGAGGGGCAAACCGTCTGATACCCTAGCCAGGGGCGGGAAGGAGCTACCAGGGACCAGTTATGCCGAAAACGTGCAGGGTATTCCAGGCACAGCAAGTACCCGTAGTTGGCCCTGGCTGGCATGCCCGGTCCCGCCTGCCTGGCTCACTCTTGGGCCCCTCTCCGCCCCCTCGTATCATGTTCCTGCCTTTTGCCCTGACACCTGGACTGTGTCAGAAACTCCCCGGCAGCTCTTCTGACGTTGACTGCCATTTGTTATTTGGTGATTTCGTTATCTATTCCTCTATTCTTCTTCTCTTTGTCATTCTCTATTTTTGCAAAAACACCCTTAAGAATTCCTTGTCTCCTTTTATTTCCTTCGTTTCACACGCATCCATACTCGCACTCACACTATGTCTTGTAAGTCCAGTCCGAGATTCGTCCTCTCCGACTTCATTGGTTAACCCACCGTGTCAGTCTTCAACACCACAGCGACCCTCCGCCACACGTCGCAGCTGCCGGCCGGGACCGACAAGACGGCCGCCGTCAAGGCCATGCTGCACAACCACCGCGCCTTCATCCAGTGCGGGCCCCACAGCGTCGACTGCGAGGCCGTCGCCGACGACGAGGCCGCCAAGCTGGCCGCGACGGCGCTGGCCTCGCACGCCAAGGCGGAGCACCCCTTACCGGACGATGTGCGGGCGGTCCTGGAAGCGTCGCCGCGGGCCACGGACGGCCGCCAATTTGGCGTGTACCGCGTGACGGACGTCGTGCAGACGCTGCCGGCCGGGCTCTGGGACTCCAAGGTGGTCAGCACGTACGAGATGACGGACATGCCGGCGGGCGTGTTTGTGCGGATCCGCAGCCCCATGTCGATTGTGATGGACACGACGTGGACGGTGGTGGAGGCGGAGGCGGAGGCGGAGGCGGCCGAGAGCAGCAGCGGCGGCGACGGCGACGCGTCAGGCAGCACGCCCGACAAGACGCAGAAGCTGCAGCTCGTCGAGGAGATTGTCATCTACTGCTCGCGGCTGCTGATCGGCACCGTCAAGGGCCTGTGCGAGGGCGGCTGGCCGCAGATCCACGCAAACATGATGAAGCGGCTGGCCGAGGGCGACGCGGCCGAGATGGGCAAGCAGTAGAGCGTCGGGCGGTGGCGTCGGACAGCGGCATCATAGACGGGCACGGCGTTTTGGCATTCTCATTTCTTGCAATTTCATTCCACGTACCATATACTGGTCGCGGTCGTATATACAAATCGGATCTATCCATCCTACAATACAATGCTGTCCAAACCGGCCTTCATCATACAACATCCTATTTACAGCTTTCCCATGTAGGTCTGGCCGCGCTGCAGGGCCGCGACGGCGCCGGCCACCATCTCGTCGACAATCTCCTTGGCCGGCTGCACCTTTTTGATGTTGCCGGCCACCTGGCCCATCAGGTACGGCATCTCCACCTCGTCCTCGCCGCCGTCCGATGTGATCTCGTCGCCCGCGTGGCCCTCGCGGCCGTGGCTCTCGAGATCGTGCTCAAAGGGGATGATGCCCTGGCGGCAGAGGTCGCGGATCTTTTGCGGCTGCTCGTGCCACTTGCGGATGTACGCGTTGAGCTTGGTGCGCAGCGGCCGGCCCGTCAGCACCAGCGTAATGTCCGTGTCGTCCGTATCGCACGTCACCACGGCCTGCTTGTGCGCCTCGCTGCAGTTGGCCTCCTGGCACGCCACAAACCGCGTGCCCACCCACACGCCCGCCGCACCCTGCATCAGCGCCGCCGCCAGGCCGCGGCCGTCGGCAATGCCGCCGGCGGCCACCACCAGCGGCTCCGCCAATAAAAAGTTGGGCTTGCCCGTGCCTGTCGCGGCGCGGCGCCGCTCCTCGGCGACGCGCTGCGCCACGTCGACGACGGCCGGGATCAGCACGGTGCCGGCGACGGGCCCCGTGTGGCCGCCGCCCTCGGTGCCCTGCGCGCACACCATGTCGACGCCGCGCGCGAGCGCCTTGGCCGCGTGCTTGGGGTGGCCGACCATGTTCATGACGAGGATGCCGTGGCGGTGCAGGCGGTCGACGACGTAGGCGGGCGGCACGCCGACGGCGCTGACAAACAGCTTGGCGCCCTCGTGGATGACAATGTCAATGAGCTCGTCGAGCTTGCCGTCGGTGTAGTCGTAGTTGGTGGCGCGGGCGCCGTTGCCGACCTGGGGCAGCGCCAGGTCGATGCCAAAGGGCAGGTCGGGCCGGGCGAGCTCGGCCTTGAGCTCGGCCACGACCTCCCGCAGCTGCTGCGGCGTCAGGCGGAAGCCGCCGACGACGCCGAGGCCGCCGGCGTTGCTGACGGCCGCGGCCAGCGAGCCGCCGGAGACGCGGGCCATGCCGGCGAGCACGACGGGGTGCTGGATGCCGAGCAGCTTGGTCAGAGGTGTCGAGAGAGGCGCCATTGTGATGTGAGGAGGGAGTTGGGGGGAGGGGGGTTGAGAAGGGGAGAGGAAGAGAGTGTAAGGATGAGGATGATTATAAGAAAAGGGAGTAAGTAATATGGAGAGAAGTCAGGGAGAGACTAGGCAGAGAACATGAATAGGGAAAGAGCCCGAGTCGTAAAGGCGGAAACGGAAGGCGTGGCCGAGACACAGCGAGGTGATAGACGAAGCGATGCTCACAAGGAAAGAGCTGTACTGCTAGCTGACTATCCGGTACAAGTGCCGTCAAGCCCCAGACGCCGTGTGCAGTTGCCGTTTTGCGGGGGATCCGCGGCAAACCGCCTGGGGAAGCTGCGACGCTAGCGCCTGCAAGGAAAAGATGCCGAGGCTCAACGGGAAGGCGCAGAGGACGCCAACCGCAGCCTGTGCAATTGGACTGAGCTAATAACAAGCAAGACAGGCAAGACAGGCAGGCAAAATGGTCTACAAACACGACACTACCAAAGAACAAGTTGGAACAGGATATGGTTGACAACAGGACGATGGCCCCCGGTTTCTCCATCGCGGGAACGGAATACGACATATGACATACGACGTCGAGTGCTTCCACGGCTATAGGGACCTGAGGCCACATCTGTGTGGCGGCCATTTGGGCTGCATTAATACACTTCACTGCATTCGCTACACGTTTCATGGCAAGGAAATTCCGCCGCCGGTTCGATCAATGGCTATAAACTCTGTATAAAACAATGGCATTCCTTCGTCGCGGGAGAGGGCCGCTCGCTCGAGTCGTTGCCCCCTCGTCTAGGTATATACTGTAAAAATAAAAAAGACAGAGAAACAGGAAGAGAACGAAGGAAGAAATACGAGATAAAGGGTGAGAAAAAACGAAACAAAGCGTGTATAGCACAGCGAGGTGACACATTGCGCGACACGAGCCGCCGAGGCGTCGACGCGACCGGCAGCAGGCAGTTTGACGCATTCACGCTGTCGCGAGAGAACGGCTCGTCTAATCGAAGCGCGGCAGTCGGGCCGGGACAAAGCCCCCCTCGCGCGCTTTTTGCGAGACGGCAGGCGTCGCTGTCGGACCATGCGTGGTGTTGGTGTTGCCGTCGACCACTGTGCTTAGTGCTGGGTCAGGAACGGGTTTGCCAACGCCGTCTATGGCCTTATCTGTAACAGTGTCGGAAAGCGTATCGGCTGTCGTCACCGCCGCCGTCTCGGCCCCGGCCAGTCCACGCGCGCGCGCCAGACGGGCGGCTGCTTCGCGGCGCATCGCAATGGCCGCGTCCTCTTCGTGCGCGGCTCGCTCGTCTTCCGCCCGGAGCTGTTCTGCCGTCAGTTCCTGGTGGGTGGCGGCCTGGTCCACAGTCTGGTCCACAGTCTGGTCCACAGTCTGGTCCACAGTCTGGTCCTCCACGTCGCTCGCTGCCCCGCCATCCGCCTCTGCATCGACCCGCTCGTCAAACGCGTCGCCGCCGAGGGGCAGCGACACGCTGCTACTAAGACGCCTCGTGATGGAGGACGGCGGCGAGCGCGGGGACGACCCGACGGCCACGCTGTCCATGGTTGTGCGCGAGACGCTGCGGCTGAGGACGCCTCTTGCTGCGGGTACAAGCACAGGGCCCCCTGTTGTCGAGGCCCCCGTGTCGGCTCGCGTCTTGTCCTGGCGCGGCTGCTCCACGGCCGCCGTCGCGGCCAGGCTGCTGCTGCTACTAAAGCGCGTGCGCCCGCTGCTGCGGTCGTCGACGCGGTTGAGCGCCACGGCAAACTCGTCGTCCAGCGGCACGGCGTCCTCGTCGTCCTCCTCGTCGCTGGGGAACAGGTCGCCACGCGACCGGATCGAATTGGACGTGTCGCCCGAGCTTGTGGTGCCGCTGCGTTGCCGCGTCGCCGGCCTGCCGTCGTCCTGGTAGGCCCGAGACCCGGCACCGGTTGTTGCTGGCCGGCCGCCGTCCGCTGCCGCTGCGGGGACGGACGACATGGCTGTTCCATAGTGCCTCGACGCATCCGCCGCCTCCCGCCCGTCCTGCCACGGCAACGGCCCACGCCGCGACCCGCCAGTGCCGTCTTGGTGGTAGTCGTGCTCGTAGTCGTAGTCGTCGCCACTGCCGCTGCCGCCCAAGAGCGGTTCATTTTCGTCGCGGGCGCGCATCATGTCGGCGCCGCCGCCCATCCGCCGCCCGCTGGGACCGCCGCTGTTGGGGTGCTCGCGCAGGTTGGCCGCGCTCGGCTTGTATCGCAAGGTGCCGCCAATCTTCCACGGCAGCCGGCTCAGGAAGCCCAACGGTGCCGAGCTTGGGATGACGGTCGGGTCGTCGGCGCCGGGCGTCTTGCGCCACGCGGCGCGTGTGGTGTAGCTCATGCCGCGGCCGCGCCTGGGCTGGTCCACTATTTCGGTGCCGATGCTGCCGCCGCCGCCGTGAGATACTGATGCCGCTGCCGTACCACCCTCGACGTCACCCGCCGCGTCGCCGGCGGCATCACCGTCGAGGTGTGGCCGGCTTCGTGTGGAGCCCGACCCGGCCAAGAGCCGGTCCCAGTGCTCGGAGCGGCTGCCGCGCCAGCTGCCAAAGAAGCCATGCCCAAACAGGCTGCTGATTGTGCCCGCCCCCGACGCGCCGGCCCGCTCGTCGTCCACGTCGCTCGCCCCTGCGCCGCGCCCGTCGTCGTCGTCGTTGTTGTTGTAGTCGTCGTAGTCGTCGTACCAGTCGTCGTAGAAATCAAAGCTGTACTCGGCCCGGCTGCGGTGCGCGCCGCGTGCGCGCTCGCGCTGCCGCCGGGCGCGGTCTTCGCGGTCGCCGAGGCAGACGGCCGTGCACGCGTCAAAGGCCTCGCCGACCGAGGCCAGGCACGGGTTGACGTAGGCGTGCTGGAACGTCCAGATGCCGGCGGCCGCGTTTTCCGTCACGGTCTCGGCGTTGTGGGAGATTTGGTTCCACCGCTGCCGCAGCCGCGGGTCCTCGAGGAAGGCGGCCATGGCGGACGGGTGGATGAGGAGGAAGACGGGCTACTGTATGGGTGTGTTGGATGTGTGAGGGGAACGGCGCGGCGCCAGATTCAGATGGCGCACGCGTCGGGCTGCGACAAGACGGTGCGGCGTGCGGCTGTCCCGATCGCCCATGAAGATGACCGCGATAGAGCACTGCCCCGAACTGATGCTGGACACACTTCGGTAGATAGACAGTAGAGTCGTCGTAGTGAGTCGACGGGCGCTTTGTTGTCTGCGCGGGGAAATAGATCGTGGGCGAATGACGATGCGACCTGCCGTGGTCCGCTGCACGGCCTATCGAGAACGGGCGATTCGCTGTCGAAACGCCTGGCCCGCTCATCTGCGGAAGAGCAGTCGCTCTTCTTGCTTCTGCGTGCCGTTCTCGCCTGTCGCTGTTGCTGTCGCTCTGCCCGCTTGCTGCCCAGCCTCTTCAGTCGCTGATTGTGCCGCGTGCCGAGCCGCTTTTGTTTCGTATCGCGGTAAAGCTGCTGCCTGCAAGTGTGGGGGATGTCGAATGTCGATACAATATCTCTGCTGCAATCCAAGACGCTCAATTCATTGCATATATCGTGCGAATGCCGCAATCGTCGGGGCGGCGTCGTCGTTTGGATTGTTGTTGTGGTCTACGTGCTGTCGGCACCAGAAGTCGCGATGCGTGGAGGATGAGGAGACGGGAGACGGGGCATGGCCAATGGGGAATGGGAATGGCCTGGCCTGGCCTGCGAATGATTCCAGCGGCTGCCATGCCTGAACTGCAAGTATTCACTGTATCTTACCAAACACGCTAACCCCGATAGGTCCTCTATTAGTCAGTTTTCGTGCCAATGCGCTGAAGACGACCCTGAAATGCGCTGGATCCCACTAACGCCCCAGCGGGCGCTAGAGGCGCTGCTGCGCTAAACCACGGCGCTGGACAGGGAATGACGTATGTTTTCTTCAGCAACCGTTCAACGGCGCCAAAGCTGCCAAAAGTGCATCAGCATGTTCGACACCAACAATGCAGGTTCTCTCCAACACAATGGCGGCGACTTGGGTGTCCTCACACGCTGAACTCAGCCAAGGTCGGCCAATGCTGGTACTATGTGTAACTGTCGGTTGTCCCCACGAGACGTTATTTCTCAGCATCGGGCAACCAAGTCTTGCCACATAAAGTATAATGAATATTCTGTGAACGTATTGTCTAGATACCGTATTACGGCATTCTTGGGGTCGGAGGTATGATATGTTGAAGTCTGATTCCTCAGATTATCAATGTTTGAGCTGTCCGTAACTCAGTTGAGACGTCGGTAGAGAAACTCAGTCAAGGAGCGCAAGAAATCCATCTGATGTTATAAGAAGCCTGGACTGTAAGGTGCTTATGCATGTCATATAAAGTAAGACATCATCTGAATATACAGACCTGCCGACTCGGTATCACTACGTGCAGGCCACGTGTGCAAGAAACAAGCAAAAGAATCAGAGCTGCTGGATGATATGAGCTTTCAAAAGCGTAGTGTCATGAGCTAAAAGTACAATGCAATGGGTATGCTCGGTTCCAAACCCCCCCAAAATCCCAATGTAAACAAGATGTAGAATGCCACAGAGGCGTACCAACCCGCCCGGGTCTTTGGTGCGCCGTTCCGGCTGCTAGCCGGAGCAAAGGCAAAGCGCCAAAATGTGCCAAACCCTATATCCCAACATCGACAAATGACTGCCCACGACTGCCAGCGCTTCCCCTGGCGTGCCATGCCGCACTCCGCCATGGGAGTGCCCGTCAAATCCAGGCGGTGCCGTGCCAAAGTCTACGGTCCGCCGACGCTAGCAAGAATGTTGGGTGCACCGCCAAAATGCAGTCGGGATGTCGTAGGGTTCGTCCAGGTCGGACGATCTAGAGAGAGCACGGCATGAACATCGTCCGCGTCTTCCAGACGTCGCGTTCTGTGCTCGATGCTATCGGGCGGTAGGATTCGCTCGGCGTGCCTGTGTCTCGAAGATGTGTATGTGTATGAGCGTGGATGAGATAGGAGCGGCCGCTGGTATATATGTGTGTATATGCTGGTATGGTACAATCGGTTGCCATCGTCGGTTGGCATGTTGGCGTGTGCTGGACTCGTCGCGGCGCCGGATAGTTATCGCTGGTGAGAGAGGACGAAGAAAGGCGTGAGAAAGGTCGGAGAGCGTCAGGAATCGCGTGCGGGTTCGCGTCATGGTGGCAGGCCGGCCTGCTCGATCTTTTCCAGGATCAGCTTCATCTCGGCTTGCATCTTCGCTTCGGACCGGCTCAGGTCCTGGACCTGCTCGTTGAGCCGGTGCGAGAGCGCCACCTCCGCCTCAGCCCGCTTCCGCTCGCGTTCGAACCGGGCCATGTTGTACTGCACCTCCAGCTCTTTTGTCCGCATGAGCGAGTGGAAGTGCAGTTCGCGGAGCTCGTACTGGTCGATCATCGACTTGAACCGCTGCCGGAACCTGTTGTTTGTTAGCGGGGCTACTTTGAACGAAACAGAAGAGACAGATCACCCGCCAGGGCACGTACAACTCGTCGAGCTCCACGTCCACCACGTGCTTCTTCGGGTGGTCCTTCTCCTCTTGCAGGTCGTCGAGCTTCTGGAGCAGTGTCGCGTATTTCTGGTCCCACGAGTTCAGATTGGACACTTCGTTGGCTTTCAACGTCCGGTTCTCGTTCTACAGGGCGGAAGAGGGTCAAGTCAGTACATCGTTGTCGCAAAAAGCATAAAGAAAGGCACAGCTATGCAGCGGGACAGCGCATGCGCACCTTGAGCTTGTTGTTCTCTTTCTGCAGTTCACGGCACAGCTTCTCCAGCTTCTCCTTCAAGCTCGTCGCCTTGCTGAATTCCGTTCGGCTCTGGTCGCGGTCTTTTTGCAGCTGGTCGGCGCGCTTCTTGTTCTTGAGGCTTTCGCGCTCGTGTCGCTTCATCTCGTGCAGGAGCTCTGTACAGCGTCGCGACAAGTGCTCTGCTTTTTGCGCCGCATCCATCTTGGCCGTCTGGCTGTGCAGCTCTCGATTCGCTTTTCGTACTTCCTTCTCTACAGCACGCAATCCACCTGGTTAGCTTCGGTCAGCGTAGCGCATCTCGCTCGATCAGCTGCTCACCTATTTCGATCTCCTGGTCCTTCTCGCCCGCTTGGTCGAGCTCCAGTTGCGCAATCTTCTGGGCAACAAGCTTCGACGCTTCAGTTGACGCAACGGTCGGCTGTCGACGTGCCGCCTTGGCGGCTTTGGACGGCGCCGGCGCTGCCTGTGCTGGTCCGGACGCTGATGTTGGCGGCGGCGGTGGCGGCGGCGGCGCAGGCCGTGTGTCGTGTGCGTGACCGTTCATTGTGGCAGATGTCTCGTGTGCGTGGCCCACAGCGCCGTTTGTTGCGAGTCGTGTGTACGATGCCGCCGTGGACATTGGGCGGCAAAAGGATGTAAAGGTAGGCGGAAGAAGGGGGCTCGTCGGGAAGCAACAAAACAACAAAAAGCCACGGCGAATCAGGGTCCGTTTGAGCTTCGCAGACTGTCCACGATTGGGTGTCGGTGCGAGGAACGCCCGTACAGGTCGACGACTGGGGTTGGTTGGGGTCAATGGCCGCTCAATCGGACAGATCTCGTGGAGTGCGAATGCGAAAGGGTAGGTGTGACAGGGGTCGCGTGGAAAACGGATACTTCGTAGTCGAACGGCTGGTCGTGGAACGCGGCAGAGATCGGCTCGGCGTCTTTAGCAGGCTCCCACACGCTTTTCCCGTCCGAGCTGGACTCGATATCGAGTCTGAAAAGGATATTCCTTGGCCCGCTCAGCTCGCCAGTCACGATTGGGACAAGACCAAACAAAAGTCCAGGCCGAAAACAGTGATCCACGAGGTGTGCGAGCGACGGGGCAATGGGACAGCAGATAGCGTGCGAAACAACGCGAGAGCCAGCCTTCCGCAAAGGAGATTGCGGCCGAGAGCAACAACGTCCAGGAGAGATCAGTTGCGCAGAATGAGGAAGAGGCACGGGGCCTGGTCCTGGCGGCAATGCTGAGACGGAAAATGGCAAAAAGTCGGAGAGACGAAGCGTGGATGCTTGGAGGCTCTGGTTGTCGAGGACGCCAAAAGCGGGTGCGAGTGGCCACAGCAAGATCGAGGCCAGAGCGAGACAGTTGCACAGGGCCCGATAGGTGCACGATTGGCGAATGCTGGATGCGTGGTCGACGGTGAGGATGCAAGGAGTCGAGAGTAAGGCGAGGGAAAGGCCAGGTCGAGGTCCGAAAATAAAACAAAAAAACTGTAGTTGTAAAAAATTGGAAAATTCGAGATTTCGGGCAAGTGCACCAACCGCCTCAGCGGGCCACCAGCCATTCGACAGGAGAGGAAAGAGCAAAGGCAAACGGCGCTAGCGGCCTCGGAGCCAGCCAGAACGGGAATATTGGGGACTGGAGAGTTGATGGCCTGGCCAGCACGAGGGCCCTTTTCGAAGGCAGGCGCTAAGTGAGAGTGCCTGCCTTTTACAGTGGACTTCGCCCAAGGAAGGCGCAGACGGCGTGGACAATGGCAGCAGGAGCGACTGCACAGCAAGCACAAACATCATACCAAAGAAGAAGGAGCTCTTCAAGTCAATAAGGTCACGAGCAGGGACAAAATACGCATATAAAATGAGCTGCCTTGATAATGCCGTCAACTAGCCAGGCCAAGCACCAACGTCAGCCAACCGTTAACCGCCAAAGCCAGGCCAGGCACGGAGTCGTTACAGCTTGCCCTGTTCAGCTCTTGCGCGCCACTGACTGCATCTCCAGCACTATTACGGGGTACTTCGTCGTATGACTTGGGACAGAGTCGCGAATTAAATTTAATGAAAATTTAAATACTAAAATCCCCAAGACCGGCCGCGCCTTCCGTTTGAAAATTCAGCCTTTGGCCACTCACAGGCAAGCGCTAGCGAGCGACGTCAACTTCATCTGTCGCCCGAAGAGCTGCACACCCATTTCGTCACCTCATCTCTCACCCTCTCCATACACCGCCGCCAAGAACTATGACAGGCATGCCGACGATTGCCTGGGCATCATAGGAACGGACAGACTCTTGATTCGAGTATCTCTCGGGTTCTTGCCGGATCGACGCAAAGAACTGCACGAATCGCCCCGTTCTCTTCCTCTGTTCCTCTCCTCTTTTCCTCCTTTCCTCCCCCCCCCCCCCCCCCTCCTCGCACAATGTTCCGGCACGCGACTGCGGCCGCGGCCGTCTCTCGCCATGCCTCCCGGCGCGCCTTTGCCTCGCTGGCCTGCACGCCAACGACGCCCGGCGAGAAGCTGCACGGCTTTACCGTGCTGCGCTCGAAGCACGTGCCCGAGCTCGAGCTGACGGCGCTGCACCTGCAGCACGACAAGACGGGCGCCGAGCACCTGCATATTGCCCGCGACGACGCCAACAACGTCTTCTCGATCGGCTTCAAGACAAACCCCCCGGACGACACGGGCGTGCCGCACATCCTGGAGCACACGACGCTCTGTGGCAGCGAGAAGTAAGTTCCGTGACGAGAAATAAGAAAAAGAAAAGAAAATGAAAGAAAAGAAAAGAAAGAAAAGAAAGAAAAGAAAGAAAAGAAAGAAAAGAAAGAAAAGAAAGAAAAGAAAGAAAAGAAAGAAAAGAAAAAAAATTGTGCGTGTATATTGACCCTCCAGGTATCCCATCCGTGACCCCTTCTTCAAGATGCTCCCGCGCACGCTGTCAAACTTCATGAACGCCTTCACCGCGTCCGACCACACCTTCTACCCGTTCGCGACCACCAACGCCCAGGACTTCAAGAACCTCATGTCCGTCTACATGGATGCCACGCTGCACCCGCTGCTGAAGGAGACCGACTTCACACAGGAGGGCTGGCGTGTCGGGCCCGAGAACCCGCAGGCGGCGGCCGATGCCGACGCCGCCAAGGACGACAGCAAGCTCGTGTTCAAGGGCGTCGTCTACAACGAGATGAAGGGCCAGATGTCCGACGCCGGCTACCTCTTCTACATCCGCTTCCAGGACCACATCTTCCCGGCCATCAACAACTCGGGCGGCGATCCGCAGAAGATCACCGACCTCACCTACGCGCAGCTGCGCCAGTTCCACGCCGAGCACTACCACCCCAGCAACGCCAAGGTCTTTACGTACGGCGACATGCCGCTGGCCGACCACCTGCGCGAGATCGACGCCCGCCTGAGCGCCTTTGAAAAGAGCGGCCGCGACGCCGAGACCCGCCTGCCCATCAACCTGGCCGACAAGTCCGAGAGCGTCACTCTCACGGGCCCCACCGACCCGCTCGTCGACCCGTCGCGGCAGTTCAAGACGTCCGTGTCGTGGATCCTCGGCGACACCACCGACGTTGTCGAGTCCTTTTCGCTGGCGCTGGTGTCGGCCCTGCTCATGGACGGCTACGGCTCGCCGCTGTACAAGGGCCTGATCGAGACCGGCCTTGGCATCGACTGGAGCCCCAACACGGGCTACGACAGCTCGGGCCGCGTGGGCATCTTCTCGGTGGGTCTGACGGGCGTCCAGGAGGCCGACGTGGCCCGCGTCAAGGACGAGGTCGACGCGATCCTGCGCCGCGTCCGCGACACGGGCTTTGAGCGGGCCAAGATCGACGGCTACCTGCACCAGCTGGAGCTCGGCCTCAAGCACAAGACGGCCAACTTTGGCATGAGCCTGCTGCAGCGCCTCAAGCCCAAGTGGTTCACGGGCGTCGACCCCTTTGACGCGCTCGCCTGGAACGACACCATTGCCGCCTTCGAGGCCAAGCTGGCCGCCGGCGGCTACCTCGAGGGCCTCCTAGACAAGTACCTGCTGGGCCGCAACACGCTCTCCTTCACCATGGCGCCCTCGGCCGCCTACAGCCAAGAGCTCGCGCGCGAGGAAGAGGCGCGGCTGGCGGCCAAGATTGCCGAGGCGGCGCAGCAGGCGGGCGGCGACGAGGCGGCGGCGCGCCGGCGTCTCGAGGCGCAGGAGGCCGTGCTGCTCGCGGAGCAGGGCAAGTCCAACACGGAAGACCTGAGCTGCCTCCCGACGGTGCACGTCCAGGACATCCCGCGCACCAAGGCGCCCGTGGAGGTGCGCGAGGAGAGTACAGAGAATGCGGCCGGCCACGCGGTGCGCCTGCAGTGGCGCGAGGCGCCCACCAACGGCCTGACGTACTTCCGCGCCATCAACGCGCTGGGCCGCCTGCCGGACGACCTGCGGCCGCTCGTGCCGCTGTTCACCGACGCCATCGTGCGCCTGGGCACGAAGACGCACACGATGGAGCAGCTCGAGGACCGCATCAAGCTGCAGACGGGCGGCGTGTCCGTGGGCTACCACGCGGCCGCGTCGCCGGCCGACTACACCGACGCCAGCGAGGGCCTCCTCTTCACCGGCATGGCGCTGGACCGCAACGTGCCGGCCATGCTGGACCTGCTGCGCACGCTCGTGCTCGAGACCGACTTTGACAGCCCCGCGGCCGTGCAGCACATCCGCCAGCTGCTGCAGGCCGCGTCCGACGGCGTCGTCAACGACATTGCCTCGTCGGGCCACGCCTTTGCGCGCCGCGCCGCCGAGGCCGGTCTGACGCGCAGCGCCTCGTTGCGCGAGCAGGTCAGCGGCCTGTCGCAGGTCCAGCTGATTACGAGCCTCGCCCACCGGCCGGCGGCCGACCCGCTCGAGGATGTGCTGGCCAAGCTGAAGCAGATCCAGCAGCTGGCCATGCAGGCCGACAACAGCGGCAGCGGCGGCGGCCTGCGCGCCGCCATTACCTGCGGCAGCGAGAGCGTCGAGGCCAACGCGTCGGCCCTGTCCAGGTTCCTGTCGTCCCTGCCGGCACCAACTTCTACGGCCGGCGCTGTGGGCACAGCGTCCGTCGCCGCCGCCGAGGCGGCCCAGCGCGTGCAGCGCGCCTTCTCCAACACCCAAGGCCAGCCTGGCCAGCGGCGCCAGACGTTCTACGCGCTGCCCTACCAGGTCTACTACGGCGCGCTCGTCGTGCCGGCCGCGTCGTACACGTCGCCCGACAGCGCGCCGCTGCAGGTGCTGGCCCAGCTGCTCACGCACAAGCACCTGCACCACGAGATCCGCGAAAAGGGCGGCGCCTACGGCGGCGGCGCGTCCGCCAACGCCCTCGAGGGCCTCTTCGGCTTCTACTCCTACCGCGACCCCAACCCGGCCAACACCCTCGCCATCCTGCGCGACGCCGGCCGCTGGGCCGTCGACCGCGCCTGGTCCGACCGCGACCTCGAGGAGGCCAAGATCTCCATCTTCCAAAGCGTCGACGCGCCGCGCGCCGTCAACGAGGAGGGCATGGGCCCGTTCCTCTACGGCGTCACCGAGGCCATGCGCCAGACGCGCCGCGAGCAGCTGCTGGACGTGTCGCGCGACGACGTGCGCCGCGTCGCGCAGCGCTACCTCGTCGACGGCCTCGCGCAGCAGGCCGAGCGGACCGTGTTCCTCGGCGAGCCGCAGCCGTGGGTCGACCCGACGGCGTGGCACGTGGAGGAGATGAACGTCACGACGGCGTGATCGCCGTCGACTCCGAACGGAGGAGGCGGTTTGATTCTCTCTTAATTTTGGTAGGCGCATTCGGCGTTCTCTTGGTTTCTGGGGCATATTAGACGTGGGGACCTGGTTACAAAAAAACATACGATGAAGAAGGCCTTGGGCATACACAACTCACTCCACTTGTACAAAACAGCACAAAATACCAGCATATACACAGCATTTACGGCGAAAATAGACACCAAGTTACGATCGAAGCAGCACAGCGCGTCATGTTGTGCCCTCAGTCCCCTCCCCTCTCCCAGCACAAAATACCTTCAGCGCTCAGATACGATACGTCTCGTGGCTTTGCATCGAGTCCTCTCGGTCGCACCCCTATAGCCATCGAGACCACTAAACGGCGCAAGAGCAAACTTAATTCAAGAGGGAAAAGAGAAGAGACGAGGGGTTGAGAGGGTGGACGGAGGATAGAGCCGGTTTCGGTGCTCAGCCGAAGCCCTCTGTCTTTTTTGTTTCTCCTTTCGGCTTACTTGTTCTCTTGCAGAGCTTTTCTCGTCCGTTGCATCAGACCCGACATGTTTCTTCATCATCCTTGAAATGTCGGACTAAATAACAGGATACATATTCTGCGGCAAAGTAACAGAAGAAAATAATGCCGCCCGTCTCACAAGGGATATCTGACAATCTTGCAGGAACGAACACACACGAACAGCATGAAATGACACATGCATGGCCAGCTGCGTTCCGATCAGCCAAACCAAGGCACCAAGTGACCAATAATGGGACAGCATCTCATGCAAGCTTCGCCTCTCTCCCTTTGGTCACATTGCAGCTGCACGTCAGGCTCTTGTCCCTTTTGGGGGTGTCAGATGTGACCAGTGACAGCACTCACAAGCATGCCGTCTATAAAGCGCAGCATTCTAGAACATTATGTCGTTTCTTGTTACCGTCACTACTATGCCTCATTATCTTATATTTCATGCCCCCTTCGTTTACCATTTCCTAGCTTTCATCGTTGGCTCCTTGTTATTAATTATATATCTCAAAAGCTTCATTTTTCGACATGCATCCTTTTTACCATCCCGAATCCTCACAGTGGCCACGGACTTGCATCTGGCATACGCCCTACCATAGAGCGTGGCTGTGACCAGAATCGGCGTCCTCGAGCTCGCCATTTCAATATTCCATTTTATTTTATATGTGCCCAAGCAAGAGCTTCGTCAGGCATGGCGTTGCGTTGCGCCTTCCTCGTCACGGACTCCACAATAACAGCACAAACTTGCGGTCAGTCAAGGAAGGAGATACCTGCCCAAGCCGCTACAGAGATAGCGTCACCTTCCTTGCGCCGTGGGTTTGTACTTCGTACCTTCCGCGAGACGGGCAGAAAAGGGAGGCAGGCCCCACCTTAAATTTTTTCGCCGATGTCGACGTAACCGGCGGCGAGCATGCGAGCATTTGCAGAAAGCATCTGTCCATTTCGAGCCAGTCGGCGGCTGTCGATGGCCTCATCAGTAGAGGAAGCGCTACCAGCACTGCCCTCGTCCCAGCCAGAGGCAGCCCGGATTTTGCCCTCGTACTGAGATATTTGTAACGCCGCCAATTCACGTGTCCCGTTGACCACGGTCGCGCCTGCCAACTTGGTCATCAATAATGTACGACGTACAGAGTACTCCGTACGTGGAAAGTACTCCTCCTTACGTGGGCAGCAAATCAGCGTTGCTTTAAAGCATGCTCGTGTGAAGTACCGCGCCATACATGTTTGCGGGTGAGATACATGGTAACGTGCCTAAAACCCCAAGCCCCACCACGAACCGTTTTTTTCCCTATTTTTATTCCTTTTTTTGCCATTGGCTTCCCCACTAGCGATCTTTTTTTTTTGGCCCGCGCCTTCCCTTTCGGTGGTCTGGCCTGGCTCCCGAACTTTTGTTGCAAAATTGAAGGCAAGACGACACCGGTCACCTCCTTCCTGATTTTCCACCTCTGCACATTGCCTTGTTGTCTTCTTCCCTCAACTGTTTTTTTCGTCACTCTTCCATCACCATCACCATCACCTTGTTCTAGCTCTTCTGTAAGTCATCCCTTTGCTGTGGCCACAGGCGCATTCCGATACCGCCACTGCACATCCACCCGCTCGACGTGCCGCGACATTTTCGTAGCATTTTGCATTTTGCCCGTCACTTTTCGCCGCTTTCGCCGCCATCGCCAGTCATTCTCCCATCTTCTTCACTTTTGCTTCACATTCTTCACTTTCTCTTCACTTCTGCCTGTTCTTTGCTCTCAAGCAGCTCCCACCTCTCGACCATCTGTCGCTCGTCCTTTGCTAACAGCCGCCCAGCTCGTCAAACACACGGCTTTTCCACTTGCCATCTCGACAACCCCTCGCCCAGGCTTGCCTTTGCTTCCCCAAAGGCGACCCGTCACCCATCACGGCTTTCTCGGCCGTTTTCCTGCTCGCAGATCAACATTCCGGCATTCGCCAGCCCTTCCACATCCTCAACGCCATTCCTCCGCCCGCTGCTGAGCTCGCCCAGCGCGCCTCCGCCTAAGCTGCTCCCCGGGTCGTCGTATCTGGACCCAAACCCTCGGCCACCTCCCCCAGCGTCCTCGCACAACCAGCTGCCGCATAGGAAAGGTTCTGAGGTTCTTCCTCTCGCCGAGGAAGAGTCGAGGAGGCCTCGTCAGACCGGTTCTGGTTCTGTCTGTTATCAATTCCGACCCCCATAACACCGCTCTCGCCATAGTGATTGCTCCTTTCCTCTAGCTTTTTAGCTATACCACAACTTTGCATAGTCTCTCGCTTGTCTCTCGACGCTCGTCTCTCACATCGCGTCCCGACTCTCGACAGATATATTTTTCTTTCCGCCACCCGCAACAAGCACGAGAACACTTTGTTCTTGATTACCACGTTCCCTCACCAGTCAAGGAGATGGTTATGGCAACAACTTCCCTCGTTGAATGCGTCGCCCCTGTTACATTTCACAATAGTAACATTGGCCATATCAAGAAACACCAGCATCATGGCGCAACTCACGCCCACAATGCCAAGCAACTGATTGGCGATGCTCTCCGCCAGCGCGTGGAGAACATCGACCATGAGTTCTGCGAGCCTGGCGAGGAAGACACCTTCTTCGTCGCCGACCTCGGCGAGGTCTACCGCCAGCAGCTGCGCTGGAAGATGAACCTGCCGCGCGTCAAGCCCTTTTACGCCGTCAAGTGCAACCCCGACCCCAAGGTCCTCCGGCTCCTGGCCGAGCTTGGCAACGGCTTCGACTGCGCCTCCAAGGCCGAGATCGAGCAGGTCCTGGACATGGGCGTCGACCCGTCGCGCATCATCTATGCCCAGCCCTGCAAGACCAACTCGTACGTCCGCTACGTCGCCTCCAAGGGCGTCCGCGCCATGACCTTCGACAACGCCGACGAGCTGCGCAAGATTGCCAAGCTCTACCCGGACGCCGAGCTGTTCCTGCGCATCCTGACCGACGACAGCTCGTCGCTGTGCCGCCTCAGCCTCAAGTTCGGCGCGTCGCTTGACACCACCGACAGCCTGCTCGCTCTGGCCCGCGAGCTGAACCTCAACGTCGTCGGCGTCTCGTTCCACGTCGGCTCCGGCGCCTCGGACCCCCAGGCCTTCCTCAAGGCCGTCCAGGACGCCTACGCCGTCTTCAGCCAAGCCGCCACCCACGGCTACAGCCTGCGCACGCTCGACGTCGGCGGCGGCTTCTGCAGCGACGACTCCTTCGAGGGCATGGCCACCGTGCTCCGCGACGCGCTGGACGAGTACTTTCCGCCCCATCTCGGCGTGTCCCTGATCGCCGAACCCGGCCGCTACTTTGTGTCGTCCGTGTTCACCATTGCCTGCAACATCATTGCCCGCCGCACGCTCGAGGACCCCAGGCAGGCCCTGGACGGCAACGCCCAGCGTGACCCCAGCTACATGGTGTACGTCAACGACGGCTTGTACGGCAACTTTAGCAGCATCATGTTCGACCACCAGAACCCCGTGGCCAAGGTCCTGACCTCCAACGCGCGGTTCCTCTACGACACCGAGGGTGCCCATGCGACCACGGCCGACGCCGGTGCTGCCTCGGCGGGCACCGAGTACTCGATCTGGGGCCCGACCTGCGACGGCATCGACCGCATCACGGAGAGCATCCGCTTCCGGCAGACGCTGGACGTGGGCGACTGGCTGTACTTTGAGGACATGGGCGCCTACACGAGCTGCTCGGCCACGCGCTTCAACGGCTTCACCGACAACCACGACGTCATCTACGTCTGCAGCGAGCCGGGTGCGCGCGCGCTTCTCGGGATGCACTAGAATATCAGGGTGCCGTTATGCTATCTGATTAGTATTGTTGTGAACGTGGTGGAGTGGACCGGCCGCATGAAACAGTCCTTGCCGCAAACCGTTGTTGAAAAAGAAAAAGAACAAAAAGGATGCCAGGAGAAAACGCCCATGGCAGTTCCAAAAGAGACTTGAAGGTTCCGCTTACTGCTGTTGTTGTCCTTCGTCAAGGCGCCAAAGCAAGGGATCATAATACGTTTGCTGTTGTTATTTTTTACTTACGTTCGTACCCAAAGACCAAAAGGGAATGCACCAAGCCGTGTTCTTTTGCGTTGAAACGGTCCTTCTTTTAGAAACAGATTTGAGTTAAGACAGTAAAGAAAATAGAATTGAAATTTTCAAATAAAAGCCCCCGAAACGAACCCGACTTTCGTGACTTACTCTAGTGTATTGTTAAAAATAAAACCGGATTCCCACGTGTCACGCCGTGGCTGTCCATGCCGTTACGAGGAGAAGGGCGCGCCACATTGGCATCGGAGAGTTTTGCAGCTACCCGTGCATTTTTGTGTTGACTTTCTTTTTGTGTTGACTTTCTTGTTATTTCTGTTGGGACCGCCATTCTCCTTGTATGTTGTACTTTGCAAGGTATGGATGGTAGCTGAACATCCCTACACCGACATGTGGCTCTCTTCTTGCCCCTTGTACGGAGTAAACAACGAATACGATTAGACAAGACATAACAAGTATTTGGTGTAACGAGAAAATGTGATATTTGACATGTCAATAGAAAGTGCGTCACTTACGATTCTTTTTCTTTCCATTTCATTTCATTTCTTTTGTTAAAACAAATACGCACA
Organism: Sporothrix luriei; assembly: GCA_021398005.1. NCBI lineage: Eukaryota > Fungi > Ascomycota > Sordariomycetes > Ophiostomatales > Ophiostomataceae > Sporothrix > Sporothrix luriei. The sequence continues at coordinate 70,353 of WNLO01000053.1, read as the reverse complement.
TATTGATATTAACAAAACAACATTCCTCTCACTTTGCATATTTCCATGGATCCCCTTCTTCAAGAGCCACGATGGACATGTTTCCGTAGAATTTTCTTTATATGCTCGCTTTATTCGGCTCATGCCTCACTCCTTTCTGCTTGCATGCATGTTTGGCCCATCTGCACTCTCTTTCGAGCCTTTGCCGCTTTGCCGTGTCTGGTGACGTCGCCTGCATGCTGCACGGTGCCACGGGAGACGCACATTGCCAGATAAGGCGTCTTTCGTTGTGTATGGCTTCGCTTTTCCACATTGTGTGCATCGTGACACATGGATTCACATGGCAATAAGGACAATGTAACGAGTGGTAAAATTCGACGTCAACACAAATGAAGCAGGAGAAATGATGGTGAAAGAAAGGACGGGCATACAAGCTGTTATTATTTTAGAGAATAAAAAATTAAGTAGATAGTACCATCCCAAAAAGAACAGGACGGGAAAGCCTTGCTTCCAGCAGACACCATAAGCCACAGAGTACAAAAGTCTCATCATCCTGTAACAAAGTGAGACAACAATGGATAGAGACGCAAGCCGTCCGCATCCACGCATGGTCCTATCTGAGCTGTCACATTTTCTTTCATATTTTTGGCTGCCGGCCATGGAGCTGAGTTGTTTGTACTGCTTTGTCGCGTCTTTGGCAAGAATAATAAATGAATGGAAGCAGCACACGAGACAAAGTGCTGCGAGTTTCCTTCGACGACTTGCACACACCATCGAGACCACTCGCAACGCCTCCTCATCATTGACATTCGAAGTCTTAAATTCCTTGGTGAGTCGAAGTAACTCTTTCCTTCAGGTCTCTCACTCGTAGAGTGTGGAAACAGGGTACCGATGTACCGATATAATATGAAACGAACTCGTTTATGGTTTTAGTAGGAAACAATGTAGGGATGCACATCGCAAGGAGTGTCGACAGTATCCGTGACCTTTCCGAAGTCGACCCAAAAGGAGAAACGAGCATAATGGCAATGCTTGCTCCCGTGCCACAAATAAATGTAAGACACAATTCCCCGAAGAGACGCAAGGATGCTATTGTGTGGCAGGTTGTGCAGCGAGCAAGGCTAGCGAGATACACCCCAACAGAACAAAGCCGCCACATTGTCTTGATACCTTTTCACTGGATTTTGTTTGGCCTCGGATTTTTCAAGACTTGCCGCCATTGCCCTTACGGTACCGGGTGCACACCATCGTGACTTTTTCTTTTGCTCCTGCGTTCCATTCATGCAATGCAGCTCCAAAGGAAGAGAGCTATACCAAATACGGGACGAGTGAGTATATCCCCCCTCCTTTGTTTTCACACGCTTTGTAAACGCAGAAACAAAGGGACTGCATGACAGAAGAAACAGATGGACTGGTGGCGTTACCAATGCCAGGATCAAGAGGCAGGGTCGGAGACAGGGGCAAGGAAGCAAGGGACCACGGAGCTCTCCATGGTCGGGTTGGGCCTTTCCCGCGTACCCATGAAGCTAGAAGCTTGTCTTGATGTGTCTTCTCAGGTTTACGAAGTAGGGATTTTCCCTAAAAAGCCCGGAAAAGACGGGATTGGCCTGGCTGTGGTTCCATTGGGATGCATGGTGACCTGGCAGTGGCCCAAGCTTCCATTGCCGTCCAACGAACGATCGTTATGGCATTGTGCTGTCATGCAGCACGATAGCGCCTGTTGGGTGCTCGATTTCAACGTGCATGCGTCGTATTCTTTCTTATTTTTGTGGTGGTCCCTGTCCCGCCTTGCTGACGGGAAGACCAAATTTGCTGCAGTAAAGTAGACGCAACAGGGAGAGGGAAAGACAATTGAGGAAAGTGCATCTCATACCCGGCCCGATCCAGATTTGCCTCTCTCATATGTTTTCTGTTGGATGTTGCCAGAAGACGCCTAGCTGCGCATCATTGGACGGCAGCAACGAGGATCGCGAAAATTTTTCACAATGTTTCTCGTTTATTTACCCCCTTTAGGTCAAGGTCCAATCCCATCTGCAGGTCCAAGTACTTTGTACCCCTTGTCAAGCCTGTAAAGAGAAAATGAGATAGAAGGCAATTCTGTTTCTCTTCCTTGGGAAATCGAGTGCGTCGGGATGCAAGAAGGTGAGACAATGCTTAGAGTACAGCTGCACACAACGCCAGCTGAGAAGCAGCGGTGACAAGACGAAACGAAACTCTGCTCCGTCCGATGCTCTGCTGCATGTTGTCCTCAATGAAGGAGCTTGATCTTCCGAGGAATGACTGATGCAAAAGAAAGCAAAACCAAACAAAAGTGCACCAATATTGGTATCCCAAGCCTCGCTTGGGGCGTGCATCGCAAGTACAATTTTACGATCGTTGTAGAAATGACCTCAGATCGGTCGGTGAGCCCAGAGGCGTGCGCTGCGAAATTGAATTCTTCCCACCATTTTGCACATGTGTACCATTTACACAGCACATTAGCCAGGTATTGTGAATGCATTTTTGCGAAGCAGTAAGTAACACTTCTGCATATCCCAGTCGACCCTCCTAACATGCTCAGCCTTGCCAGCTGTCGAAAGTTATCGACTATCGGCACTCGCCAATGCTATTTTTGATCACTGGACGTAAAAATAGAAAAGAGAACCCACAACCAAGGGCAACCGACAAGGTTGCAGGCAAGGGAGGGCGTGTGCAGTGACAATGGGCAGGCAGCGGACGATTGACAGAGCATTCGTACCGAAGAGTCGTTGTGCCATCAGCCGAGACAACGCTTCTGTGCAGGCATCGTATGTGCGGATGGGAGAGGAATCGCAGGGAGCACCTGCAAGGGCGAATAGAGATATGGCGAGTCCGGATAGGGCGAATAAAGATACGGCGAGTCCCGGGTAGGGCGAGATGCGATTGTGTTGGGTGTCTCCTGATTCAGCTTGGTCGACAAATAGGCCATTGGCCAGGACTGGGATGGCCACAGCTGCCCCTATTGACCGATGCAAAAGCAAGGGGCAGGGTTATGTAGAGGGCAGCTGAATGTCGCCTGAATGCCAAAGGCGAAGGACGAGAAACGAGCCGCAGAAGACGAAGCAATCGGTTAGCAACATGGAGAGAAACAAACAAAACAAACAAAAACCCGATTCGGGACATACACCTTCACGATATGGTAGGGACTGGAACAACAGAAGGTATGGTCTTAGCTTGCCACTTACATGCGTCTCGGCCGATTTCAGGATCAAACACTCAACACGGGCTGCGTCCATGCTGGCCGATTAGAGGTGCCAACCGTGTACGGAAGAAAAATTGAGTTGTACGAGAATTTTAGAGTTCCTCAACGGTATATCTCACACGGGGAGGAAAAAGGGCGGTGGCAACGGGCAGTGGTCGCAGCTTCCCTCGATCATCGTTCACGCCTCCTTCGACATCGTTCGCTCTTTCTGCATTTTTGACCACTCTCTGCTTACGCCCTAAGCCCACAGCGAAGAGCAAGAGCACATCTATCAAATGTCGGGAAGGAGCCGACCCTTGCTTCTGTCCTCACAGCCCTCTATGCTTCCATCATTTCGTTACATGTGCCTACGTCACTGCGTACAAAGTACTTTGCAGAGTAGACAATCGCTGCTTGTCATTGGCTGCAGTGTATGTGGGTGTGAGCCTTGGAGCAATAAAAACGTCCAGGAAACTGGTAAGAATAAGGTAAAAGCAATTCAGTCCAGCACAAAGCAAGACCAGGCTTCGAACAAAAATCAACGGCAAGGGGTGGGTCGCCTGAAACCGCGATTGTTACCTGCAAAAGCGTTCTTTGAGAGCTCCGAATGGGAAGGATGCAGGTGGTTAGCTTTCTTGTCCAGTCCCTCGATGTTGAGGAAGGTGCTGATGTCGTTGGACCCGCTTTTTTTACTCACGCGGGCCATTTTTTTTTCTTGGTAGAAATAACAACGGGGACTATTCACATCACACGAACCAGTTGGTCGCGCTACGAGACAGCGTTGGAGACTGCAGTGGACGACGCCCAGTATGCAGCATTGGGAAGGAACGACCAAGTCAGATAGGAAGCACAGCAGGAGCGAACGCAAGCATCCGTCCGCCTTGGAATGTAGGTTGTCTTCACCCCTTTTGCCTGTAATGTGCTTTTGTTTTTCTTTCAATGGGAAACTAAAGCTCGAAGTGACGCATACTCACGTGCAACATATTTGGCCAGCCTTTGTCGGAACATTGCTTCTCACCGTAGCACACCTTGCGGTTGTGGTACTTGGGCGAGAAGGTTGGCGGAAGCTCCCACCTGTTGGTCGCTCGATACGGCCTCTTTTCTTTGCGGCCGGTTGCCGTTCTTGCCGTGAACGATGCGCACTTTGCTCTCGTCGATACCGCAGGCAACCGTGCTTTCCTGTGTCGTACTCTGTCGCGGTCTTTCCTCGTGAGTCGTTATGCCGGTGGCCTCCTTCCTTGTCACGGAGATGTCGAAACGATCATAAATACGGAGTAAGATACATTAAAACAGAAAGCAAGCGACCCAATCTCATTCTGGTCAAGAGCCTTCCGCTGCAGTCCTGCCCCTGCTAGCGCGCTGTTGCTGGACTCGAAAGCCACTGCGTCCCTGTGCCCTATTTTCATCTCAGCGGTCTCTGATTCGCTGGCTCCTGGCATGTCTCACCGGAGCTCTCTGCCCTCAAGCTCTTGTGCCGCTCGCCTTGGGATGCCGTGAGATACTCCGTACATTGCTCCGTGGGCCACCTTTGATGACTTTTGCTGCATCGCCTTGCCACCTCCCGCAATGATGCATCTTTCTCCCTTTTGGGCTGTCCGCATTCTGCGTTTCACCGCACTTCCAGCGTCGTTCCTGATCGACTCGTCGTTCTGCTCTACAGTCACTTTTGTTCTCATGAGTCGATGGAGAAGCGAAAAGCCCTTGCTGATCCCAAAGTCGGATCCGGATTTTTAGGTCATGATTATTGAATTCTCCCTTATTTGAAACCGTCGTTTTTTGACTAAATCATATCCTTTCTCTTTGGTTAGGCATTACGTTGTAATGTACTTGCTTTCTGTTCTGCATCGCTCCATCTCCATTTTCTCAACCAACAGGTACCAATCTACAAAACTGACCGATTGGGTTAGCGCGGGCCCGGAACTGGTCTCATGACCTCCTAAGCGTTGAAAAGAAAAAAGAAAAAAGAAAGAAGAATACAAGAGACGACAAAAAAGGTGGCTGGTAGTCAACGATCCCCTGGACACTGGCCAAATACAGGTAGCGGTAACCGGTTGTCGTGAAATGCTAGCTCTGCCATGGCAGGAAGGGAAATTGCATTCAAAAGACGTTTCTTTTTTCTGCAAAAGGTACGACATGCTCCGTACTGTCGTCATTTTCATCATTCGACAGGGCTTGGAGGAGGGGTGTGGTTGGATGCAACTCCGCCCTGCTGCATGTGAAGGTGAAAATACCAAAATACCCCTCTTTGACGACCACCGACTCGCCGCGAGACGAGAAACGAGAGGACGGAAGCAGTGCATCGTCATCTTCTGCCATATTCTGGTCCATGCGTTGGCCGAATCTGTGCCTCCTCTCCGCATCGTGCCTTTGTCCATTTGCAGTGTCCTTCCCGCCCCCGGCCATTTCACCGTCCTTCACCTCATACCTCCGGTAAGATACGTATCATAACTTCCCAGACAGGTCACACAGAGCTCTTTGCTTCGGCACTGCTCTAGCTGTAATTAACTAGCGCTGGAGCGTTGCTTTAGTGCTTGCATGGCAACCTCTCACTAATACCACGCTGTTTCGATACGAAAACACTCCCCAAATGACACGCAAAATATACCAACCACCGCGGAACTGCAACCCCCTCCGCGGCCGTTTTTCTTAAGTTTTGTCTCGTGTTGTGGGCTCTGTGTAATGCACACCTTTGCTAATGTAGCAAAAAGTGGCCGAAGCGTGGTCAAGTGAGGCCCGGATTTCCTGTACTATTTTCATTTCGTCCCCATGGATCGACACAGGCGGGACCTGGTTCTGTTTTTGGCTATTGGGACTTCTTGGTCATATTTATGGCCTATCTGGATGTGTTCAGAGAGCCTGTGTAAAAAAAAATGATACGTCAGTTTGCTAGAGCTCCTCGCTTCTGCCCACCATCGCACTAGGCTTACCAGGAGATGTCTTTCAGTATGGAATACGGCTGGCACTCATTTGGCGTGTTGCTGCTCTGCATAAATCTGAAACCTATCATTCCCTTGAATATTTACTGCAGACGTTCAGCACTTAGCAGATATCTTCCTTTAAGACCCTTGGGGCGGGAGCCCAAAGGTAGATCAGCAACCCCTCTCCAGGAAAGTGTTAACTAAGTGGCAAGATTCTTACTTCGTTCGTCTGCGGGAGGGAGGCCAAACACCAATTGATGGCCAATTTATTTAAATAAACATCTCGTGGCGCTCCACTGCATTTGCCTTGTCTCTTGTAAATGTAACTGTAGTAACACGAGTGGCTCTTTTCAGCCCTTGTCTTTCCTTTGTTCTCTGTGTACGTACATCGTAGTAATGCCTTTTCCGTTTTTAACTGTCAGCCATTCCAGGCTCCGGGTGATTCTTCCATTCAATCTCTCCTTTGGTTGAGGATCGCCATGTACGACAAAGTGCTGTTTGCAATGCATGATCGCCGACAGCATAGTATTGCTGCATGTAATACTCGATACCGACATACTACTTGACCTTTTCTCGACACTCTCTTCTCGCTTCCGCCACCTTCGCGAGCCCCGTCCTATGCCGGCCTCCGGGATCGCAGGCTCGGGATGCTCAGCAGACCAGAAAAAAAAGATGCAGCATCACAGGCTAATGGCAAAAACACAAATTCAGCATCAAGGATGGCAAATTTTGCCAAAACGTTCACAGGATCTCATACATTCTCAATCATCCATTTAATTTTTCATTCGACAGGACCGCCAAGCTGAATAGCATAAAGGCATCTGGCGAGAGCCGATGTTGTCCTGCATAAAAGGAGGCTGACGCTTTACTGAAGTCCTCTGTGCTTCCTCTTTGTCGCGCGTGGCCCGTCTCAGAAGAGGCACATGATTCCGCAGAAAAAAAAGAAAAAAAAAGAGAGAGAAAGAGTCTCGCCTTGGCAGTCCCCACGTTCTGCCCTGCAGACATATGGAGTCTTCCTGCATGTATTGCATGTATCGAGACTCCCTTACGTCTGACAAAACGGACGTTGCGTTGCGAACAATGTCAGCATTTGCATGAAATGATGGCCCCCTTGTGGATGCATGCAACGTGCAGAAAGCAGGAACGACTGGTGACTGGTGACCGTCAGTCGTGGACGGTCTTGCGCGGCACGCGCCTTCCCATTATCGTGAAGTTTTTACTTTGCCTCCACGGCCTTCTTTTGCCCCTGGAAGGTCTAGACGATGGCTCCTTCCAGCGGCCCGTCATTTGACTGGAAGATCTTCGCGACCCAAAGCAGGCCAGCAAGGGGAAAGAGCATAGGGTATGAGCGCTCCGCTTGTCTTCCCCCCTTTCTGCCAATTTGCCACATGATGCTAGAGCCTTGTCGTGCCTACATCGCAGGACCAAGGTTTTCCGTTGATTAACGCTCTTCAACACCTTTCATTGGATGATTCTCCCTCCCCTCTTTTTTCACTCTCTAGTGACCGTACGATCTGGTTGTATGCTGAGGATATCCTTTGCCATTTGCCATTTCTCCTCCACGAAAGGCCAAGCGCATTATCGAATACAGCCGTTGCTATACAGCGGACTGCAGTCAAACCGTAATAACGTCACAGCTCATACCAAGGTAAATCAGCTGGCTGCAAACCAGGTCCCTGTCTGTGTTCCCAACTGGTCGTTTCTGGCGCCCACTCTGCCAGGCACCTATTTGTAGTCGGTCACTGAGTCTTACATCTGCTTGGTGCATTCCCCTTTTCATAGTTCGTTCTGTTTCTAGGAAAAAGGTCTCTCAAAGTTCCCAGAACAGTAACTTGTCGAGAACAATTGTCTCTTTCTTGCAACTTTCAACGAAGACACTGACGTTTTCTTCACCTGCCGACTCTCGTAAGCTTCTGTACAGCGCGTCTTCTATCAGAACGGATCGGGACGCATTGTTGCCCAGCCTCAATTTGATCGCCGCTCCCTTGTCCCTCTGCCAATCCTCAGCTCCCATTTGTTGCCTTCCGTCACCTCCTCTCTTCTTTTCTCCTCACGTCACCTGCCACTTTATACACGCTTCTCGCCCCTCCACTGGCTCCGAAGTTCGTCATCATCTGCATCGTTTCTCGAAACCAAGCCAAAGGCAGCATCCAGCCTAGGTTCTTAATTGCCCAGTTCGTCCTGCTGATCTGCAGAATCATATCATACACCTTTATATATATTGAAAAATTCTCTTTTCTCCCGTCCTGTTATTCAGCCCCCGCCTGCTCTGACCTGACTTTCGGTCGACCACTTACAGCCTCGTTACCTGAAGGATTCTTGCTTCCGATTTCAACAATCCTCTCTTTCGGGCCACTTCCACATACAAAACTCGAAACAATCTCGTGGAGTGCTTGCACCAAGCGGACCCGATTGTCCAACCGATTCACCGGTTACACCTGTAAGTATAATTTCCTAAACAGATGTCTTGCTGGCCCCGTTCGAGAAACCACCCCCAATCGTTATCATTATCGATATCGATTATGTGTACACACTTCTATCCGCTTGCAACCCAACTTGGTGTGGTATTGGTAGATGGGAAACAGCACTGCAGAGTAAGATACAATAGGCAGGGAGGCAGCTGGCAGGGGAGGACGACTTGCGAGAAGCGGCAAGCGACGCTGCATGCACGCAACGCGGTTGGGACGACTCGCATCGCTCCACACTGGCGGTTGCCTGTCGGCGGGTTGGTCCCCGTCGTGACTGTCTTGTGCTCGCTTGGGGCATCCTGCATGTTGGGCATGGCATGGCTGCATTTGCCTCTGACTCTTTGCCTGCTTGGTTTCCTTGATCATGTTGTCGATGCGCATCTCGCTTCTTGGCTTTCGTTGTCCCCTCCAAACCGCCGCCTTCACGCCCCCGTCCACTTTTGTCCTGTCCAACGTGGCCGTGGACCTCCCCTAAGCGATTCCGTACTCCGTTGCCTCATGGTCCGGCGCCGGTGGGTTCAAACTGTCGCTATTTTTTTTGTGGAGCTTGGACAAGGCACGAGGACTGCTTTGCACCCAGCCGTCATCTTTGGTCGATCCGCCGCCTGGCGCTGGCGCAGGCGACCTGGGCTGCTGTGGGCACTTGGGGCATGGCCGGGTTGCGCGCTAGTGCGCTGCGTAATCCACTACAAGCTGGGTCGTCCCCGCCGCCAACAGGGGTCACCCGCACCGGTCGTTCTGAGATGGCCTGCTGTCGTGCCAGACAGCCAGCGAGCCTTTCAGTTTTGTCTCTCCTCTCTCTGCCACTGGTGCTGCAATCTTAGCGCCTCCCCAAGGCGGCCTGACCAGAACCGAAACTCAGGTTTTGGGTTTTGGGTTTTGGGTTTTGCTGCATGACACTTTTGGGGGTCGCTCCTGCTTGTCTTCGCGCCCAGCGTGCCTGGCACGGCAAAGCGCCACCAATCCGGCGGTGGCTGCTCCTGGAAGGCTTCTTGCGTCGTAGAGCACGAGGGCCAGAACGGTGCACGGAGACGGTCCTGCCCAAATACGGAGTAATACGGCGTGAAAACGGACTGACATCCGGTCTCTCATCTCACCCGGCACCGGGGTCCTTTGTTCCTTCCGTCCTTTCGCCTTCGGCGTCTCCACTGGCTTTGGACGCCGTTTTGGGCCTGTCAGTGAGTAACGGACTGGCGTCGTTTCTTTCATCCCGTCTTTTCCGCGTTGGCATGAGTTTCGCATGCGCTTTCGCATGCGCTCTTTGCCTCCCGGAGTCCGGAGGAGCGGCGTTTGCAAGCGCCCCCCCAGGTACCTGTACCCCTCCCGACAATGGGAGACCCCTCAGAGCGCATTGGCCCTGGCGCTGTCGGGGTCGCTGTACTCCGTTTTTGCGCGGCGAATGGGCACTACCCAGTTGCTTGCCAGCCTCTGTTCTGCCTCAACGGGATTGGCTACCATTGCCTCTGCTCTTGCCTCGCACGGAGGAACCTCACCACCCTGGCAAAAACAGCCGCCACACCCCTCTCCCATCGCTCTTGCCCTCTTTTACCTCCTGTCCCCACCATCGTCAATTCATCGTCCACTTTTCCACGAGCATCCCCCGGCTGTTTGTTTTCTGTCTTCGTGCCTTTTATTGTCCATTCCTCTTAGACTCTCCCCTTTCGCTCCGACTTGTTGCCGTCGTGTGCAGTTTGCTCAAAAACGAATCCAATTCACAACAGACAGGATCCCATTTACAGAGAATACTGAGTACGTCACTGAGTCTAGCATCAGTCTACCCTTCTTTACGTCGTAATACTTCCTCATCGTACCTGCCCTGGCTGTCCCAGCCTCTGCCCCATCCGCCCATAGCTCCGTCATTCCTTCCCTGTCAGGTGCTGCCATCCTGGGGCGCCTACCCGCTCAATCAGCAGAGCCGACTTGGACCTACTCCCCATGCTCCTTCCTTGCTCGCCCTTCCTAGCCCTCTCACTACCCCCGCCCCCTCTCGTCACCAATCCTTTCCCTCCCCTCTCGCCTTTGTCTTCTCTTTCCCACTTTTTCCCTTCCACTTCCCAGTTGGCCCCTCAAAACAGACGTCAAACTAGCAAACACCTCAACACTCAAAACTCAACACTCAACACTCAACACCGCAACGGACGCAAAACACTCAAGTCGCGAGACACTTTCCGTCCTTTCGTCTGTCCGTGTTCACGATCTCTCTTGTGTGTGCTCTGCCTCCCCTTCGTTCTCACTGCAAGTCCCCTGTTCTGGTATTGCATTTTCCATTTTCCCGCCGCGCCGTCCCCTATACTGTACTGCTGTTTACGTTTGGCTCGCCCCTCCCCTCTTTCCCTCTTTCCCTCTTTCCCTATTTCCCTCCTTCCTACAACCCCCCCCCCCCCCCCTCCCCCCCCAAGTCACCTGCAACTGTGCATGCGCTCGCCGAAAGCTAAAACAAGCCCGCTGAATTGTTTCTCCTCTTTTCCCCTTCTCTCTCCCTCTCTCCTCTCTCCGTCTCGTCTATTCTCTCCACCAGAACCACCTTTTTCCTCTCTCAGTGGCCCTTTTTTTCGCCCAGCTGACCTTCTTCTGACACTCGAACAGAAGCATTCCTCTCTCGTCTCGCATTCCGGTCTGCCGTCCACGCATCGCAGGACACAGCAAAGTACCTTCCAACGGTCTCACCTTGCAAAATACCAGGCTCGCCTCCACAGCCATTTTTATTTCAGATTTCAGATCCTAGGCTCGTTTTGCTGCTAAAACCGACTCACCTCCCAACCTCGCACTGTCGCACACCACCGCTTCGTTTTCCCACCTCCCCGCACCAGTGGTTTTGCACCTGACCCTGACCTTTCAGCGAGCGAAGCAACGAAGCAACGAAGCAACGAAGACGTGAAGAACAGAAGACCAACAGGAACCAGGCACAAAAGCACATAAACGACCTCGCAACGAGTCGCACTCTCGCACATTGACCTGTTGACCTGCACGCCAGACAAGCTCCAACTCAATCCGTGCTCGTGCTCGTCTCTATTTAGTATTGGTGCTTTCGTGCTTCGCCCTTCTCTTCGTACCCTTGTTCTTCTCCCCTTTTTGCCCACCACGGCCGCCTCAACGCCCTCCATCTTGTACCTCTGCACCTTTGGGCCCAGGCTCACCAGCAACGCCATTGTGCATCTCGAACGTCGGTAGCAGCCGCCGTGAAACTGCAACGCATTTTGAATTATGTCGCAAAGCCGGCCGTCAGCGTTCAACAATCTCCGCATGGGGGGTAAGTTTCGCCTCCGTAGCAGACCCGACGCAATGGGCCGCGTGCCGCCCTCCGTCTGTTCACCTTCGTCTGCTCGTGGCGTCAATTGAATGCTAACAAGTCCCTTCTTTGGCTTCTCCAGAGGTCGTCCGTGAGAAAGTCCAGGACGGCGTGACTGGCGAAACGAGAGACCTTCAGTACACGCAGTGCAAAATCGTCGGCAACGGCTCCTTTGGCGTCGTCTTCCAGACGAAGCTCTCGCCCTCCAACGAGGATGCCGCCATCAAGCGTGTCCTGCAGGACAAGCGGTTCAAGGTTTGTCTGCCCCAAGCTGGCACCACCGTCGTTTTACGCGAGCCAATTGAGACCAACCCTGAGACTAACGTTCCTGTCCCTCGTCTCTAGAACCGTGAGCTCCAGATCATGAGAATCGTCCGCCATCCAAACATCGTCCAGCTGAAGGCCTTTTACTACTCCAATGGAGAACGCGTAAGTTGGTTCTCGGTGTTTTTTGTCTACCTTACACGGCCGTATTGGCTTGTATCACCACCTGAGTCGACCCGAGGCGTTTATAAGCTGACCACTGACCGACTGTGCTTCTCCCTATCAATAGAAGGACGAGGTGTACCTGAACCTGGTGCAGGAATACGTCCCCGAGACGGTATACCGTGCGTCCCGCTTCTTCAATAAGATGAAGACGACCATGCCCATCCTGGAAGTGAAGCTGTACATCTACCAGCTGTTCCGTGCCCTCGCCTACATCCACTCGCAGGGCATTTGCCACCGCGACATCAAGCCGCAGAACCTGCTTCTTGACCCGACAACGGGCATTCTGAAGCTTTGCGATTTCGGTAGCGCCAAGATCCTTGTCGAGAACGAGCCCAACGTCTCGTACATTTGCTCACGTTACTACCGAGCCCCGGAGCTGATCTTTGGCGCGACAAACTACACGACCAAGATCGGTATGTCTAACTGCTGCTTGTCTTGCCATATTTTATTTATTTTTGTTTTGTCTTGCCGGTTCATGCTAACAAACGGTCTCCTCAGATGTTTGGTCAACTGGCTGTGTTATGGCGGAACTCATGCTCGGCCAACCGCTGTTCCCTGGTGAATCTGGAATCGACCAATTGGTCGAGATCATCAAGATCCTGGGCACGCCGACTCGTGAGCAGATCCGGACGATGAACCCGAACTATATGGAGCACAAGTTCCCCCAGATCAAGCCTCACCCCTTCAACAAGGTCTTCCGCAAGGCCGATGCCAATGCCCTTGACCTGATCCAGCGCCTCCTCGAGTACACGCCGACGGAGCGGTTGGCCGCTGTGGATGCCATGGTGCACCCGTTCTTCGACGAGCTACGCGACCCCAAGACGAAGCTGCCTGACTCGAGACATCAGACCGGCACCCTCCGTGATCTGCCTCCGCTCTTCAACTTTACTCTGCACGGTATGTTTGGTGCCTTTTAACCCCCCCAACCAAATAACATGCAAAGCTAACTGTTCTACTTTTCTCTAACACAGAACTGTCGATTGCCCCGAACCTTAACCACAAGCTGGTACCTCCCAGCGTGGTCCCCGTGCTCCAGTCGCAAGGCCTCGATATTGACAACTTCACGCCGTTGTCAAGGGAAGACATGATGGCCAAGCTCGACTGAGCTTGACGATTGAATGGCCTCACGCTTTCCTCAATAACGAAACAAAATACGACAAAAAGCAAAAGTGGAAACGGCGCTCATGCCGCAGCTGCTGCAACTTAATCGGTGACAGCTTAAGCTGTGGCAGAGGCTGCCAACCCATTTTGTCTCGTTTATTCTTTTTTCACGGCATTTTTAAGAGAAACGACATCCGATCCTCGTTCCCTACCTTGGATATCCCGACAGCTGAGCCATTCCTCGTTCGTCTTGTTTTTGCTTTGATTTGGGCATGTGCCAGCTCTTTGTCTCTTTCCCGAGTCTGAAGATGGCAGCACCACCTCAAGGGCAACGAGTGGGGGACGTCGGGTGTCTTGCGATGAAGATCACACCCTATGTTCACGAATGGGGCCTTGGGAAACGCTGAATGGTGCTCCTGGCAAAGCATGAAGCTATTCATGGCCGCCACATACGACGATTCGAACGCCATGCTGCTTTTTCCAGTGCGTGGCATACGGAAACCGACTATGCACCTTTCGTATGACTGTATGAACTTTCAATTTTCCTCAGCTGGGCGCCTAGTTGGTAACTGGCTGGAGTTTATGAAAAACAGAGGAGCATGGACTCGGATCAGGGGTTATGGCAGTGGGCAGGAAAGGGAATCGAAAATGGGCACACGGGAGGGAGAGGAGTTGGGCATCTGATAGTTTTTGGCTTCAATTGCTTCGGGGTCTGGGAGTTTCGTTTGTTTCTGCTTACCGCCTCACGTGGCCATTGCGGCCAACCAAAAAAAAAAAAAAATAACGCGGAAGCTGCTACAACTGGGAGCGAGATATGACATGACATTGGGGCTTTTGCTGCTTTATTCTCTCTTTTTTTTTTTTTTTTTCTTTTTTTTTTTTCTGTTCTCCTTTTTCATTTCTCTCTTGGCGTCTTGCCCGTCTGTCGCTGCCTCCTGTCACTTTCTGTTTTCCTTTGCGTATTCTTTTTTTCACCTGTCTGCTTTTGTTCTTTTTGTTCTTTCGGTCTCGCCACACCCCCTCCCCCTTTACCATATTCCTCTTTAGATTTCTTTTCTACATCATGACATACGATGGCCTTAGTTTGTTTCAGACATCGTATACATTATGTACGGGTTACCCTTTTTGCTATTTTACTCGGTTTCTGTCGTTTCCGTGTCCGCTGGTGGACTGCTTGCTCTCGCTCCCCGTCTCTCGGTCTCGCTTGTGTGCCGTTCCGTGCCTAGTCTCACTCGTTACGATAAATGCCTTGCATTTTTTCTTTTCTTTTTTTTACTATGCCGGCTGCTGGCCCACCGCTGGCAGAGAAAGACCATCTACGTCTTTTGCCATGTTTTGTCATTATATATCACGATCGTTACGTGGCACCTCTGGCAGTTCCAGATGTGCCACATTTTGCATTGAAGGAGAAAAAAGTCGATTCCCATTTGCATGCCACATGTGCCGGAGTGACTGGAGTCCGAGGCTGGGATCCTGAAGAGGAACGAAAGAAGCAGGATGGGGGGAATGATGAGTGTGGCTCATTATTCGTCCCTTTCACCCTGAGGTCTTGTTTATGCATTTTTGTATTATTCTAGTCGTATTGCAGCATAAACAATGTTGATTGCCGCGATGATGATCGGTGACAATAAAGCGAAACGTGCACATGACTCGAATTCGACGTATATTCGTCAAAACAGGTTGACCCAATCGATGGATTTCCTGAGAGCCGCGTCCAGTCAGGTCAAACGCGAGTAGAAGCCACCACCAACAGCTTTTATGGCACCTGCCTCGCGTGACAATTGTGGTTCTTTCGTTTTCCGGCAGATTATATTCCGTGCAACGGCGACGTTCGCTCTTCCTCTTTCCTGCCTTCCGTAGGCCGGTAGTCTCCCTTGTTGTGCCCAGGAAGAGGAAGGAGCTAGAGCTATGACCACCTGCGCATGCAACACTTGATGCCCGAGATCCAAGGCACCAATTGGTCTGTCCAACGGCGCCAATGCAGGCCTGCCGACTGGGACAGACACTCTGACCAGCACTTTCCTTAGCGCCAAAACACCAAGCTGGCAGGAGCTACCGTGCTGCCGCACAGAGGTGTTTGCCGGCGATTATGGGGCACGCGAAACGTTCCCTTTTGCGTGTTCTTTTTTTTTCTCGCGTTCCATCACCAGATCGTCACATCGAGCATCACGACTACGGCCACAACTGTCAGCGACGGCGACGTGCATTGCGGTCCTTCGTCCTTTGTGTCTGACATTTGTCCCAGCTGTTGTTTTCATTCATTCACAGCGTTCGAACCCATTCAATTGCTGCCCAGCTTTCGCTGGCGATCGAGAGATCAAAGACCAAGTCTACATCTTCTTGCGACGTCAGCGACGCCAGCGACATCTTCACTTGCGCTTTCCCCGAGACGCACTGCAAACACAAGCCACCATGGCCGACTACGACCGCCGCGGCGGGCACAACAACTACCAGAACAACCGCAAGCGGAGATACAGAGGTGCGTCCTTTCAGCTATTTGAACATCCCTTGCTGAGGATCTTGACGTGACGTCGTCAGCCAGACTAACCCGTGTAGATGACGAAGACAGCGAGTTCCGCAACCAGCGCCGCCGCTCCGAACCTCCGGCGCCTGTTCGCATCCGCCGGCGCCTGCTGGCCCTCGCCGAATCGCCACTGAGCCGATGGGACGATGAGGTTGTCGACATCGCCCGCCTCGTCACGAGCACCGACGACGACGGCCCCACGCGCGCGAGCTTCGTGGGGCTGGCGTGCCAGATGGTGCGCGAGCAGCCGCTCAAGACGCCCTTTGTGGCCGCCCTCCTGCTGCTCGTCAACGTGCTCAAGCCGGCGATTGTGCTCGACGTGTTGCGCGCCGTGGCGGCGGCGACGGAGAGCGCCATTGCCGACGGCCGCTGGCGCGAGGTGAAGCTGCAGCTGCGGCTGATTGCGTGCCTGCAGCCGTGCCTGGAGGGCGACGGGGTGTTCCCGCTGCTCGACACGCTGTTTGCGCGCGCGGTCGACCTGCAGACGGCGAGCTCGGACGACGTGATTGGCACGGAGCTGGTTAAGGTCATCTTGCTGACGATTCCGTACGTCATGGCGGCGGTGTCCTCCTCGTCGTCTACGTCGGCAGACGGGGAGAATGGCAACAACATTGAGCAGTGGCGCCAGCGCGCGGCCGACCTGATGGAGAAGACGGACATTATCGCCTCGGAGCCCCATGCGCTGCAGGCTCTGATGGACCCGTACCACCACGGCATCGACACGGGCCGCAAGGCCAAGAAGGCCAAGGGCGACGACGACAATGACGACGAGGAGACAGAGGCCGACGGCGACAATGGGCCGCCGCCCGCCCAGAGCGTCATCGCCCTGCTCCAGAAGCAGCTGCAGGCCGAGGCGGCCAGCGGCTGGCCGCTCACGTGCCTGCCGCGCATGCACAAGCTGCCACTCGAGGAGGCCGGCCTGCAGGACAAGGTGCAGGAGCCGACCACGAGGCACCCGCTGCCGGCAATCGCGGTCCCCGAGACGGTCATTGCCGGCCCCCGCCCCCTCTTCCCCGAGGTGTACTTTTCCGTGTACGGCGCATGGGTGGACGAGGAGGAGGGCTCGGCCACGAGCACGCTCTCGCCGCAGGCGGCGGCGTTCCTGCCGCACTCGGTGCCGCCGCTGACGGACGCGGCGTCGTCGCTGATCCGCGACATTTTGCTGGACACGATCAACGGGCTCGACTTCAACCGCAACGCCACGGCGCGGTTCCTCATCGACATCGACTGCTACTTTGCCGACGGCACGTTTGTCAAGCGCGCGACGCCGTACGACCGGCTGCGCGAGATTGAGCCGGGCAAGTCGACGTGGAAGCCCGAGGACGTGGCGGTCGACACGGTGTTTGCGCAGCTGTTCCAGCTGCCGCAGCCGGAGCACAAGCTCGTGTACTACCACTCTGTGCTGGCGGAGGCGTGCAAGATTGCGCCGGCGGCGATTGCGCCCAGCCTGGGCCGGGCGATCCGGTTTCTGTACCGCAACAGCCCGCGCATGGACCTGGAGCTGGTGGGCCGCTTTGTCGACTGGTTCGCGCACCACCTGAGCAACTTTGGCTTCACGTGGAAGTGGGCCGAGTGGGTGGACGACGTGGAGCTGCCGGACCTGCACCCGCACAAGGCCTTTATCCTGGCGGCCATCGACAAGGAGATCCGCCTCAGCTTTGCGCAGCGCATCAAGAACACGCTGCCGGCGCCGTACCAGGGGCTGATTGACCCGAACACGGAGCAGGACGTGCCGCCGTTCAAGTACGCGGAGCCCAAGGCGGCGGAGGAGGGTGCGGGCGCGGCCCCCAACGACGTCCCGTTTGCGGCCGAGGGGCGGGAGCTGGCGGTGCTGCTCAAGCGCAAGGCGGCCGACGAGGAGGTGCAGGCGGTCATCGAGCGCATCCACAGCCAGGCGCTCGACGGCGGGCTCGATCCCCTGGTGACGTCGACGGACGTGTTCACGACGGCCGTGCTGTGGGTCGGGTCCAAGTCGCTGTCGCACGTGCTGGCGGCCATCGAGCGCACCAAGGACCGGCTGCTGGACGCGGGCGCGGCCTCGGAGGCGGCGCGCACGCAGATTCTCGCGGCCGTCATGGCCTTTTGGGGCGCGCACTCGGGCGTGGCCGTGTCGATTACGGAGAAGCTGCTCAACTATGCGATCCTGACGCCGGACACGATTGTGCAGTGGGCGCTGTCGAGGAAGAAGGGGGGCAAAGACGGCGCCAAAGACGGCGCGAGTGCCAGCCTCGCCGTCAACTACGTCGCCGAGCTCGTGTTCAACACCGTCGACAAGGTCACGCGCCGCGTGCACCAGCTGGTGGGCGCCTCGCAGGCGGCGGCCGCCGCCGTCACAGCCGCCACCAAGGCCGTCGAGGCCGCCAAGGAGCGCCAGCGCAACCCACCACCGCCGCCGCCGCCGTCTGCTGGGGCCGCCCCCAAGGACGGCGACCTCGATGTGGCCATGGACGAGGAGGCGGGCGCGTCGTCGTCGTCGGCCATGGCAGAGGCTGTCGCGGCCGCTGCTGCTGACGCGAACGCCGCCGTCGAGGCAGCCGAGGCGGCCCGCGTCCAGGCGACGGCCGACCTCGCGGCCGCACGCGCCGCCCAGGCCGCCGAGACCAAGGCGATGCGCGACCTGTTCCGGCTGCTGGGCGAGGCGCTGCAGCCGTGGCTCGCCAGTGACGACAACGATGACGACAGCGACAGCAGCCTGGCCAAGGCGTGGGCTGTGCGGTGGCAGCGCGTCGTGCAGCGGCGGGCGGCCGTTGAAGAGGCTTTTTTGCGCGGTGAGGCGGCGGCGGCGGCAGCGAGCAAAAACGGAGCGGACGGCGAGGCTGCGTGAGGACGGGCGAGTCGACTCTGAAAATGCCTCGCGGCAGTCATGTGTAGGACCATGTGCGTTGCTTGATTTTGCGTTATGTTTTACTGTTCGTCTGATGTACTTTATCTTGTTCTTGTGTTCTTGTGTTCACTCTCGGGCTACCATTTTATTGTATCGCGCATTTGCGTATGGCACACGGGAGGTCCAGGCGATCATGGCGGCGATTAGATGGGGTCTCATATAACTACACCGGTCGTTTTACAGGCTGCTATCCTACAACATGCCACCAATGTACACCACATCCTTTTTGGTCTTTCTTTCTGTTTCTTTTTTTCTTTAGTCCTCACGCCCAGCTACACCTCCACCGGCTGTGGGTTGGCGGCAATCTCGCGGGCGACCTCGCGCGACCGCGCATTGTCCTCGAAGCTCAGGCGCAGCAGGTCGACGACCTCGTCGGCGGTAAAGTACAGGCTCAGCTCGCTCTCCATCCACAGGTAGCGCACCTCGCGCAGGTTGGACTGCAGCACCTCGGACAGGTACTGCAGCCGCAGCCAGTGGGGCGCGTACTGCGACGTCATGGGGATGCTCTCGTGGCCGTCGTCGTCGCCCTCGACGGTCGGCCGGAACAGGTCGTCCAGCTCCGTGACCTTCTGAATCAGATTCGCCAGGCGAAACGCCTCGTCCTGGCTGATGGACGGCATGTCCAGCACGTCGGCAATCAGCTTCTGGGCCACGGCGTCGGCCAGCGCGCCTACCGCCTGCGACCACGCCGACGGCGCCAGCACGTCCTCCCAGGCCGCCGCCATCGACCGCACGCGCGCCACGGCGGCGTCCACGAAGTCGTCGGCGTCCTCGTCGCTTTCTTGGTGCGACGGGTAGCCGCGGTTGTTGTTTCTGCCGCCGCCACCGCCCCCGCCCTCCTGCAGGACGTTCTGGTCGCCGCCCAGCAGGTCGCGCAGCACCGTCTTCTGCACGGCCATCTCGCGGCCGTAGGCGCGGCCGGCAAAGCCCTGCAGCTTGGCCGCCTCGGCATCGAGCCGCAGCATCGACGCGGCCGCGGGCGGCAGCCGGTCCGTCCACGCGGCGGCCAGCTCGCCCAGGCGCTCGGCCAGGTACATGGCGTCGTTGTAGAGGTACATGCTGCCGCCGACGTCGTGCGCGTAGACGTGCGGCGAGACGGCGCGGAACATGGCGAGGACCAGCGCCGGCACGCTGAAGAGGCCTGCGCCGGCCGCCGACACGGAGCTGCCCGCGTATTCACCGCCCGACGTCAGCGCGACGCCGTCCTCGAGGATGGAGGTGATGAGGTCGAGCACGGGGCCCGGCATGGACGAGATGTAGTACTTTTCCTTCATGACCATTTCTCGTATGGCGGTGTCAGGTGGTGGTGGCGGTGCTGCTGCTTTGGTTGTGGGTGTGGATGGTGCTGCCGTCTTTGCCGTCTTTGCCTTTTTGGGTGATGGCGGCTTTGCGTCTGCGGACTCGTCGTTGTCCTCCCCGGCGTCGTCGTCGCCCCAGCCCCAAGCATCTGCCGCATCGTCGTCGTCGTTGTCGTCTAGGCCCTCTTTGCTTGCTTCCGCCTCGTCTGCCGCCGCTTCTTCGTCCGGCTCAGCCTCGGCATCGTCGTCTCCCCAAGCGGCCCACGCATCGGCACCGTCATCTCCATCGTCCTTGGCCGTGGCGGCTGATTCCGACGTGTTGGCTGTTGTGCCTTGTTCTGGCTCGTCGTCTTCGTCGGACCAGGCCGTATTCCAGTCTGTCGCCTGCTCTGTTGTGCCCGTGGCGGCAGCCGGTGCGGCAGCAAGCTCTTTCCCCTCGGACCGCGAAACCATCTGCTTCTCGATCCTCTCGACCTGCCGCGGCGTGCCGAGTCCCCTGGCCACGCTGCTTCGTACCGTGCTGAGGGCGGCTTCTTTGCGCTTCGCGAGCCAGACGCGCGGTGCGCTCTCGATCCACTCCTGCAGACGGCCGAAGCCGGTGTACTGCCGTTCCGCCAGACGCGCACAGAACCGCTGTGCCGCTTGCAGGGTGTCCTCGAAGGCGGCCATCTGGTCAAGCGATGTGGGGACCGACGACGCCAGCCAGACATCGATGACGCGGGCCACGAGCTCGGGCACCATGACCGACGAGAGGGCGCGGACGAGGTCGGCTGGCAGCTTGTCGGCGAGGAACGAGAACATCGTCTCGAGGTCCGCGAACAGCGCGGCAATATCGTCGCTTTCTGCTTCGTTCTCTGAAGAGCTGTGCTCGCGGAGTCCCAACTCGGAGCCGTCGACGTAGATGCGCGGCCGTGACGCATGCGGGCGTGACAGGTCGGTGCGTGGTGCCACAATGGCCGTGTCGAGCGCGTGCCACAGCTCCACCATGCGCTGGTCGACCTCCTTGTACGCCTTGAGCCCGATGACGGCGTCGGACAGGCTCATGGGCTCGTCGGGCCGCGTCTCGTTGATGGTCAGGGTGGCCGTCGCCGTCGCCGTTGTCTGCCTCTGCTCGTCCACACGCACACGCACCAGCGCGCTCCACACGTGGTCAAACACGCCGTGCACGTCCGCCTTGAGCTCAAACGCCCGCAGGTCCAGCAGCCGCATCGCCCGGCACGACTTGCTCACCGGCATCGCGTCCAGCGCCGCCCACGCGCGCTCCAGCAGCCGCAGCGCGTCCAGGATGCGCCGCTGCGCCGCTGCCTGCTCGGCGTCGTCCAGCAGTTGGCCGACGCCGCGGATGGCCTCGAGCAGGTGGCGCACCTGCAGGTTGTAGTTGAGCTCGCCGCTCAGGAACTGCGCGTGCGCCTCGGCCTCGGCTTCCGCGGGGGTTTGGCTTGCAATCCTACCCTCAGCGGATGCATCCCCGTCGCTTGCCCGCACCAGAATGTCGCCGGCCAGCGTCTTCCGCCGCGCAATCGCCACCTGCAGCGCCTTGGCGTTGGCGATCCAGGCCTGCACGTCGCCCGCCGTGTCGTTGACAATCGCCTGGATCTCGGTCTCGAGCGCTGCCTTGGCGTCGGCCAGCACGCGGATCGCGTCCGGCAGCGTCTCGGGGCGCAGCGCCGCCGTGGCCACGTCGTTGTCGGCCGGGAAGCGGCCGTGGATCGAAAAGTCGACGAGCGCCTGGCCGACGACGCTCGCGGCGGGCGGGGATGCGGACGATGCCGCCATGGCGGCGGTGTGTCAATAGGTGGGTGGTTGTAACCGTAACACTGTGAGTCTGTTTGGGTGTCTGAGCGGAGGGCCGAATGTGGGTTGTCGTGATGTCGCGATGTTGTGAGATGTTGTGTTTTGCAAGATGCAGTGGACGACGTCAAAGGACAGCTGTAGCTGTGTGTGGATACAGTGGGGCTCGACGTGCTCCAGTGGATTTGGGGAAGTCGCACCCTGAGCTCACGCTGCATGTGATTGGACAACGAACGTCGTAGCACTTACAGTGGACGATTGGAAGTACAGCGCACTAATACAGCGTCCAGCGCACTAATCAGCGTAATTACAGCGCACGAATACGGCGCATAGCGTTAATACAACGTCCAGCGCACTAATCGGCGTATAGCTCCCTATACAGCGAGCACAAACTCGGTGAAAGCAACATCACTAAACAGTATCTTACATCAAAATAGCCTCACTTCTCAACGTCCTCTCCTTCGTCTGGTTGATATCCTGTAGTTTTATTCGATCCTGGTATGTATGCTTGGCTTATGCCTCCCGAATCCCATATGGTACACTATATATACGAATACAATGGCTGTTTTCAAAGATGCCGATGCTTCTCGTCTCCTCGTCTCCTATTTCAGTGTGCTTCATCAGTCCCCCCCTACATCAGGCTCGTTCGCCCGCCAATCTCCATGCTGCCCTGCCCGTCGCGCATCTCGCCGCTGCGACCCACCACAAACTCCTTGTAGATGCGCTCCAGCCGCCGCCGCTCCTGGTCGCTGATGCTGGCCCGCGTGCTGTCGAGCGCCTTGTAGACGTGCTTCCAGCGGATGACGACGTCACGGCTCGACGCCGCCGCCACCGCAGCTGCGCCCTTGTCACCGTTACTGTCTGCATCGCCGGCCGAGCCCGGCCGCTGCGCCGTGCGTTCGCGCCGCCGCGCCAGCCGGATGCTGTCGAGCTTGGCCACAATGGCCGCGCGCTCTGCCAGGGCCGCCGATTGGTGCTGCTGCTGCGCCTGGCCGTTGCTCTCGGACGATGCGCTGCCGTCGTCGGCACCGTACCGGAAGGCGACAAAGTTGTGTGCGGCTGCCCCAGCGGCAGCCCCGGACCCGGACGCCGACTTCTTCACGGCCGCACGCTTTCTGGTAGAACCATTCGCGGCCGCTTCCTTGGGCTCGCGGTCGCTGAGCACGTCGTGGATGGCCTCGAGCTGCGCGTTCGACACGAGCGCCTGCAGGTCGGCGCCCGAGAAGCCCTCGGTGCGCCGCGCCAGGGTGCGCATGTCCTCGCTGTCGTCGCGTTCGTTGGGCCCGCCGAGCACCTCGTCGCTCATCTTGGCCTTGCGGCCGAGCGCGCGGAAAATGTCGAGCCGGTCGGCGGCGTCGGGGAAGCCGCACAGCAGGCTCTTGTCGA
Source organism: Sporothrix luriei (assembly GCA_021398005.1). NCBI lineage: Eukaryota > Fungi > Ascomycota > Sordariomycetes > Ophiostomatales > Ophiostomataceae > Sporothrix > Sporothrix luriei. The sequence continues at coordinate 47,027 of WNLO01000053.1, read as the reverse complement.
GACGGCCGGGCCGCAGCAGCGCCGGGTCGATGAGGTCGGGCCGCGACGTGGCCGCCAGCACGTAGACGCCCGACAGGCCCTCGGCGCCGTCCATCTGCGTCAGCAGCTGGTTGACGACGCGGTCGGTGACGCCGGTCGAGTCGTGGCCGCGCTTGGGCGCGATGGAGTCGAACTCGTCAAAGAAGAGCACGCACGGCTTGGCGGCCTGCGCGCGCTCAAACAGGTCGCGCACGCTCTTCTCGGACGCGCCAATGTACTTGTTCAGGATCTCCGGGCCCTTGACGCTGATAAAGTTGAGCCCGCACTCGCCCGCCACCGCGCTCGCCAGCAGCGTCTTGCCGCAGCCCGGGTAGCCGTACAGCAGCAAGCCCGACCGCAGCCGCAGCGGGCACTGCGCAAAGATGGGCGCGTACTTGGTCGGGTACGCGAGCGTCTCCAGCAGCACGCGCCGCGTCTCCTGCAGCCCGCCGATGCTGTCGAACTTGGTCGTCGAGTGCTGCAGCGTCACGTTGCGCAGCGACGTCGGCGTGAAGCCCTTGAGCGCCCGCGCAAAGTCCGCGCGCGCCAGCGGCACCAGGCTCGCCACGTTGTCGTCGAGCTCGCGGTTGCCCGTGATCGACCGGACGAGCGCCTCGTTCTTGGCCCGCGCCACCAGCTGGCTCAGGTCCCCCGGCATGAACCCGTCCGTGTCGCCGGCGACGTCCAGGAAGTCGAGGTCCTCCTGGATCACAAACGCGCCGTCGCCGTCGCCACCCGTAGCCTGTGCGTCGCGTCGGCTCGTCTGGCTCGCGCCGTCCATCATCCAGTTGCCGCCATCGTCGCTGGCCGCCCGCCCGTCCGCCGTCGTCGGCCGGCTGCTGTTGTTGTTCGTCTCCTCGCCGCTGTTCTGGCCGCTGCTCTGGCCGCCGCTTCCCGCCCGCTGTGCCGCCTGCGCCGCATCCAGCGCGTTCTGCCGCGCAAAGTTCTCCATAATCTTGCGGCGCGTGTCCTTGTCCGGCGCCTTGAGGTCCACAATCTCGCGCACCACGTGGCCGCCGACCACCACGTTGTGCAGCGCGTCCTTGCCCTGCGCCGTCGCCAGCAGCACCACATTGCTGTCCGGCCGCCCGCAGTACTGTCGCACAATCGCGCACAGGCCCTCGCTGATCTGCCGGCTGCGGCCCTCCTCGCTCTGCACCACGAGCTCCGTCTCCGCCGGGCACAGGCGGTCGAGGTCGTCCAGGATCACGAGCGCCCGCCCGCCCAGCCGCGCGCCCCAGCTGGCGCCCATAAACAGCCGGCTCAGCGTCTCCTTGATCGTCGCCACCTTGCTCTCCTCGTTGACCAGCTTGCGGCAGCCCAGGTACGACACGTGGAAGAACTCGCCCGTCCGCAGCGCCTCGCCCATCTGCTGCGCCACCGACGTCTTGCCAGAGCCCAGGGCGCCCGTCAGCAGCACGGACGACGCGTGCGACAGGTGCGTCTGCAGCTCGCTCAGGATGCTGTCGATGCCGACCAGCGTCGGCTGCGACGAGGACAGCGGGGACACCGCGTTCGTCTCCGCCTCCGCCAGCCAGGACGGCTTCGGGATGGGCGCCTGGACCTCGTAGGCCGCGCTGGTGACCGTCGAGCCCAGGATCCATTTCGTGCTGTCGCCCTTAGCGGCCGCGTCGGCCGCTGGGGCCACGCTCAGCTTCAAGAAACCGCCGCACCAGCCACTCGGCGCAGGCTCTGTTCCGTTGTTGAGACCCAAGACCAGTCCGTCGGTCAGCGGGCCTTGGAACAGGCCCTGTGGCGCCTTACCGCCGTAGTGGGCTCGGATCCGCTTGACGGCGTCTTCCTTTTCGTGCTGTGCGTCGCCGCCAAACTTGAGCCCTGCTGCCTGTTTGCTGTTGCTGCTGTCCTCGAAGGGGTACAGCTTAATCTTCTGCACCATCTTCGGGGCTAGTGGTTGAGATGCTGGCTCGATCTTGACCACGCCGCCGACGATGCCCTGGCAACTCAGCGCCGCGCAGAGAGCAGGCGAGAGGGCGGCTGTCTGGCCATTTGGTGGGTCGTCCCAGGGACGAATCTGGACGATGACGCGTGCTGCCGACTCGGTGGGGCTCAGGCCCGGGCCGCCGGGTTGTGCAGCGCCCGTCCCCGGCGCCGGTGCCGTCGCGCCGCCCACAAGAATCTCGCCGCCACCACCGCCACCGCCACCGCCGCCCGGCTGCTGAGGCTGTTTGGGAGGCTGTGCGCCGCCCGCGCGCAAGAGTGTGATGGACGCCCATTTCAGGCCCCGGAACTCGTTGGGCAGCAGCAGGTCGCGGTCCACCCACACGGCCAGACCCGCGTCGCCGGCCACCACCTCCTCGTCGAACCACTCGTCGCAGAGCGCCCGGTCGACGGCCCGCAAGAACAGCGCCGGCTTCCGCTCCTCGCGCGCGCCCCGTCCCCGCGCCGTGCTCGTGCCGCTCTTCTTGGACGTGCTCGTCACACTGCGGTTCTCGCGGCTGCCGCGCGACGGCTTGGCCCGCGTCTTGGGCGCCACAATCACCTCGGCGTCCGGCGCCACCTTGGCAAACGGCGCGTCCGACGGCAGCGCCGGCTCCAGCGACAGCACCTTGACGTTGGCCGTCGACGTCGGCGAGAGGTGCAGCGTCAGCGGGTGGGGAGGGACGGTGGCGCCGCCCGGCCCGGCGGAGCCCGTGAAGGCTGGGTTGGGCAGGGCGCGGATCTGGTTCATCAGGTTGATCTCGAGGAACGTCGCGTGCAGCTCGACCATCTCCCAGTCCTCGGGCGTCAGCGGCTCAATGTTGATCGTGTGCGCCAGCGGCGGGTCGAGATGGATCGCGGCCGTGACCTTTTGGCCGTCGTGCAGGCCGAGCGTGTGCGCAAACGTCGCGTCGATCTCGACCACGGCAATCTCCTGGTCGCTGCCGCCGCCACCCGTCCGGCCACCGCCGCCACCGCCGCCCCCGCGGGCGCTGCTCGTGATGCTGTCGCGGCCGACGAGCGAGGCCATCTTGCGCCGGCTCGGCATGCCTGTCCAGCCGACGAAGATGGACCGCTGGACCGAGGGCGTCGGCCCCGAGCTGTCGGGACGCGGGGCCGCCGGGGCGCGGTAGCTGAGCTCGACGACGACATTTTGTATGGGCTGTCTGTTAGCAAAGGGGGCCATAAAAGGATGTCGCACAAATACCAAGCACCACCTACCGTTTCCACGTTCATCAGAATGTTGACGAGTGTCGAAGGCAGATTGACGAAGCACTTTTGCAGCTGCACCAGCGACAGCTCGGCCGCCGTGGCCTGCGCGTTCTTGCGCGGCGCCATGGCTGGCTGGTGTGATGGGCGAGGTGCGAGGTGCGGACGGAGTGTCTGTCGCTCGCGTGGTGCTGCCGTGTGTCCGGATGCGTGGCAGCGTATGAGGTATGTGTTGTTGTGAAGTGTCGATTGAAGGTCGTCGGAGTTCCTTTTGCAAATTCACAAGTGTTTGTCCCAGTGGCCGTTCGCTCCTGCTGTGCTTGTGCTCGTGCTAATTGGTCCGAAACTGGGGAAGGCACGTTCGCAGGTTCGCCAGCAATTGCAGTGCAGCTGCGACCGACTGCCGAGGCTTCAAATGCCCCCAGTGGATTTGGGGCGACTGATAGTGCCCCAGACATACACTGTGGCTAGTGACCTGGTGCGCCACACGACCTACCAGTCCTGGCCCGTGCGTTTTCAATTAAACACGAAAAGACGCGTCGTGCAGCATAGACAGCCTTGACGCGTCTCCATCGCGTTGAGCGTGGCAGGAGCGACCCGCCGCCCTTTCCCAGCCTCCGTTGCCAATCGCACCTGCCCACCACACAAACCGAAGCGTCGTGCGGCAAGAGCATCGCTAAAGTGACTGCAGCCTTTTCCTCCCCTCTTTTCTCTTCATTTCCTCTATTTCCTCTATTTTGACATCACGATCCTCTCGACTCCTGCGTACATTGTCGTTTTGCATTACATCGCATCTACCGCATTTCCATTGTAGTGCTTCTTTTTTCGCATCGCTGCCCCCAACCCGCACCGCAACTCGTGCCGCTGGCCCATCAGCAGCCATGGCGGAAAAGCTTCCCACCTACAAAAAAGTCGTCGACTACACAGCGCAGCTGGGTATGGCCTTGCCCTTTGCCTTGGTTGTGATGGTGATGGCTGATATGCTTCGTCTCGGACCGTTCTGCTAACATGGAGACCCGCAGCTGCCTTCAAGGACTTCTTGTCCAACTACAAGACCACCCCCGAGCACGCCATCACCCACGCCCTCGGCAACATCAACATCGACGATGACGACCTGAGCGACGAGTACGAGTTTGTCGACGAGACCGACGAGGCGGCCGAGCGCCGTGCGCAGGAGAAGGCCGCGCGCCGCAAGCCGACGCACAAGTACCGCGACCTGCTGCAAAAGCTGGCGGATCGGCAGGTCGACGAGGTGATTGTCGACCTGGACGATGTGTCTATGGTGAGTGGAAATGGAGACACGAACGGCTAAAGGTGCAATTTAGAGCCATGCTGACATCCAACAGTTCGAGGCAGACACCCAGAGCGGGCTCAAGCTCACGCAGTCCATCGAGATCAACACAAAGCACTACGTCGAGATCCTGTCGCAGGCCGTCGACGAGCTGCTGCCAGAGCCCAGCGCCGATGTTTCGTAAGTTGATTCGGTACTGAGAAAGGGAGAAGAGAAAGGGAGAAGAGAAAGAGAGAAGAGAAAGAGAGAAGAGAAAGAGAGAGAAGAGACAGATGGAGATATTCTAACACACACAGTTTCAAGGACGATGTCCTTGACGTTCTCATGGCCCGCCGCAAGCTGCGCAACCGCGAGCTGCGCGACGGCGCCGAGGCCCTGGGCGACCCCGACATGCTCAACGACGTGTTCCCGGCCGAGCTGACGCGCCGCTACACCCTCGTCTTCAAGCCCCGCACCTCCACCCTCGAGCACCCGACCAAACCCGTCGCCGTGCGCCAGGTGCGCGGCGAGGACCTCGGCCACCTCATCACCATCCGCGCCATTGCCACGCGCGTGTCCGACGTCAAGCCCATCGCCCAGGTCAGCGCCTACACCTGCGACCGCTGCGGCTGCGAAATCTTCCAGCCCGTCACCAACAAGCAGTTCGCGCCGCTCTCGCTCTGCCCGTCCAAGGACTGCAAGGAGAACCAGTCGGGCGGCCAGCTGCACCCCTCGTCGCGCGCCTCCAAGTTCCAGCCCTTCCAGGAGGTCAAGGTCCAGGAGCTCGCCGAGCAGGTGCCCATCGGCCAGATCCCGCGCACGCTGACCGTGCTCTGCTACGGCAGCCTTGTGCGCCGCATCAACCCGGGCGACGTCGTCGACATTTCCGGCATCTTCCTGCCCACGCCCTACACCGGCTTCAAGGCCATGCGCGCCGGCCTGCTGACCGACACCTTCCTGGAGGCGCACCACGTGGTGCAGCACAAGAAGGCGTACGAGGAGATGGCCATTGAGCCGCAGCTGGTGCGCCGCATCGAGCAGTTCCGGCAGTCGGGCCAGGTCTACGAGTACCTGGCCAAGTCGATTGCGCCCGAGATTTTCGGCCACCTCGACGTCAAGAAGGCGCTGCTGCTGCTGCTGGTCGGCGGCGTGACGAAGCAGATGGGCGACGGCATGAAGATCCGCGGCGACATCAACATCTGCCTGATGGGCGACCCCGGCGTGGCCAAGTCGCAGCTGCTCAAGTACATCTCCAAAGTGGCGCCGCGCGGCGTGTACACGTCGGGCCGCGGCAGCAGCGGCGTCGGTCTGACGGCGGCCGTGATGCGCGACCCGGTCACGGACGAGATGGTGCTCGAGGGCGGCGCGCTGGTGCTGGCGGACAACGGCATCTGCTGCATCGACGAGTTCGACAAGATGGACGAGAACGACCGCACGGCGATCCACGAGGTCATGGAGCAGCAGACGATCAGCATCAGCAAGGCGGGCATCAGCACGACGCTCAACGCGCGCACGTCGATCCTGGCGGCGGCCAACCCGGTCTACGGCCGCTACAACCCGCGCATCTCGCCCGTCGAGAACATCAACCTGCCGGCGGCGCTGCTGTCACGCTTCGACATCATCTTCTTGCTGCTGGACACGCCGTCGCGCGACACCGACGCCCAGCTGGCCAAGCACGTCGCCTACGTGCACATGCACAGCCGCCACCCCAACATCGGCACGGCCGACGAGGTGGTGTTCACGCCGCACGAGGTGCGCGCGTACGTGGCCCGCGCGCGCACGTTCCGCCCCGTCGTGCCCGAGGACGTGTCCGAGTACATGGTCAAGACGTACGTGCGCATGCGCGACCAGCAGAAGCGCGCCGAGAAGCGCGGCAAGCAGTTCACGCACACCACCCCGCGCACGCTGCTGGGCGTCGTGCGCCTGGCCCAGGCGCTGGCGCGTCTGCGCTTCAGCGACGCCGTCGACCGCTACGACGTCGACGAGGCGCTGCGGCTCATCGAGGCCAGCAAGGAGAGCCTCAACGCCGAGGTCCTGGGCGGCGCCGGCCCCGGTGCCGGCCGCCGCGGCACCAACGCCAGCAGCCGCATCTACAACTTTGTCAAGTCGCTGGCGGACACGGGCGCGTGCCGGCCGGACCGCCACGACGACGACGGCGACGATGACGACGAGGAGGACGACGATGTGGCGGGCAGCGGTCGCGGTGTGGAGCTGAGCCTGCGCCGCGTCAAGGAGCGGGTCATTGCCAAGGGCTTCACAGAGGACCAGTGGCTGACGGCGCTCGAGGAGTACGCGGCGATCGACGTGTGGCAGACGGCCGGCAACATGAGCCGCCTTGTCTTTATCACGTCCAACGATGGCGAAGACGCCATGGAGGACGACGAGTAGACGAGGCTGTATCTTTTTGGGTTCCACGTGTTTTGTTCATATAATGCCTTTTGTAATGCTCTGGTTTTGTGTTGTCTTACTGTCTTGTTCAAAAGGCCGGCGTTTCGGGAAACAAATCAAATATACACAGGGGGAGGGCGGGCGGTACGATGGACTGCCAAGGGGATCAAATGATACGCATTTCAAAGATGATTTTTGGAACAGTCCCTGTTTATGTCACTTGTTATATGCTTGGAAAAGACGTGAAGAGAATGTTGCTTTTTGTTTTGATATACTATGATACATTTATTTTCATCTTCCTCAGCACACCACCCACCCTTACCGTACCATCTTACACCCGAACGCTCAGCAGCAACGCCCGCTCCATCTCGCCCACGACGCCGTTGCCCGACAGCATCATGGCCTGCGCCACCGCGGCCTCGTCGACGCGCTCCCGCAGCACGCCGCTGGCCGCCCAGTACTCGAGCAGCGCGCGGCTCTCGGTCCTGCTCAGGCCCTTGAGCTGGAGCACCTCAACCGTCTTCAGCGCCGCGGACACGCGGTCGTCGTAGTGGCGGAAGTACGGCTCCGGCTGCGGCACGTCGCGTGCCTTGCGCTGCTCGGCCAGCCGCTGCCGGATGGCCAGGTCCAGCGTCGGGTTGCGCGGCGCGTTGCCGCGCGTCGTGGCCGCCAGCACGGCCGCGCCGTGGGGGAACGGGGTGGCGCCGCCGAGGGCGTCGACGAGGGCGCGCACGAGCAGCAGGTCGTGCGCGTGGACGCGGTCAAAGTTGGGCGCGCGGTAGTCGCTGACGCGCATAATGTGGGGGAGGCCGTCGAGCGTCAGCAGCACGGGCGGGCGCGCCAGCGGCGCCGCCGCGGTGTTCGCGTTCGGGTCCGGGCTCGGGTCGCTGAGCTCGGCCCAGAACGCCTGGAAGACGGGCCAGGCGTGGTCGGGCTCCTTGGCGGCCGACACGAGGTCGTGCAGCGTGCTGCCGGCGGCCACGGGGTTGACGAGGTCGTCGTGGGCGCGCGACGTGGTGTACTTGGTGAGCAGGTCGCCGTTGGCGGCGAGCACGGCCTGCAGCAGGCGCAGCGTGTAGTTGGGCTGCGTGAACTGCAGCGGGCTCGTGTTGGGCACGGGCGCGTACTCGGTGCACGCCGTCGTCAGCTCCTGGGCCTCGGGGATGCTGATGACCAGCCAGTCGCTGAGGAAGCCCTGCGCGGCCGCCTGCATCAGCAGCGTCGACTTGCCGGCGATGCGCTCGCCGTCAATCACCAGCCGCACCGTCTGCTTGTGGCCGGCCACGTCGCGCTGCAGCCGCTCGGCCAGGGCGGCCGTCTCGCGGCGCACCAGCAGACTCGGCCGCCGGAACAGGTGGAAGTTTTGCGTCGCCTTGAACGCCTCGATGGCGCGCAGCTTGTCGACAACGGCGTCCGGGAGCGCCAGCATGCGGCCCACGCCGGCTTTCTGGTCTCCCTCCGCGGATTCGGATGGTGACGATGATGATGACGACGACGACGACGGCACCAGATGTTCGACCGTCAGCTCCTCCAGGCCGGGCACCTCCAGCGCGTTGCTGTTGCTCAGCACAATGCGCTTCCGGTACGCCTTGCGCTCGCCCGGCAGGATCGGCTTGCCGGTGTGTGCCGTCTGTCGCTTCTTGCGGACGTTCTGGATCTGCTTGCCGCTGCGGATGTGCTGTACCGGGCCTTTGGCCTTGACGGCGGTTGTAGAGAAGAAGGAGGTGGGGGGCGTGGAGGACGTGGGACTCGCAGAGGGGTGTGCCACAGCCATGCCAGCAACCGAGGACGGCCTTGGCCGGGCCGGGAGGAGGGCGAGGCTCGTCGAGGACCGCGTGAGCAGCCGCCTCGAGCCGTTCACGACCGCCGCCATTGTGGTCGTTGTGAGGGAGAGCGGGGGTGGGGACTATATCGGAACGTATACGGCAACAATGTGTAGTATTCTGGCAGCCTGTATACCTCGGTGTCGCAATTGGGCCCGTGGGAGGCTTGAAACGCAGCAGTATCGTCGATGCGGGTGGTCTCGCGATGCCCTCACAATGCCTCTCCACTGACGCTTTTTTTTCAGAGCTCCCAATTTCGGCCACCATCAATCCAGCCAATCAGCATCGCGCTGCCAAGCCACAGAAGCCAACCGCAAAAAGTGATAAATTGTGGCTCAACAGCCCTGTGGGGCGCTGGAAGCTGTCCGCTAAAAAAATTATAAAGCACTGCGGCGCATTCGGCCTGCTTCCCTCGTTCCTTCCCTTCTTTGCCCCTGCCTAAAGAAAGAGAACACATTTACACTCTCTTGGTCTCTCCTTCCCTCCGCGGCCGAGATTACTTTCGACGATTCCCGTTCGGCAGCTTTCCTCTGTCCCCCTCTCCCTTCCCCTTCGTTCCTTCTCCCCAAGAATGACAGCATCGTCATCACGGCAGCCTGCTGCTGGCTCGGGGTTCTTCTGCCCTCGATGAACTACACTAAGATATTTTCCTGCCACTACTGAAAAACTCTTTCGCGTCTTTCGTGATCAACCTTTTTCTTCACGCAACGCTCTCTTCTCTCCATCAGCCAAATCGCATCCTCCACACATTGCTCTCTGGTCGAAATACCTCAAGAACAATGGATGAATTGAAGGACGCATACTGGCGGACGCCCCCAGTGGCTAGGTACGTCTGGGCCTCCTCTTCTTTGGATCGCCGATTGTTCGAGTGCATCAATCAAGCTTCAGTTGCTGACATTCCTCCTCCCTCAGAACTGTCGCTACGGCCGTCCTCGCTTCCTCCATCGCCGCCTACGTCGGCCTTCTCCAGACCAGGTGGATGTACTTCCACCCCTCGGCCGTCTTCAAGCTGTTCCCAGAACCGTGGCGCATCGTCACGACCTACATGCTCACATTGCCGGGACTGTCGATCCTGCTGGACCCGTACTTCCTCTACTCCTACCTCTCGCAGCTCGAGGTCGGGAATGCGCGCTTTTCGCGACGTGAGGACTTGATCTGGTACATGGCCTTTATTGGTGTCGCTGTTTTGGTACGTTTGCCGCTCTCACGTGTCCCCTTTTCGTTTTCCTTTTTTCAAGTTGTTATTCCTCCTTCGCACACTGTGCACCTCATATATCTGCCCGGATAGTGCAACATTTTGACCCCACTACTATCACGGTTCCTGGAAATGAGGGAGAGTACCCCCAGAGCTTCGGTCGGCCCGTCATTCGCATATATACAAAAGGGTCGGTCCGGGGCTCTGGACATGGGTGGGATGTCTTATGGATGACTCGCGGGGCCGTCCCATGGCCCCCGGGTGGTTTTTTAGCGCCCTACATACCAACGCCTACAGGTGTTTTTTTCTACGTTTTTGTCATTTTCGCTTCGTCATTGCTGTCTGTTTCCTTTGACGTTGCCACGTTCTCGACTAACAGGCGCAGCTCTTCGACTACCTGGCCGGCCTCAACTCGGGCTTCCACCTCCAGGGCCTGATTCTGGCCCTCGCCTACACCTGCAACCAGGACCAGCGCGGCCAAAAGGCCAACTTCTTCTTCATCACCATCCCCTGCCAGCTCGTGCCCTACAGCATGATGCTCGTGTCCCTGCTCGTCACAGGGCCCCAGGTGGCCCTGCTGCAGCTGTGCGGCCTCGTCGCCGCGCATCTGTACGACTTCTTGACCCGTCTGTGGCCCGAGTTTGGCGGCGGCGCCAACCTGCTACCCACGCCGGCCTTTATGTCGCGCCTGGTCCCAACACCCGGCCGTGTCGAGGACCACGGCTTCGGCCATTCCTTCCGTCCTTCTACCGAGTCGGGGCGCACCACTGGTGCATCTACGGGGAGCCCTCTGCCGGATGCATGGAAGACACGCGGCAGGGGCAACCGTCTCGGCGGTGACTAGAGCTAATGAATTGGAAGACGATCTCCTCTTGCCAGTTGGTGTGAATTCTGTGTTGGTCCAATTCAAATACCACTTTTGACCTCTGATACATCTTTTCTGTACTATCAATCAGCGTGTCCAGCTATTTCAATAATGATATGTGTATATTCGAAACAATTTGTTGGAAGTTTTAGTCAAAATCAGTGTGCCAGCCTGTTTGCAAAGTTCCTGCCCTTACTAGTAAGGGACATGCAATGCCAAAGCCACCAGTATCGCTACAATACAGGTGATGTCGTACCCATTGCCGTTCATTAAATGCGTATCCGTATCCAAAACGCCGGGAAACGCCCAGATCCAAAGAAACAGCCCTCCGCGACAATCCCATCAGAGTAAATAAAATGCAAGCAAACAATTTAGCCAACCCAAAACAAGTACAAACAAAAAGAAAAACGAATGTGCCTATCAATGCCCTTTTCAGACACCGTCCCACAGAGGAATCCGCCTTACTTGGGCTCATCCGAGTCCGAGTCCACACGTTGTGCCTTGGGCCGGGCCGGTGTGATGTTCAGGGGCGGCGGGATGTACATCTTCGGGCTGCGAATGCGACTCAGTGAAGGCGGTGTCGCGAGCGACGGTGTCAGCTTGGAGCTGGAGTTCGCCTTCGGCTTAGACTGTGGTGGAGGGCCGGGCGGCGGCGGGGGAAGGACCACCGGTGTCGCCTGAGGCGTTGCAAACGGATTGGACGTCACGGAGACCGTTGTCGTGCGTGTTTTTTGCGCATCTGCAGCAGGAGGCTCCGTGATCAACGTCTTAATATCCACTTTGGAGAGGTCTTCGACTGTATTCAAGTAGCGCTGAAGAGCATAGGCGTCCGGCTTGCTGGCCTTGACGCCATGCTTTGGCTCCGGCTGGGCCATGGGGTTGCGGCTTGCACGAGTAAATGCTCGCGGGATGAAAGCCGGGTGGGTGGGCATGCCATCCAACGGCCCGCTTACATCGCCACCGGCAGTGTGCTGAATGGTTATGTTGGCCATCTTTGGCGAGAGCAACTGTTGCCGTGTTGGAACGGGTGTGTCACGGCCCCAAAGTGCTGCCGTTCTCGGTCCCGCCGTTCCAGGCTCGTAGGGTTTTCTTTCGGGGATGACCACGTGCTGCGTTGTGATTTTGTCATACAGCTCAAAGTTGCGCCGGTCCGCCGGCGGCGACTTGTAGTCAGTTGTATACATGGGCGCAGTGCCTCCGCTGAACGACGACGAGATGCTCTTGACGGGGTGAAATTGGCCACTGTCATAACGGTCGTCATAAAACGGCTCCATTTTAGCAACCCTTTGCTTTCTCCAGTGGAGGAAAAACAGGACCGCGGCGCCGAGCAGAAGAAGCGCACCAGCGACGACAATGCCGACAATCGTTCCCGTCGTCAACTTTGTGACCGGTGTAGCTTGACCAGGGCTGGTCTGGTTCCAAGACGGAGTAACGATGGTCATCGCCGTCGTGGAAAATAAGGTGCCATTGAGTCCCAAAAGTTCACCTTGGGGAGGCTTCTGCTTACAGCCAGCGGATAGGGCCGTCAGGACTAAAATTACGTTAGTATCAAGGATCAGATAGGCAGACCGGGGCAATATTAATTACGTACAATTTGAGAGATATGTCTGCTCCGAGTTGGTTTGCAAACATTGGGCGCAATTGCTCAGCGCCGTCCCTCCGAATACGCCACCATCAGCGGTGCAGTACGTGTACTCTGTCTCGTTGCTCGGGTTTAAGTTTCCAGTGTCCACTGCTTTCTGCAATTGAAGACAGGTGCCTGACAAAACACACGGCGACGATGTCGAGGAGTTGGAGGAGCTTGGGCCCGGCGACGAGAAAAGGCATACGTCGACGGCATAACGGACGTTGTCTAGTATTGAAAATAAGTAACTGTTCCTTCGCTTTCCTGATGACAGTAGAGAATAATGACTTACACAAGTACCATTCCACGTCGCTTTGCGATCCGTTAACAGCCGTACTGTTCTGGAGACAGGTAAGGCAGTTTCTGTACCTGGTTCCGACCGTCGTGGACCAGTAATCGGCATCGTTGCAAACGATATCAGAGGGGGATGTTGTCGAGTTTTCAGGACTCTTTGAGCCGTCCATACTATCGAGGCAGTATGAGGCACATGCGGATCCCGGTGTGACCCGGAGGGCACTGGAGGTGCCCGTGAAGAGAACAGCAATGGCTGACAACAGGGTCAATGCCCTTGATGGAGTAGATGATGGCTTCATGTTGGAGGCACTTGGAAATTGAGGACGTGTCTTTGAGAGGACAGATCCACTTGTGTTTGAATCGTGAAATAGGAGATGATGCGAAGGAGGAAGAAGCGAAGAAGGTAGAACGGCGAGGCCGACGCGGCAAAGTGAACTCAGCAAAGCAGGAATAGAATCATGACAGATGCCAATTCATGCCATGGGAAAAGAAAAGAAAGAAAAGTTCAAAGGCGAGATATGTGTTGTACACTGAGGATAACGGGAAACAGTCCAAAACGTTTCGAGATTAAAGGAAACAAACATATATCAGAAGAGATAGAAACGTTGAAAAACAAATTGAACCACGTAGGAGGCAATCACTCCTTTTTCTTCGGCCTTCATTTCGACTTGCCTCCAGAAATACTCAGCTGCAGAGCCGCGGCGCTTGAGCACCAAGGCTGTCATGATGTGCCCTCAACAAACATTCAAGCAGCTGCAATCAAGTGGAGAGTCCGGCCAGCAGGCCTTGGAAAAGGCTGCAGCATCCTGGTCGCCCAGCCACATGAAAGCTCGAAAAGAGCTTGCCTGCTGGAAACTTCAGAGGAGCAGAATAACCTCTCCTCCCCGAATGCACCTTGTGCAGTCCGTAGGCGCCTGTGTCACCCATCTATCGACAGAAAAGGTGGAGGGCATCGTCGACGGCTCCAAGGCCGTCCCATGATTGGTCTGTGGCCAGCAGGTGTGGGTCAGCCTCTTTCTGATCTACTCGTCATTGGTCGCCGGTAGGATGTCGATTAGATCCACAAGATTGCTTTTTCTGCGAGAGATAGGAAAAGGTGTCTGGGTGTGTGTGCGGTGCTCCGTTCGTTTGTTCTTGTCTTTAGGTGTCTCTGCCTGTCTTTGGTCTGTGTATGTCGCATCTACCAAGTAGAGAAACAATCCATATGTGCAGTTTAGACGCCGGCCCATTCAGGCGACCAGGGTGGATGTTGGTTCATTCGGCCAATCAATAACATCAGTCAAGAGAGAGCGGGCCAAACGACAGGGATCTTACCGCCTCCAAATTCCTTCAGTGGGATGAAGGCGGCATTGTGGCTTTCTTCTGGGGTCTTTTTGATGTTGGGCTGCTCACTATATGGGATGGTGGACATGGGGCAAGGCAGACGATAAAGACGACGGGTATGATGATCAAGAAAGAGAAATGGAATCTGGTGACTGACCAATTTTTTGGGGTCGAGAAAGATGTCTCTTTCATCGAGGAACTGCTGTGCTGCTTCTTCCGTCGCTCCTTCCCAGTCGTGGTCGATGTTTACAGGTGGAATTGCCGCGCAAGGCCGCCAAGGTCGACCCAGATGTGACCAGCTCTGTGATGGGATGCTCTTTCCTTGCAGCGACCGACCACATTCCGGAGATGGAAAGTCCTTCTCTGCTTGAATGGAAGGTGCCATCCAATGCGACACAGTCATATTCCCGCGCGTATACTCAGGCGCCCCGTGTTTAATTTACAAAAAAAAGAAGGCACGAGGCACATATTTTGCAGCATGTTAAGGACAACGCGCTTCTCGGTTGATCACACCATTAGTCGAGCTCCTTCCCGCCATGTTTTGTTCTTTCCTCAAACTGGACTATGCGTTGCCCAGAAGAAACAGGTTGGTAGACCAAAAGATAGTGATGCAAAACTTCCCATCTCGGAAGTGACGACTTTTGAGATCGCACCTTCTGGGTGGTTGGGATCACAACATGTGGAAGCCACGATAGATTGCAGTAGTTCCCTTCCGTAAGGAGAAATAAAGGCAGAAAGACACCTCCTTCCTTGTGAAACCCTTCAGATGCTCGTTGGGCAGCATAGACGGTCAAAATAAACAAAGACATGCATCGTAACTCTCCCCCCTGAACTTGGAATCTTGACCTTTCCATCGTCCAGCAACATATTCACATTATCCCTCACGCCGCATTCCCAATCTCTATACTGCCTTTCCATTTGTCTTGAAGCTCATAGAAGTGTACACTATCATCAGCATCTGCAGCTTTACCACACGGCCATCGTCATTTAATCAACATCGTCATGCGTTCTCACCTCCTGTCAGTGGCCCTTGTCCTTGGGCAGCTGTAGGCCGGTGCCCAAGCCGCACCCTTAGCCAAGAGGGACGGCTTTACTGAATGGACAATTCGTGGCTTCCATTGGGACTGTTCCAACGATGACAACATGTGTGTCTACGGCTTCACCATCGCGCAAGAATCCTCAACCGGCCCACCCAAGGCCCCGTCTTTCTGCCATTTTGTCATCCACGGCGAAGGCGACAAGGCCGCTGCCCGGAGCCCCTTCATTGATGTTCCCTGCGAAGAGATGTACAATTACCGCTGCGGTGCCAGCTGGAGCGACAACGGCTACATGGTCTTCACCGTTGACGACATTACCAACAGCCGCCGCGGATACTTTGGCATCCCAGACAGTGAGCTGGTGGATGGCAGCTTCTCTGCAATCCATCATTCTCCTGCCTACGTTGTTGCACCGTCTACAGTATCTGAAGCCATCATTCTCCCGAATATCCACACACGCGACGAAGTGCCTGACATTGCCGATCTTGGTATTGCCACTGATGATTCCTCCGTGGAAGCTGCCGATGCTCAGGACAGTGTATCCAAGGCCCCAGAAATGTATCCCCTATACGTGAACGATGCTTCGCAGGTCTATGCCATCGAGGACGACGGCGTTTCTCCAGTTGATGTCCAGACTACTACTGAACCAACCGACATCAACCCCAGTAGCGACGATTCCGACCCGGGCGTGCCCGTTGATACAAGCATCCAGGATGTCGTTCCCCATGGCAGTGACATGACCAAAGTCTCCAGCAGCAACGATCTTACGTCCCAGAGCGAACCCAACCCCAAAGGCATTTCTTCCAACCAAGTGGCAGACGCAGTTGATACACTTTCTGATTCACCTACCAATGTTACGGTCTCTGTATCTGCGAATACGACAGACTCTTCTCTTGAGACCGTCCAGGATGCCATTCCAGAACAGCTTGGGAGCGTCCAGGGAGGCGGCGATGACGATGACAGCAATGGCATCACTACCAGGCCAGTCACAAGTAGTCCCATTTACAGTGATGGTTTGCCCACGGTTCCAGAGATTCCTATCACATGGAGCCTCCACAATGTTACAAGAGGTGTGTTTCCGCATGTTCAAAGCTCCAAATTGTCCCATACTATACTAACCGCATCGCAGATGTCTCGTACGGGCCCAACGCCGTCTTGGTTGAGTTTCAAATCGAGGTTCTCCCTGAATACCAGACACCGATCCCATGCCACATCAAGGTCGACCTTGATGAGGATGTCGAGCCCATGTTTGCAAGCTGGACTACTGAGCAATGCCAGGAAGGTGACTGGTACTTCTCTTGGGGATACGATGAGAAGACTGACTCTGCTATGGCCACTCTGATCAGGTAAGGGAACCCCTCATCCTCTCGAGGCAATATTGACAACGCCTGCTGACAATGTCATTCATAGCCCTGACAGAACTATGGAAGCTTGGTACGGTTGGGACTCTGTCAACTCCCTCCTACCAAATGTTACTCTTGCATCTGTAGGGCCCGGGATTGTCCAAACCTGTGACTGCTAAGCTGTATGAGAAGTTTTTATACATTTTTGAGAATGTTTTGGAGGGAAAGGACAAGGGGAAAGATGGGTGATGTCTGGTGCTGCTATATTGGCTAGACAACGAGTAAACTGACGGCCGATCGGGGTCAATGAAAACATTTATTAATTCTGTTATTGACGTTGAATCCACCTGGTATCAAAACCAGAAAGAAGGTAAACAAATTGTGTTGAAAAATAATAAAACAATCACAGTAAAATGCTGTCAGTTACTACTAATGATTTTCATCGTCGCTGGTGCTGGTAGCTGCTATTACTCTATACACGTAGATACGTACTCGAGTTTCGACATGTATGCCCTTCATACGTATTCATACTTGATCACCCTGATGAGGTAAACTCACGATTAACGCCAACTGACATATCAGGGTTTATTGATAAGAGATCGTAAGCAGCACCTACGTAGAACGGTCTGGCGTCAGAGCCATGCAGTTAGGCGATGTTCCTTGGAGAAACTGGAACGAGAACGGCTCACCGCCATTCCGTCTTCCTGCAGCAGTTGTTCTGGACAATAATACCACTGGGGGGAGCAAAGTTAACAAGAACCTTCAGATCCCCATATCAGGTAAGGCACTTTTTGTGGTGCCTTCCGATACGGGAACAGTTGGACACACGACAAACAAGTCGATAAAGTAATACCACACGGACATGTTAACGCCAACTTTCTGAGCGCACACAAACGGCGTGAGGTGTGATTTGTGAAAGAGGGCCAGCAAGATAACCGCCAACTCACGCGAGCCTTGCACACATACCAAGGTAAAAGTTCCCCCATCCCGTATTTGGTCAGGTGCTCCCTTGCCACCAGCGCATCATACTTTATCGATGCTATTTTGTCTGACGTGACCCTGGACACTCGTGGCCTTTCTGGAGAATGCTCCATACTTACCGCCAAAATTATCTTCGGGAGGCGCCCAGCACGTACAGTCGGCGGCTGCAAATGCTGCAAATGCATTTGAGAGTTGACACAGACGAGACGG
The DNA here is from genome assembly GCA_021398005.1 of Sporothrix luriei. Classification (NCBI taxonomy): domain Eukaryota; kingdom Fungi; phylum Ascomycota; class Sordariomycetes; order Ophiostomatales; family Ophiostomataceae; genus Sporothrix; species Sporothrix luriei. Next base: position 29,509 of record WNLO01000053.1, on the reverse strand, counting down.
GCACTAATAAATGTTCAAATTTAAGCAGGGGTCGTGTACGTTCCAAAGACGGGACCACCCTAGACTGGTTTTATTGGCCCATTCGACTCGGCCAGTGCACGTTCTACCCCCCACAACGGCGGCTAAAAAGTCCAGCCAGCAGATTCGCAGTCCTGTAATGGAAGAACTCAGTAGTTTCCAGTACAGAAGGGAGCCTATTAAAGGTGAGCAACGATGTACTGATAGATACACGGGCGAGAATAGGTGACTCGATTAGCTTTCCTGGAGAACAGGGGCAGCATCCGATGAACAATACGACGAGAGCACACTGTTTGGACGCTGTCACCGGTCACGTATTTTTGGGCAGAGAAGAGAGTGTCGTGAGCGTCCATACCGCTTGCCAGAGCGCGGGCGCGTAAACTTAACTTTACCTGTACCTCAAAGGGCTGCGCACGTGCTGGTGGCGCGTGTGCCAGTGCTGTGCCTTTTCTAAACAACTGCATCGTGCGAGCGAGGGCGTAGGAGGCCGCGATGTACTTTTTTGGCATCGTGTACAGATCGTGCGATAAAAACATGAGGCAGTGTTCGTCCGTCTGGCCTCAGCAAGAGTAAAAGCTACTGAGGAGGGAAGGTTAAAAGCAGAGAAGTGGAATCAAAAACATGGTTGACGGTAAGCAGAAGCGAGGGTCGTGGCCCAATCCCCTGTCCTATCTGCCTCCACCCCAATGCACAATGCCCATGTCCAAGAGTTGAGCCTGCCCCCCCCTTCAGCATTACCCCCGCCACTGCCCTGCCCATCCACCAATCCCCTCCTCCCATAATTCTATTTTGGTGCGGTAGCCCCACCTTCCTTCTTGAACGGCCTCTGGTTCGCCGTCACATATGCGTGTGCGATGGATGTCACAATGCACAAGAGGCCCAAAGAAGCAGATGAGAACCCGTGCCGTGTGTACGACTGTACTGAGTACCAGACCACTTTGGCGTAATAATCCAATACTCCTCATCCCAGGCTGGCCTCTGTAAAATGAAGGGGCATGATGCCAATTGTGACATCCCTGTGACCTGTCAAAAAGGACGTGTGCTGGCGATTTGGAGAGGTAAAGGTAACGGTCAGTATTCCCACACAGCATTACGGGCTATTATCTTTTGTGCCCTGTACTCCGTACAGTAACCAGTTTTCTGAACTGGCTTGCTCTGCAGCTTTCAGAGCCTGCTGAAGGTCGCTCTTTCTTCAATGCGCGTTCATGGTACATGCTCTCTAGCCATACAGGACGGCCGCTTAGCCGCTGGCCCCCAAAAGGGAAAGCGCATCTTACATGCCTTCTTTCTGTTCTCTCTCTTTCACCCCCCCCCCCCCCCCCCCCCTCGTTCTCTTTTCTTGCCATTCCTCGCCATTCTCCAAACCATCCCTCTACCGCAACGCTCTTGTGCTTGGTGTCTTTTCTCCCCATTCTCCGGATTCTTGCATTTCTTCCACTTGATCCATCTAGTTTCGTATTGTATTACATCTTTCTACTGTTCTCTCTCTTAATCCTACTCGATATCACGAGAAGTTCGCTTTTCGCCTCTACTCACTTCCCTCTCCTGTCTGTCATATCATCCTGCATGCCTCTGTCGTGAGCCTCTATTGTCGTGGTGATAGTCACTTCCCTCGTCGCTTGTTTGTTCGTGGTTTGTGTGGTTTGTGCGGTCTGCGTGGCTTTGTCGCGAGCGAGGGACTTCTTTTCTCTTCATCTTCTTTAGCCCCCAATTATTTTCTCAAAAGTCGCATAGACGAGGCCTCCTTTAGATCCCGCCTCAGTTGTCCTTGTCTGGTCTTTCTCTCCGACCGTTCATCACGATCCTCTCTCTTCCTCGCCGCACTCCGTCTGCCTTCCTCGACGATATCTTGGCGTCACTGCTGCCGCCGCCGCCACCGACACCCGATCACCGACGTTTCTCGACTGCACCTTGTTCGCAGCGCCGTTACCGTCGCCGACGAGCCAACTGGCAGTGAACACGCAACCGATCTGTTAATGCCCATCCACGAGCCATCGTCATATTCCAAGCCACGTCAATATGAGAATTGGTTGTTTACAGTTCTCCCCGCAGGTCGGGGATGTCGACAACAACCTGAACCGCGCGGACGCTGTCTTGAACAAGGCGCACGGCGTTGACGGACTGGATCTTCTTGTGCTCCCCGAGTTGGCATTTTCTGGTACGTTGTATTCTCTTTCAGTAGAGAGCATCATTTTTTTTCTGTCTCTCCCTTTCCACTTACACAAGTTCTTGTCCTGGCGTTTCACAGGTTACAATTTTCGGTCCTTGGCTGAGATCAGTCCATATTTGGAACCATCTGGTTCGGGCATCAGTGCCTTGTGGGCGCGCACGACAGCCCTCAAGTGGAACTGCAATGTTGTCGTTGGGTATCCAGAGAAGGTTGACGTCGCCCAAAAGTGGCCTACCTCTCCTGAATTCTACAATTCAGCAATCATCGTCAACCAAGATGGCGAAACAATAGCCAACTACCGCAAGTCCTTTCTCTACGCTGTTGATGAGACCTGGGCTCTCGAAGGCCAAGATGGCTTTTTCGACGGATATGTCGAAGGACTTGGCGATGTTGCCATGGGTATCTGTAAGTTCCCCGTCTCTTGTCCATGATATCCCCACCAGATACATTCCCTAGTTGAAAGATGAGTACATTTTTGCTAACATCGACATTTCGCAGGCATGGACCTCAAGTACGTTCTAACACGTTCGACACTTTATGATAAATGCACCGTTGCCAAGGATCCTACTTTTACTAACACTGTGCTTTAGTCCATATAGATTTGAAGCACCATGGCATGACTTCGAGTTCGCCTACCATGTTCTTGAGGTACAGGCGAACCTTGTGATTCTCACCATGTCTTGGTTGACGCGTGAGAGTGCTCATACTTTCTCGCAACTACCGCAAGAGCCCGACTTCCAAACTCTGGAATATTGGGTTCAGCGTCTTGAGCCCATCATCCGAAAGGAGTCTCAAGAAGAAATTTTTGTGGTCCTTTGCAACCGTTCTGGTACCGAAAGTGATGCTGTCTACGCAGGCACCAGCACAGTTCTCGGCATAAAGAACGGCGAAGTCAACCTTTATGGTGTTCTGGGTCGCGGCGTAAAAGAGCTGCTCGTGGTCGATACAGAAAAGGCCCCCTTCGCGAAGCTGCTCCGAACCAATCACGGCCGCAAGTCTGTGGCAGACACAGCCGATGGGAAAGGCTCAAATGGAAACATTCCCGGGACTTCTCCAAATGCATCCCGCAGATCGACTCCTTTTCCGTCAAGAAGAGCCTTTCATCCTTTTCGAGACGCTGGTCACTCAAAAGACTATGACGACGAATCCATTGGAACGCCAATTGATGACGACGTCGACGACGACGCATGGGAAATTGTGTCGACCACGGCGTCGCATGGCTCTGCCCCCAGTACATATTCTCGTTCTGGACCTACACCGTCGAGAAACATCGCACCGAAGCTGGAGCTACAAATTCCAGGTGACAATGAGTTTCCCTTGCCTCTTCGGAAGACAAAGGGCCCTGGAAGTGCCACCACCCGTGACCAGGAGGGCAAGTCACCCGCCGCGGGTGACAACGATATCCCCACACCCACTGCCCCAAGCCCTACACCCATGTCCATGAGGCCTACCTTCAACTTGCTGGACAAGAAGCCGCCGGTTCCCGGGAAGAAAGATGTCATACCTTCTTCTGTCAACAAGCGGAGTGGGGGCAGTGCTGTCAAAGTAAGCCGAGCCGACACTCCCATAACGCCACCTTTGAGAGTTGGTGCCAAGGGGAAAGGTCGTGGGCCTACCCCTATCTCTGAAGCCCCGCCGTCTCCGCCATCGGACGAAGAGGGCTCCGGAACTGGCTCATCTAATTCTAATGGAAATGCATATTCCAGCAAGAAGGTTCAGAAACCGGCAAGCAGCCATGGGAATAGCAGCAACAAGAGAGAAAACGGCATTGCGGCTCACACAAAAGCAGTGTCTATCCCAAAGCAATTGGGCCAGACAAAGTCACAGTCGGCGTCGGTAGTCCCACGACTCGCAACGTCAGTTAAACAGTTCATGACGAACGATGAGTTGTGGGAAGAGGCCTTGCGCAACCTTGGAAGGTCAGACAGCGACATTATTGGAGATCCTCTCTATAACCACGACAACCTTGATGACATCCTTGTGGGGGAGTCATCGTCACAGCTTGAGAAGCAAATGCGGACGCCTGCTGAAGCTCTCCATAAGCTTCCGCATTTGGAAGAGACAAACGAAAGGCAACCGTCGCCCGCACAGGATGCCCTACCCGACCGGCCTCCATCAACAAAATCGCGCAACGCAAGCCTTCCCCGGCTTCCTCAAGGTCTTGGTCCAAGCGATATACGACGTATGAGCGCCTCTCGCATGTCAATCCCAATAATGGCAAGCCCCAGCTTGTTTCGCCAGGATTCCCACGCCAAGTCAAATGTTCGAGGCTCCGAATCGTCAATCTACTTCCGTCCCGAATCGCAAGGCGTACATAACAGCTCTACGGCCGCAAATCTGGCCGGTCAGAGTGTAAATGGCACGCCGTCCCAAACCTCCACAGGACCGGGAGTGAGCCTGGAGAAAGGGTCACGTCCTGTCAGCCGTGGCCGGCAACCCATTTCCAAAAACAGTCCTACAAATGGCACCGGCGTGCCGAGCACACAGCGGTCGAATATAAATACCGGCCGTGTCTCTAATAGCCTGGATCGCGGTAGGCGTGCCTTCAACAACCGAACTGGAGAGTCGGCCTCTCGGTCTGGCGCACCGTCGGCCCTTTCTTCGCACGATCGGGCCGTGTCCACGAACTCGTCATCATCTTGGCTGTTTGGCACACCACCGCCAAGTAGCACACAGCCTCCTCTAGAACCCGATGATGAAATCATTGCCATGATTAACCTCATCCACAATGATTGTCCGGTACACAACTCGAGGGCGCCTTCGCAGGAGCCACAGGCTCAGAGCCAAGCGTCACAGCAAGCGAGGCCGCAGAGCGGAAGCCAAGGGCGAGGGCAAGGACGGACAGATCCTCCACAGAGAGAGCGGGTGCTGCCGCGCCAGAGGCAGGCAACCCCTCGGACCCAGACGCCAAACCAGCAGCAGCCGGAACAACTCTTGTTGCAGCAACAGCCGCAGGCTCCAGCTGCACAGGATGGCGGGGCCGAGCCGGTGTACGAGGTTATCCTGCCACCCCATATCCGGGAGCTGGTTGAAACACTTTCGAGCCCTGGCTCCCGTATCCAGTCGCCGCTGCGTGGTCGTGATTTCCTCAAGGCCGATCGTGCCACTCCAAAATTCGATCCTCCTACGCCAACCGCAATGCAGTTTGACGCCGACGACGAGAAGAAGTTGCCGGCCTCAGCCTGACTAGCCGTACCATGATTCGGCCAGGAGGCATATCTTACACCGGGTCTTTTGCTACTTTGACCAACCCATACTAAACATCAATCGACAAAATGGCGCTGTGAGTCGTTTCTCGTCAAGGTTTGCACACATATATACTTCTGTTTGGATAATGAACACACAAGCGGGGTGTTACTCTAGGCACATATTGGGATATTGTTTTGAGTATACTTGGCACCTCTTTTTCCTTCCTTTTTTTTCTTACCTGGCTTTTGGATGAGCGTAGCTTTTCTTTTGTCTCTTCTTTGTTATACGCTCTGAATCACCGAAACCAATTCTTCCTTGCTCAGTTCTTCCCACACACTCATTACTTTTATTCCATGCTCCGATGGGCCTAAACTTGCTCTACCTTGTTAGTTGCTCCTCTTGTATTCCCCAACAATATTATTCACCTAGGTCTTTCTTTTGTTTACACATCTAAACCACGTTAAGTCACGTCATCTAGTTGCTCTTAGGTTTCTTGCGTCGATAGCATAGCGGCTCTTTGGTAACAACGAGCAGGATATCTTTTCACGTTTAATGGAAATAGGATTTGGGTTAGTTAGGGTACTTACTTTTTGAAGATTCTCGAACTAGCCGTTTCGACAGCAGGTGACGTTCTTCTCATAGCATACTTACAAAAGAATACTTGCATCTTTGTCTCTCATTTATCAACTACATGTCCCCATGATAGCGAAGTTGCTTGCTGTAAAAATTAAAGAAAATTATTTACAAGTCTACACAAAGAAAATAGAAATCTGCGCTCAGTACAACATATTTCGCGGGAACTAACCTTTTCTCGCTTCTTTTTATCAACATGCCCATACCCATTGGGACTGGCATCATGCGATGGTATATTGTGACGGTACCTTTTATTTATATTGCTGTTGATATCAACAAATAACGTTTGCCATGAATGGCGCTTAAGCAGAGACGATTTCAAGTAAATCCCCACAACGGCTAGTCCCGGCATGCCAGGAGAGCAATATATACCGAGTTTCTCAAAATTTTACGTAGGTCAAGGCAATAGTAGTTAGCTGAGGAGTGATGGAAGGCGTGCTATTCACACCACTCGTATCCGTGGTCCTTATTTGGTAAAGTTCAGGGGACAGTCGATGAACGCTCTTCCAGGTATGCAAGAAATGGGACGGTGCGTGATATCACCTTCCCCGGGCGGCAGTTCGAAAGGTGCAAAAAAAATTTTGAAGGCAAGGACATGTTGAATTCCATCCCCAGAATGATAAAGCGGACGTGGAAGTGGTCTTGGGTACGAGGCCAGGCCCGATCGACATATACTACTAGATGTGCATATCGCTGCGAAATCGTAGACGGCCGGGGCAATGGGACTATCCAACATAGGCAAATCGTAGATTTATGAGTCCAAGCAAGATGCACACTTTGTACTTTGCCATCATCCCGTTTCTTACATCTTCTCCCCGTTCGTTGCAAAAACTAATGTATGTGCGTCAATAAATTTGAAACATTTATTGTCCGAGTGTCGGGAAGGCCCAAGACATAAAGAAGCCCGTGAGAAACAAAACATGTCTGTGTCCGCCCATATTTTGGAAAGCCTGGAGGAGCTGCATGAAAAGACCTGTACGTTTCTGAGGACAAAGTCACGAAGGATGGAGAGATGGCGCTAACGGGACTTCTTCGAAGAGACCAGGGGAACGTGCGCAAAATGCGGTAGACAACAGAGAGGAGAGCAGCTGCGAATCGTTGTCGGCGACGTACTTCTAGCGAGTTGTTTAGTTCCCGCTTGGGGGCCAAAATCACTTCATCGAGCCGTGGCGCTATTTTCATGCCCACGTTACTGCAGCTGTGCATTTTGCCAGTGTTCCGTACTCCGTTCACGTCAACTTTTCTCATGGAGCCGACTCCATCGGAAACGATGAATAGACAAAGGTGAAGCATGAGGAAAACGTCTTTCTAACAAAGGTGATGAACCATGCGCTGGCGAATGGCGACACGACCCTGAAGCCTGGTTGTCACAATTGTGGTGATGGGAGGAAGCGAACGGGCGCTGAAAAGCTTGAACCAGGGGTCTCGAGTGTGAAGCCAAGAGGTGAAGAGAAAATGGAGACGACAGAATGGGCTTGAGGGGATGATGAGCATTGATGGGCAACAAGGAATACAGGCTCTCAGGGAAGTCACCCCACACCAGTGTGGAGCATGGCCACCTCGGGCCGCCCAGTGGTCGAAAGGCAAGAAGGCTAGCAGGGATATTGTGGGAAAGAACGTTGACAGTGGCATGGGTGTGGGTGGACTTGGGGCAGGTACGGTAGATTCACAGGTAGAAGGTACAACCTGAGCATCGCACTTTCCTGCAAATTATGGCACTCTCAAATGGAAAGGGCGCTCGTCGTTTTGTATCCTTGACTCGTGAGGAGAATCCTTGCTCCTGCCCTCTTTTCGGAGAAGAAGGGACCAGTGGCCGTCCGAGAATGGGCAAGAGGGAACAGAGGGAAGGAAACATCGGCCACGATATGCAGGTGCTCGAATGCAACTCCCAGCCAATCACAGGCCGCAGCACACCCAAGCACACCTCTAGCCGCCGAGCAAAAGAATGACCCCTGTCCAGAAAAGCCACCATCAACACCACAACCCACCCACCACTTGACCTCAACCACCCACCCAACCCCCCTCAGAAAGAAGCATTGCCGTCCCTCGTCCTCAGTGCAGCTGTCTACGACGTAGTTCTTCGACCGTCTTTGCGGCCAGTGGTTCCCTCTTTCGGATTGCAACGATGGCCCTTTCGTGGGCCCCCTTTCCACGTCTTTTGCCACTTCGAAGCTTGGCTATGGCCCATGCCAATATGACATGATATTGAGAGGAGGACACACTGAATCGAAGTAAAGCGAGGCCAAAAGCGAAGAACGGGCCAGACAAGCAAGTAAGGATGCAGCACTCCGAGCCGGGGTGGTGTGCCCATCTTTTGGCCATCGTTTTGCAGGCCACGACAAGCCTGCGCCGTATTTTGACTTGGCTCAGCCGGAATCGCATTCGACACAGGCCATACGAAGAGCATGCCGTTTCTTGGCCCTCATCCAACGCCATCTCATCCCAACTAGTTCTGCATCTTCACAGGTTGAAAAACAGAAAATAGCAGACTTATAGCATACTTACAGCAGTCAGTCTCAGCCTTCTCTCACAGCCTCAAACATTGCATGCTGCATCCTGTATTACAACACTTCTACATACCGTCAGTCCTCGACCTGTCTGTTCTGCAGCACCCCTTACCTCGACGCACTGCATCAGACGGCCCCCGATTCGACCACCAAGCCACAAGTTATTTTCTGTCCCTTCTCACGGCTTGGGTCCACCGGCCACCTCCTTTCTTGCTTGTCTGTCTGTTGTTTTTCCTGCTGCTGAGATTATCTTCCTGCCACTTCGCCCTCCTGTTGGACCCAATCACAACCGGGACCAGCCACTGCACAGCAAGACACCGTTAAAGACACACCAATTCGGCTGTGGAGAACAACGGCCATCTCGCGCAAGACCCCTGTCGTGGCCGACTGAGCTTTGCTTTGCAGTTCGCTTCACACTCTGCTGTTTTTCTGCCTGTCTGTGCTCTCCGCTTGCCGGCACTCTTCGGTGCTCTGTCACGTCGCCATCTCGTCACACCTCCCCACGCATGTTGTAACTTTCACATCTTGTCTTTTCAGTCCACATTCCCCTCCCTGCGGCGCATTTTCTCTATTCCGTGATCTTATCCTACCGCTTTATGACTTTTCACTCTCTTTTCCTCTGATGTCAATTCTACCGCAACCGCCGGCCCCCAAATCGCTTTCCACTCTCGCCAGCCATAAACGAGCAACTGCACTCTCCCGAACGGTTCATCCCTAGACTGCAAACGTACAAGCTTCGGCATTCAAAAAAGAACTGCAACGCGCTTTTTCTCCTCGCTCGAGCTGCATCTCCATCACAAGTTCTTCTGTCTTGTGTCGCACGTTCAAAACAGTTCCCAGGCATTTTATACGCGCTCAAAACGCTCCACACTTGAACATTGGAGATTCACATACGACGCCTCCGAACATCACATATATCAATCACTGCAGCTGGCGCTTACACTCTCCCCGTCACCGTAAACAGCTCTCTCCATCGTCCGTTGTGCATCGGCGGATATTGGATCACACAACGCTGTTTCCACCTCCTTCTCCGTCCCCCTTTCCCCTGAGGCTCTTTTCACACTTGTCCTCTCTTGGTTCCAATCTTCTTGGTTCAATCTTCTTGGTTCAATCTTCTTGGTTCCAATCTTCTTTGTTGTTTTCCCTTCACCTGCTCCTGGTCTTGCTACCGGCTCCACGGTTCCATATCTTGTGAATATCTCCTGTTTTACACGCCCGGAGACCTGTGACGCCGATTTCTTCTCGCCAATCAAAGAGAACGTCTCGCAAAAGGACGGCAACTTCGTCAACCGTCTACAGTAAAACGACGCTGCAATCCTCTCACCTCGAACGCCACGCAATCACGAACGCACACCTCGTACCACAGCTCACATTTTCCAGCCTTATATATTGCTCCGCCGCCAGTCGCTCTTGGGTATATAAAAATATTGACGGTTGTACAACGAAACTTTTCGTGCTACCGAAGGAACGTGGAGAAGGATCCAAAGGGCCGACGACAATCAGAGGCTTCCGTCACTGTCTCACTCACTCGCGTTTCCCCTCTACGCCCGTTTCTCTCCCCACCTCCAATCCCCGCCATTATGCTGGATGTTTTGTAAAGCCTCGAGAAAGACTGTCCATCGTCTCGATATCTTGGATCTTCTTTCTTGACTTTGCCTCATCTACACATCACGTCCTTCCTTTTCGTCATCACCAAATTCGGGGCCCACAATGTGGCCTTCCAAACTCGCCCTGGTCACTGCGGCGGCCCTGGTCGGCCCGGCCGCTGCCCTGCTCGTCGCACCGGACTCACCATGCGAGCAATACTGCGGAAACGTCCTGTCGGCCACGACGGGTTCCGACATGACCTGCGATGACACCCTCTACTCGTCCAGTTCTGCCGGCATCGTCTTTGAGTCCTGTATCAACTGCGAGCTCAAGAGCGCCTACTCGAGTGGCAACACTTCGGACTTGCAGTATCTACTATGTGAGTATATGCCACCGCTTTAACGTTGATATGGTCCCATCAGTCTTTCTAACAAGCAAGACAACCTTCGCTACACAATTTCATACTGCCTCTTTGGCCTCGAGAACAACACCAACGTCGCAGGCTCTCCGTGCATCACCAAGTATGTTTATATTCCTCCTTGTGTATTCCTTCGTTACAAGTCATGGTGCATAGCTAACAGCGCAAAAGTCCCGCCTGTGGCCTGCTCGAAAACTCGTTCAACTATGAAAATCTAACCGTGGACGTCGCGCCTTACGGCTACTGCGACGAGTGGATCGAGGTTCAGGTCCCCAAGTGCTCAGCCTGTCTCGGTTCTGGATTTTCAAACTCCTTCATGGAGAACTATGTGACCATTCTGGACGCTGCCTGTATCCAAAAGCCCAATGCCGGGACGACGCTGAGCGTTTCCGGCACGCCATTCTCTACCATCCCGATGAACGTCACCACGCCGTCGGCTGTCCCCCTGTATACCTACACGCCTGCCTATTCCCCCATTTCTCTCGGAGGCAAAGTAGGCATCGCCATTGGCGGCCTGGTTCTGCTCCTCAGTCTCGCCGGCTTCATGATTGTGTGCCTCGGCCGCCGTCGTCGTCGCGCCTACCTCAAGAGCGTCGAGGCCCGCTACCGCAACGGAGGCACTGGCGGTGTCCTGGGCGGCGGCAGCGGCAGCGGCGACGGTTGGCCCTCGCCCAATATCGGTCGCGGCAGCAAGGCGCACGAGAAGTTCTCGACGCCGACGAGCGCGCAGCCGCTTCGTGGCTGGGACGACACGCCGACCTCGGCGTCCACCATGGCCGAGAAGAACGGCGGCTTCTTCCCTCGCTACTTCTCCCCGTACAACTCCCAGTACAACAGCCCCGTCAGCGCCGAGGACGGCCCGCCGTACACAACTTGGCCCACCATGGCGTCCATGACCGACGCGCTCGCCGCCGGCAGCAGCTCGTCCGCCACGGGTGGCGCGGGTGGTGCAGGTGGCGCAAGTGGCGCGGGGGCCCGGCACTATGCACTTGGCCTGCGCTCGGTCAGCCCCATCGCCGACGATGCGCACGATGGCTCGCCCGGGAGCAGCACCGGGGCCACCGGCCGCAAGCCGTGGCCGCCCGGGTACACCCAGGAGGAGATTGAGCGCATGGCGCACGAGTATGAGCTGGCCCAGATTGGCGTGGCCCTGGGCGGCACCGACCCGAGCCTGCGGAGCAAGCACTCCAACGTCAGCCTCGAAGGGTCGGCAGGGTCGGCCGGCGGCGGCGCCAAGTCGGCCAACGTCGATGTTGACGACTTCCCGACGCCGCCGCTGCAGCAGGCGCCGGCGCACCACGGCGAGTCCTCGTCGTCGCCGTCGTCGCTCTCGTCGCTGTCTGTATCGGCCGGTGCCCTGTGGGAGCAGCCGTCGTCGTCGGCGTCCAAGCGCAAGAAGACGCGCCGCGGCAGCAGTAGGAAGTCGTCGGGCACGCGGCAGCCGCCGAGCGAGCCGAGCGACGACAACGAGAGCATCATTCTCTCGACGTTTCGGCGGCCGTCCACGACACATGAACAGTTACAAATTGCAGAACCGCAGCCACCGCCGGCACCCACACTGCAACCGCCGCGAGCGATGCCGTACTACCCGCCGCCGCCGTCACCACAGATGGAGTCGCCATACAGCCCGCAGTCGCCCTACGGCGGCCTGACGGAAGAAGACGCACGGCACGGCCATGCCCTGTGATGACTTTTTTTTCGTTTTCTTTCTCATTTTTGGGGAGATCCTTTGTTTTCTTATGACCTCGGCTTTTATGCCACATACAATCCTTTATTTAATCAGCGCCTCTCATTTTTGGTCTTTTTGGACTTTTGTCATATTTTCTGTTGCAGCTTGAGATACCTTTTTTGACACCACCTTGGGTTATGTATTTTTTGTTTTGTTTTGTCTCGTCTTTGTCGCCTTACAGGGCTTTCTTCTTGTAACTTGCAAGCGGCCGTGTATAGTGCATCGCGGTCTCTCCTCACAGCCATACAATCATATGCAAATGGATGCAATATTTTTATACATTTTTTGTCGCTCAGATGATATTATTTTTAAAATTTTGATCATTTTTGTTCGCATTGAATTGAAGTCTCACAAAGCGACGACGGTCAAGTCAACAGATCGCCAGCAGCTGGTGTGGCTGTGCTTTGTGGCTGGTAAAGTTCCACGCTATCATGTCTTATCTTATCGCTCATCTGGAGTGTAGCCAATCATAGTCTCCAATACCTGCAAAAGCCCCGCTTATTTCCACACCAGCAGCCATTTTTTTCTTTCAGTCCATTTTGCTCTGAACTTTTTTTTCAAGTCGAGCCTTTCGCAAAAGTTTCTGTTAGGAGCTGTCTCTCTTCCATTTACGCCAGTTCACACGACGACGACGACGACGACGACCCGACCGACCTCGCCCCCGACGAGCCGACACGACACGGCATATCTCGAGACGGTCAACATATAAATCGACTCCTTTTGTCCCTTCCTCCTTTCCTCCTCTCCTCCTCTTTTCACACGTCTTCCGCCATCATGTCTGCGGACGACAAGGACGACCAGGTCATCAAGCCGCAGGCCTCGGCGCCGGCGGTCGACACCAACGACTGGCCGCTGCTGCTCAAGAACTTTGAGAAGCGTGAGTCGTCGTCCTGGGACTCTCGGTCCTGTTGAGTGTGGAACACAACTAACTGCTTGGAACAACAGTACAAATCCGCACCGGCCACTTCACGCCCATTCCCCACGGCAGCGCGCCGCTGCGCCGCGACCTCAAGTCGTACATCAGCTCCGGCGTCATCAACCTGGACAAGCCGTCGAATCCGTCGAGTCACGAAGTCGTAGCCTGGATCAAGCGCATTCTCCGGTGCGTACCAATGCGTCCCAAAGCTGTTGAGCCACGTGCAGGTCAAAAGAGGACAACAACTGACTGTTTCCGTATAGTGTCGAGAAGACGGGCCACTCTGGTACCCTTGATGTATGTTTCTGCCGTCCTGCTTTTGTTGTAACAGTGAACGCCTCGCTAACGAAAACAGCCCAAAGTCACCGGTTGTCTGATTGTCTGCGTCGACCGCGCCACGCGCCTCGTCAAATCGCAGCAGGGTGCTGGAAAGGAGTACGTCTGCATTGCGCGCCTGCACGGCAAGGTGGCCGGCGGCGAGCCCGAGGTCGCGCGGGCCCTCGAGACCCTGACCGGCGCCCTGTTCCAGCGCCCGCCTCTGATTTCCGCCGTCAAGCGCCAGCTCCGCATCCGCAGTGTATGTTTCTGAATGTGTCTTCGCCACGCCTCGCCACTTGTCCTGTCTAACGTATCTGTATAGATCTACGAGTCCAAGGTCATCGAGTTCGACAACGAGCGCGGCCTCTTCGTCTTCTGGGCGTCCTGCGAAGCCGGCACCTACATGCGCACGCTCTGCGTGCACCTGGGCCTGCTGCTCGGCGTCGGCGCGCACATGCAGGAGCTGCGGCGCGTCCGCTCGGGCGCCATGGACGAGACCAAGAACCTCGTGACGCTGCACGACGTGCTCGACGCGCAGTGGCTCTACGACAACACGCGCGACGAGTCGTACCTGCGCCAGATCATCCAGCCGCTCGAGTCGCTGCTCACGTCGTACAAGCGCCTCGTCGTCAAGGACAGCGCCGTCAACGCCGTCTGCTACGGCGCCAAGCTGATGCTGCCGGGCCTGCTGCGCTACGAGTCGGGCATCGAGCTGCACGAGGAGGTCGTGCTCATGACCACCAAGGGCGAGGCCATTGCCATTGGCATCGCGCAGATGTCGACGGTCGAGATGAGCACGTGCGACCACGGCGTCGTGGCCAAGGTCAAGCGCTGCATCATGGAGCGCGACCTGTACCCGCGCCGCTGGGGGCTCGGCCCCGTCGCCACCGAGAAGAAGAAGCTCAAGGCCGACGGCAAGCTCGACAAGTTTGGCCGCACCAACGAGGCCACCCCGGCCAAGTGGACCGCCGGCTACGTCGACTACAACAAGCCGCTGGAGGACGGTGCCCCGACCTCCGCTCCGGCCCCGGCCACCCCGGCCAAGGCCGCCGAGGACAAGGACACGGACATGGCCACGCCCGCGACGGCGGCCAAGAGCGACGACAAGGACAAGGAGAAGAAGCGCAAGGCCAAGCATGGCGACGAGACCGCCGAAGAAAAGGCCGAGCGCAAGCGGCGCAAGGCCGAGAAGAAGGCCAAGAAGGCCGCGGCCGCCGCGTCCAAGGGCGGCGACGACAGCGACAGCGATTGAGCGAGACGACATTAAAAGGGGCTGTGATGTACTTGTCTTTGGTCTTTCTGCTTTTTCGCTTTTTGTCTGCACATTTTTGGCTTTGGCTTGCCGAGAGTTGGTTGCTATTTCTTTTTGATCTTGTCTGGTCTGTCTCGATGTTCCTATTGTGTCTGTACGTTTCGTTCTATTGGGAGAATTGGGCGTTATCTAGTCGTTTGTCTTTCTTAGGATCTGCTTTCCATCATACATCGTTTGGTTGTATTCTCCTTTTGTCATTTCTTGTCGTTGTCGAGCTTCTCGAAAACGGATCTTTTGTCAGTTGCTACCACAAAAGTCAGCTATTATCACCAGCCGGAAAATATCAGGCATCAATATATCACACTTTGAGAAGTCTTGCTTTTAATGTCACTGTAATACACGCCCATAGCCACTTTGGCATCTGTTTTGGTCATCTAATGAGACGAGACAAGATTCGTGTTTGAGATTAGTTTTCCAAGTACACCTTTCCAAGAGAAGAGACATCCATACATCCAATATCATGTTTGAGAGTGTCCAATCCCGCAGAGATGCGATGTCCTGCTATTTTTTTCTCTCTGGTTTTCGTTTCGGCTTCATAACATCATCGCTTCCTCGTCACGTCGTCATCGCAGCTCACCGCTGTCCGTCGCCTACTTAAAGTTGTTCTTCATCTCCCGCAGCTTGGCCATGACGGCCACGGGCTCCGACTCGCCCGTCGCCCGTTGGACCTCGGGGTCGGTGACGCGCATAAACACATTGTGCTCCTTCTCGTCGCCAATGGTGAACTGGCCCTGGGTCTCCTTGTGCTCGTCGGCGAACGTCTTCAGCTTCTTGACAGCGTCGCTGGGCAGGACCGAGATGGCAAACTTGACATTGGCCTTTGTGTATTCGTGGCCGGGCTGGGCGGTCAGCACGTGCGTGTGTTGGGTGGCAGCATATGCTGTGGCTGGTCAAACTCACATAGACAGTCGTGTCGTCCGGCAGACCGGCGAGCGTCTCGTTGAGCGCCTTGTGCATCTCGGCAGCCGAGCCTTCGAAGAAGCGGCCGCAGCCTAGCA
This sequence comes from Sporothrix luriei, assembly GCA_021398005.1. Classification (NCBI taxonomy): domain Eukaryota; kingdom Fungi; phylum Ascomycota; class Sordariomycetes; order Ophiostomatales; family Ophiostomataceae; genus Sporothrix; species Sporothrix luriei. The sequence continues at coordinate 13,714 of WNLO01000053.1, read as the reverse complement.
GGCACTGTCAGCAGGGATTCACAAGGGACGAGAGGCGCAATAGTCAGCAAGAATGCCTACCGCCGTGGAACAGCGTGTCGCCGGTAAAGACGGCGCGCTTGTCGCCCTCCTGCAAGTACCAGCAGATGCTGTCCTGGGTGTGGCAGGGCGTGTACAGGCCCTTGACGGCAATGGCCTTGCCGAGCTGGAAGCCATTGCCGTTCGCGGGTGTCTGGGTGACGGCCTGGCAGTCCTTGCCTCCGATGATGGGCAGTTCGGGGAGTTTGAGGAGACCGCGCTGCTTTTGTTAGTGGGCGGTGCTGCTACAGATCTGGTCGAAGAAGAAGGTCTTACCAGCTTGGTGTTGCCGCCGGCATGGTCCCAGTGGCTGTCGCGGTCAGCTTGAACTTCCTGGCATAAACGATACGTCTGGTCGCAGTCGCCACTCACTGGTGTGTGTTGACGATCGCTGTCAAGTTGATCTTGCCGGCATCAATGGCCTTTTGGAGCACAGGAGCGACTCTGTTTCGGTGTCGCGCTGTCAGCGTGTACTGTGGGGTATATCCCTCTTGCGCTCTCCCTCCGACATCGACTTACTCTTCTGGATGGGCCGGATCGATGATGACGGCGTCCTTGGAGGCATCGTCGACAACCAGATAGGCATAGTTGTCGCTGCTGCCGACCCCTGCGATATGTTAGTGACGGCTCGGTCTGTCCTCCCCGCCCTTCACCACTGACTTACACATGGGGATCGACTGGATCTGCATTTTGCGGACGGGTACGCGCTGCTGCTGTCTGTCAGTTTTCCGGCGAAGAAGTAGCAGAGAAAGAGTACATGTCAACGGCGAGACATACACTGGGGACAAGACTTCTGCGGGTTTGCTGGAGGAGTGGTCGGAAAGTGCGTGCCGCGAACATTGACTTGGTGCCGGTATGTGAGGTGTGTTGACGCTGCGTCGGTGGCGTCAGTTACGTCCGCTTTTCGTCTGGATATAGTGCTGCGTAACTCGGCAGAAAGAAGGGAAAGAAAAGAAAAGAAGAGCGAAGACGGCGATGAGGGGAAGTAGCTGCAGAGAGTTGATTATGCAATCGCTGTCGCGTAAAGCGCGATCGTGAAGCTCTTGCCGCTTTTAAAGCTCCGTTCCCCGCCACGACTCGCCGGCGTTAAGCTCCCACTGGCCGACGTCATACGTCCGATGCTCTCAGACCCGCTACGCTGTAAAGGCGGGGGCTTCTGCGTGTCAACCGCAATTGCAGCGCTGTTAGTGGTCTGGATTAGTGGCCGTTGCACAGCCGTCCAGGCACTACGGTCGCAACTGCCTCAGGCTATGAACTCACAGTCGCGACTTCCTCAAACAACGTCACTGTACGACATGCAAACAACATGTCATGTCATACGAGAAAGGAAAGAGCGGGCACGTGGTACAATATTCAAATGTACCTCTTTCCTATGTTGAGATCTCTTCGTTCATTTGAGCCAAACGCTGCAGGTCTTCCTTTTGTTAGCAAGTCTCGAAGACCATCGCATTCGATACACAGGGAGGGAGCCAGTGAAATGTAAAGAACGAAAAGCGCCACCAGGTTTCGCTCACAGGGTGTAGATTCCGGGTTCATTTCACTTTCACATCTCAATGAAGCACCTCGTTCTCACTGGGGCATGCTATGTCGACACAATTTTAAGGTGCGTGCCACAGCAAAAAGCTCTAGAAAGCGTCAAAAGCACCCTAAACACGTCCACTGACCCCGTCGTCGACAGCATTCCCGGGTTTCCCGGCGAGGACGACAAGCTGCGCGCAACCGCGTGCGAGGTCCGTCGCGGCGGCAACTGTCCCAACGCGATCGAGGTGTTGCTGCAGCTGAAGAGCGAGAACGGACGAGGACGAGGACGAGGCGCAGACGATGAGGGTGACGATGACGATAACGATGACGCCGACGTGGCCACGTACCTGATTGCGAGCCTCCCTGCGCGCGATGCGCCGGCGACGGCCATGATCACAGGCTCGTTTGTTCCCCCCGCGGCGGGCGTCGACGGTGTGGCCCCGCGGCCCAACCTGGATCTGTGCCTCTACCGCGAGGGCCACACAGCGCCCGCGAGCTGCTACGTCCTGCGGTCGGCCGCCACGGGCTCGCGCACGATTGTCAACCACAGCGACCTGCCGGATATGACGGCAGACGAGTTCCAGGCGGTGGCCGACCGGTTTTTGGACAGCCAGATGCGCTCTGCGACCGCCTCAACCGTCTCAACCGGCTCGAGCCACATGCCGTCGACCGTCCGGAGCTGGTGGCATTTCGAAGGCCGCATCCCCGAGACGACCTTGGCGTGCATCCAGCATCTGATCGCGAGGCGAGACGCACACAACGAAATTAGCATTAGCGTGGAAATCGAGAAGCCCGGCCGCAGAGGGCTGCGGGACCTGGCCGCCCTGGCCGATGTTGTCTTTTACTCCAAGACCTGGGCAGAGGTGCGTCTCCTTGATGCCAGCGTTCGACACACGGTGGAGTTGTGCTGACGGACGGACGTTTTTCTTCTAGGACCAAGGATACAACAGTGCCGAAGCCTGCCTTCGTGGTGAAGCCGCATCACTACCCCAAGCGTATGTTTCACAGTGCTCCTTTTCGTCCATGGTTGACCACTTGTTTTCTAACAGCCCGCCTTTCAGTTCCCTGCTTCTCTGCACATGGGGTGCACAGGGCGCTTCGGCCCTTGCTCCGGGGTTGGGAGACCATGTCGTGTCTTGTCCGGCATCGCCAGTTCCGGCGGCCGAGATTGTCGAGTATGTATTGTGCGCCCGGCTATCATGTCACCACACGTCCCAACACTCCTACTTTATGTATGCTAACTGGCTAACCGAGGACAGTGCCGTCGGCGCGGGCGATACGTTTGTAGCCGGCATTCTATCCAAACTGGTTTCGCGAAACGTGCAGGGGGGACGGCCGCACTTGGAAATCAGCGATGGCACCGCCAGAGAAGCACTCACGTTTGCTGTTGACCTAGCCACACGCAAAATCCAGATAGACGGCTTCCAAGGTCTGGTGTAGGCAGTCTCGTTTACCTTCTGCGATGCTTTGTGGCTGCAGTTGATTTGTATATTCTCCCGTATTTATTTTTATACATGAAGAAGAAAAAAGTTAAAATGTATATACATATATAAAGTTCTCCGGGTTTGATTTTACTCTCAACCTACCTCGAGTACTAATCGGACAGCCGAGAGCCATTGACCTCACAATCCATCCTTGGTTTCCATTACGTTAAAGGACTGGCCTAAGAATTCATGTTTCTTTCCTACTTCCTAGTGACACTCTCATGGCATGCTCCATTGTTTGTTGTAACAAACTTGGACGGTGACGACGATGGCATCTGATGCCGCGGAAAAACAAAGTACCCTCGAGCAGGCTTTGAGTCGAGGGCCGCCTTACAAGTGTGCAAGGATGCAAGCCGACAGCTCTCAGCTTTTGAGGCTGTTGAGTGAACAAAATAAAACGAAAAGGATGACGCCAGTGGGGGGATTCTGTACTCCGTATATGTAAGATACGTTCGTATTGCTCCGTACTTTCCGTGGAAAAAGGGCAATACAAAAAGGGCTGGACCAAGCGGGGACCTGGGCCCCCAGTTTTTGGTCTCGTTTGTTATTTGGAGAGTCCTTCTCCGACTGTCTCTGAACCCCTGGGGACGGACACCGTGGAACGAAAGGACGGGCGGGGGCCGGCTCTGCCTCGGGGCGAGAAGGTTTTTTACATAGTAATTACGTCGTACATCGTACCAAGAGAAAACGAGGACCCCACCCAGAGCCCTGGATAGGTAAATGATACTGATGAAAATGGAACAAAAGAAGGGGTTCCCCCCAAAAGAACCGGCCAAGGAAGAAGGATACCCAGAACCCCCCCCAACCCAAATAAAAATAAAAAGTGGTCCGTGCAAAAGTGCCATGCTTTTAAGTGTGCAAAAAAGGGAGGGGGGTGGGACCAAAACACAGGAAAACAAAATGTTCGTAGCCTTTTTCTTGTTTCATTTGATCGCTTCAAGACATGATAATCGGGAGGACCTTTTGCGCTTCACAAAAACGGTGGTTACTCCCTCCCCAGCATGAGATAAGGACCAGCAGGAGAATCACGACAATAGATGGGAATATCGCATTGGCGTCCCTTCGCCCCTTTTCACAAAGTCACTGCAACCCGGAACAAAACCGTCACATGTGTGTCTGTCTCTTTTCCGTTTGTGTTCTCATTCTGTTTCCTTCATTTCTTGACACTTTCCATATCCTAGACATATGCCTCACCAGACGCCCATGCATGACCACCAAGTGGAATAACGGTACAAGTTTTGTAACAAAGGGTTGTCTTTTGTTTTCATATGGGAAATGCCTAAGTCTCCAAATGGGTATCTCTGTATCAACGAAATTAAAAACCTAGAAATGCCTGGAAACGCTTGGAAATTTCCAAACTTGACAACCGGTAAAAGGAAGAAACGCAACGCTGTAAGTCCGCTCGCTTCTGTGCTCATTTAAGCAAAAATAAATAAAAAATGGAAAAGGCTTCCAAGGTGGTTTCCAACCGAAGAGTAGAAAAAAAACGATTTCCCAGAAATTCAAAACAAGAGCACAGAAAGACCCCAAGACGCCGGCCATGCTCTGCGAAGAGTCATTTGTGTAAGCCGGTCGTCCTCCCAAATATCCTGTATGTTCCCCGTAAAGCGCCTTGCTTTCCAATAACCGTAAAGCCCAAGACCCAAAAAAGATAAACAAAAGTACTCAGTAAGAAACTCGTTAAAATGCCCATTGTCGTATGCAGTCGTCATTGGAGGAAAAAAGAAACAAAGGAAATGTGTTTTTTCGTGTTTCGTCTGAAAAATGAATGGCGGTGTGAGGAATTGCAGTTGGTGCAAATTGTGTTCCGATAGTCGTTTGCTGATAGTACAAGACAGGGTTTTCGCCCTACTGGTCCTCGCCTTCGGCGTCGCGGTCCTCGTCGTTCTCGTTGCCGTCGTCCTCATCGTCGTCGTCGTCGTCGAGGTTCTCAGGAGGCTCCCATGCATCCTCAAGCTTCAGGCCCTTGCCCGTCGGCTCAGGGAACGTGTATGCCGAACCGAGCAGCTGAGCAACCGACGAGCGGTAGCTCTTGAGAGTCGGGTCCACGACTTCCTTCTCAGGCGGGTCGTACAAGCCCATGCCCACGAGGATCTCACCCTCGGGCTGCTCGTCGTCCTGCTCCTGGCAGGCGACAATGCTGCCGTCGCTGGGGATACGTGCCTGCGACGGCTCAGCCGCGGAAAAGCAGTTGCTGTCGGGCGGTGTCCGCGGGGCCGCGAAGTCGTGTGTTACGAAGCCGTTCCACTCCGTCGAGGCGGTTGTTTCCGTCGCCGGTTGGCTGTGGATATTCTGGGCCTGCTCATTTTGGTAGACCTGGCTCTGGTCGGCAGGAACCTCCTGCTGCGAATGGGAACCAGTCGTGATCAAGGCCGGGCAGTCAACCGGTGACGGCAGCTTGTCAAACATTGCGCCGTTGGCGTTGACAGAAGGCGAGAGTGCCCACGGGTTCGGCGAGTAATAATGGCCCGCGGCGTTGTTGTCCAGGTTGCTCGAGTAAGGAGAGAAGGCCGTGGACGGCGATGTCTGGCTCGAGTAGGCGGACGGGCTGAGGGCGAACGGCTGCGTGGCCGTGAAGGGCTCGTAGTCGGCAACCGGGAGAGCAGGCGTGGCGTAGGCGGACATCTGGGCAGGCATCTGGGCGGGCATCTGAAAGCTGGTAACTAGAGACAGAGGAGCTTGCTGCTGCATCTGAAGTTGGTTGGGCATCAGATATGTGCTGCTCGGATGCCAGCTGACTGGCCGTGCTGGGCGAGATGCTGCGGCCGCGACCGACGTATCGTAGCGGTTGTTGGTGGCGAGGTAGTCCGGGGCCGTGGCCAGTTGCTGGGGGATCCAGTGAGGGCTGGCGTACATGTTGGCATCGTGGGCTATGCGTTTTCGTGCCTGCATCATGACCGACGCCTGCGGGCTGTTGTTGGCACTGCTGGGCTTGGTGATGCGCATTGCGGAGCCCGGTGTCCTTGAGCCGTAGTGAGACGATCGTGAGTGCCGTCTTCTCAAAGTCGACGAAACGGATGCCAGTTGGCGTGAAAGGGTCTCGAGGAAAGCATCGCTCGACTGGTGGTGATGTGTTGACAGCTGGTACTGTTGGGATTGGTGTGGTTGCGGCTGCTGCATTGTTGATGTTGATGTGGTTTGCGGCATGTTTACGTACGGGTTGCCGTACGCGTAGGACATCATGTTGGCGGTTGAGGATGAATATGAAGAGGAGGAGGAGGAGGAAGAGGAGAAAGAGGAAAGGAGAGAGAGATGGTGAGGTTGTTGTGAGAGAGGCAGTCCGGTGTAAGTTGTTCGTAAGAAATATGATGGTCAAGAGGTCAAGGAGAGATGAGAAAAGAGGCGAGAAGTGGCCGCCTCGCTATGATATATCGGCGAATATCTGGGTCGTGTTGAATTTTGATATATGTATGTTCATCAGTGGTAAGTCCACGAAAGGATGGCAGGCGAGCTATGTTAAGTATCATCCTGACGAACTCCACCTATGACGGGGTGAAAGGGGGGGTGTGAGATGGGAAACAGAGGGTGTGCCTTGAAGTGAAGAAACAAAGTGGAATGGAAAGGCAAAGGAAGAACGAACGAAAAAGGAAAGTACATTAGACGGAAAGAGGAAAAGAAAGTGAAGGGCCATGGGCAAATACCAAAACAAGTCAATCAAGCAGGACAAGGCTAGCCTGGACATAAAAGTGGACAGTAGTCATATTAGCACGGAAGGGCAGAAATACGGAGTAGCGTCGTGTATTAGACAAGAAACGGGGCCATGTTTGACTCTTGGGCGCGGCCACAGACATGGTAACATGGGAGGTCAGATATTAGAAAGGTACGAACGGAAACACGGAAACACAGAAACACAGCAACACAGCAACACAGAAACACACCTTGCCAACGTACTCCGTGCTCCCTCCTGAGTTGCATCGACAAAGGCACAACGCAACGTTGGTACGAGGGCGGGTGCTGGCGAGAGGATGTGCGCTTTTGTTTAGGCATACGAGGAAGTATTGGATGTTTTAGGTGCTTTGGCCGTGTAAGTTGTCTGGGTCCAGGTTTGGGTGTGTGACCGGTTGTTTGTTTGGTTGTGGTTGTGGATGTGGGTACGTAAGTGTATGTGGGCAGTCAAAATATGGGATGGATGGGCGGACTAAAACACAAAGTACTCCGTACTCTGCGGCGAGGGATAAATGAGCGAGTGGTTTGTATCCTAGACCAGAGTTTGTTAATGTTCGTTTTTTCTTTAGATTTGCCGCAAGTGCAAAAAAAGCAGCGGCGAGAGCGGACGACGGTCGGCGGCTTGGGACGTTGAAAGGATGCTTAGTCGCAGGGTGCATGCGTCATCTGGATAGCGGCAGGGATCTGTCTGTGGCAATGACAAAAGGCCTTTTGTTGGAAGGATGGGGAATAAAGAAATAGTACGACGTAGTCGTGCAAGCGGCCGCCAACAGTGGAAAAAGGGAGTTCGAAAAGTCGGCCGGAAAGGGGGCCAAGGACCACATCGCAGGTAAACGAAGAGCCACAAGCCCAGAACAGACCCATTTTCGGTATCTTACGAAACACGGCGACCGTGTAATGAAAGACCCCAGGCATGCGGAGCAACCTGGCTGCACGGTGTGTTCTGGCATCCCATCGAGCGTAGCCTAGAGCGACCGGCGAAGCTTGTGAGATTTGGTCCTCCCTTATCCCAGGCTTGTGCGTCGTAATAGACCTGCGACCCAGTAATGGTGACCGGCTTTGTCGTGTCTGGCGCCGGTTGAAGGAGGCGAAATGAGCACGACAACAGCGCACGCACTTCCGGGCGAGCGAGCAAATTGTACCAGGTGTGGATCAGACCGGGTTGAATAGCTCACGATGAGGGATGCGTGAGCGACCACCGTGGTACTGAGTGTCGTAGTGCCCTGTGTTGGCTCTGGTTGGTGGTGACAGCCATAACAAGCACGGGGCTAGTCGTGTTGTCCAGTCAAGAGCAAGACACTAGTGCAGGTGAATGATGGACCGCCCGGTTCTATTTGGCGGGTGGCGGTCAGGGCCAGGGGAGATGACCGGAGGCGAGCTCGCGAGGGCTGGAAAAGGTGTGGAAGGGATGGAAGGAAGCAAAAGGCGGAGCGACAGGGCGCTGAGGATGGACATGGTGGAACAAAGCAGGGGGGTGCCCATAGCGGAGATTAACCCTGGAACAGCCATGGAAATCGAAAAAGAAGCCGGAACTGAATGCCAACAGGCGAGGACAGGCGGCACACAATGTGCCAATTCGCGGACAGCACCAACGCCTCTGGTTCGGACACCACACGCCCCTGTCTCTCTGCCTTTGTGTCTTTTCGTGGTGTTTCCCGCCTTTTGATCAATCTTGACCATCCCCGTGTTGCCCGGGCCCGGCGAGTCCACTAACGGCTGCCCCATGTTTGAAGACATCCCAGTCAATTGTGTGCAACTAGCCCACCCAACTCCCTGATCCAGCCGTTGTTACGCACAGCGAGCGAACCGGTAGAAAAGGGGGTGTGCTGCAACCCGCAAAGGTCTCGGCCTCCCATCCACTTAGGAAGAAGCGAATGGCACCTGGTGAGGTTGAATGTTTCGTACGTCGTATGTAGTCGGTTCACGCAATATGGATACATTCTCCTGCTCGCTTGAACCATCGACGTATTAGGCCACGACGACGACAACGCCGCCGTGTCTGACCATATTGTTGGTGTGCACCCATGCCATGTTCGTTAGAGTGGTTGCAGGCCTGAGGTCAAAAAGGAGACGCTTTTGCAGGCCTCTTTTCCTTAGACGTCGAAAGGGTTTAGAGTATATTTCAGTGACGCAGGATGGCAAACCGGCTAGTTAGTGTCCCTCCATCCAACCTGGGGCATGTTTCTGATGTTGATTTCGTCTGTGTTGTAAACTTTGAATTCTGTCTTTCTTCGTTTGCCTCGCCTGCTAGTGAGATGCACAAGAATACATCTCTCGTCAGATGCCACCTTGATAGTGGACTGGACTTTGTGGCACAGCGCAGTTCCTATTCCTGGCCAAACGTCAACGTCCACCTGATGTCTCTGTGAGAGCCTGGAACCGAGGCGACTGGGTTTGACTGTCGTGTGTATGCCGCACTTTGGTGGCCTGAAATAGGCTACAGTCACCGCCTTCTCGTTCGGTTGAGTGTTGGGCAAGGCCCGTCAGTCAGCTTTTTGGCGGTCCCAGGTTGGTTGTTCAGGTTATTAGCTGTTGGCGCTTTCTGCTGGTCCAGCTAGCCCTGCTGGTGGGGACATGTCGCATGTCTCTCTTTAGTATCCCATTCCGAGGACGGGGGCGTATCAGCTTGCAAGGGCGGCATGTTAGACTATTTGTCCCCGTCGAAAAGGTGGTTGCGGGCTTTGCGCTGTTTGTTTGATTGTATCTTACTTTTGGTCCGTTCGTCCTCGGTCCCATAACAGGCTGATGGAGAGCAGCCACCAGTCCTGCCGTTGCTGGACGTGGCAAGGATGGAAGAAGCGAAAAGCGAAAGGAGTATCATGAGTGTGAAAACACGGCATTCTTCACATCATTCTTCCGTATTGGATGCTCGTTTGGTTGAGGTCCACGGATCACAACTCGAGACACAATATGGCCGGACTTCATTTTATTAATAACTTGGGTGGCATTTTGTTTTCCGGTTCTCGTTCTGGCCCGGCCTCGTGTCTATTCGAATCGTGATGTGCTGCACAATTTGTTTCTGGCCCAGGCCCGTCCCTTGAAAAACAATGCGGCACCACCATGCAAGTTTTCAGATGTGGGTTAGGGGGGAGAGAGAATGGCGGAGGGAGGGGAGTGTCGCAATAGTATTTGGGGGGAGGGGGGGGTGGCTATAATTGGGCACCGTCGTACTTAGCATTCGTTGATATTTGTTGATGCAAAAACAGTGGGAGTGGATGACTATGAAAAAGGCAAAGTTCAGCGCGTCAAGGGATGTGCGTGTGTGCTGTCTTTGGGTGGAGGGCGAAACAAAAGAGGTAGGGTGGAATAGAAAAAAGAAACAAAGGAACAAGAAATCTGCCAAACACAAATAGCAAAGTGGGAAACAGAAGAGACAGGCCAGGCCATGCGCTCCTTCCTCTAGTCGGACTAACGATCTCAATGCAATGTTTTTAATGGCGGAAGTCGCAACAGACAACGAGCTACCAAGGGAAGGTGCCGCTAACATTACTTCGCAGGCGCCACAAAAGGGAGCGGCACTATTATCAGTTTAAGAAAGAGCAACCGTGAACTGTCTCAAAGCGTCAAGCAGCCGATCCGGGATCCACGACCAAGCGAATCAGAACGGAAGGGGCCATCGAAGCAGAAGGGGGAAGGGCAGGTGGCCGAGCCAGGCAGGTCAGAGCGCGGTGCTGAGGGAAGGCAATTGGACACAGGACAGAAAATGTGGGCATCACGTCTCACAATGGAAGATACTTTGATCGTAAGTAGGGGCAAGCATTTTTGCGGAGCCTGTTCGACGGAGAGCATAATAACGTGGCAACGCCACCTCGGCCGGCTGGGATCGAAAAGAGAATCAGAAAAAGAAAAGAAGAGGACGTTCCATATATTGGCCCTGGTAGGGCGGGTCTGAGAGTCGTTGGCACGGAAGATCTATCTGATTATGGAGAGTGCAGAACATCGTTTAGCGGGGTGTGAGTTTTAGCTTCTTAAGTGGGGAGGGGTGTGTGGTGTGTGTGTGTGTGTGTTGTGATTCATGAAAGGGCTGTTTTAAAGGTAAATGAGGAAAGAGTGAATGGGACAAGTTCTCACAAGTCGGCTGGGGAAGGTGCCAAGAAGGAGAGGAAAACAATGGCAGGGGGGCGAAAATGCACCGAAGAGAAGGGTCGGTTAGGGGGTGTGCGTGGAGGGTGCCACCCAAAGAAAGTGCATCCCTTGTCGTTTGGGATCACTCTCTTCTTTCCAAAGTGTTTCCATCTTCATACGGATGTGGTCATTTGCTTGTATCTTACCCTTGTATTTTCGTCCTCTCAATGGTGGCTTGTTCTGCATTGCTCCTTCCTCGCCAGAACCTCAATGCTTGATATGCCTCCCTTAAGTGACCCTAGCTTTTCCCGTTCCATCGCCCCTGCCCCGAGTCTGAACCAGCTTGGGCTCCCTAAAATGCCTTACTGTGGACGGTGCGGTGATGCGTTTATCCGGAACCAACTCTGCGAGTCACGACGGGTTAGGAGGCCGCTACGAGGCAACGCTGAGGCGCAATGCAGAAACCACGCCAGAAACCATAAAACCGATTTATCAGCTACACAGCCAACTGTCTGCATTAGCGCTCCGCGATATAGCAGGGCACAAGGTTGGTGTGTCAGTCTGGGAGGCCAGGCCCGGTAATTGTGTAAAAACGCAGCCCGAGACGATACGACGAAAAGAAGGCAACGAAAGAGGAAATGAATAAAGGGGAAAAGAGAAGAAAAAAACTGAAAAGATATCCCGACAAAGTACCGCTACAAGCCTGATGCCTGTCGCCGACTATTGGCATCGACTTGGAAAAAGTAAGATATATTACTTCGTATGCCCAAGTCGCCCAACGACGAAAAACGTTCACTGATCCGGAATAGAGTGTGGTGGAGACTTTGGATGTGCGTGTCCCTACCGCTATCCGACTCTACTCCGGCGCTATGAATGAGACGGTCCTGTTTTATGCCTGCCTTTTTCTTGATGGCAGGCGCCAGAAAAAGGAGGATCAGACGGGTCATGTGTCGAACAGAGACTGGTGCACTCTACGGGATATTAATCCAGACAGATCCTGCTGGTGGATGAGATGATGAGCAAGGCTCTGCCCCTGCCATGACCGCTCTGCCTTTTACCAGTCCCCTTTTATTAAAGACTGGCTGGTGCTTTGACAACAATGCTCGTACGGGACGAGATGGAGATCCTGCCTTGCCATGGAATATGGGAAAGGATATGAACGTGGAATATGGGTTTGTTTTAGCCCAGACGGGCCACGATAGATACGGCGTATCAAACGGGACCATATTGAGTGAAAGATGACATGAAGAAAGCAGAAGGTTCTTTTTTTAAAGAAATCTTTGCCACTTCCGTTGTGGGCATTGAGCCACAGAAGAGACCCAGAGGTCCGAGGAGATCCGATTTAGGCCTAAAACCTATGCCTGAATAAACGTCGTGAAAAATAGAATACAAAATTTGACGGCTATTCCTCATGCCTGGAACGGCGGAGAAAGCCGAAAAATAAGGGTTCGCCAGTGTTGTGTTATGCGTGCTGGATTCCATGGCCGGTGTGTGGGACTTCTTGTTTTCTTCAGCTTTTTTCACTGGCCCAGATGCGTCCCCCTTGCCCGTTTCGAGAAATGTAAAGCGAGATCCCTGATCCTCGAGCAAGGGCGGGCTAGAGTGATGAAATTTTTATGGCTGTGTTTCAATACGAGGCAACGGCAAGGTGGGACGACTGGGGGGGAGGCCTGGCCAAGAAAACGGAGACTATTGTATGGGCTGTTCGAACGGAGCTCGGAGCAAAGTCAACAACGGGAGAATGGGGCAGCAAAAACGGCCCCATACAAGTCACAATGAGGAAGGGATGGACAGCTGAACAAACAAGGCGCTGAAATGCGGGACTCCATTTTGCGGAGCTCGAGCTGCGGCCAGCTGATCATGACTCTGAAGGCTTGCGGTGACCTGTAAGCCATATTTGCCTCCCTCGCCCTTGGAATGCTTGTGCTCTGCGCGAGATGGGATAAGGAGGCGGCCATGACCATCGCACAGGACGCGGAGACATAATGAAATGAAGAAAGAAAGGGGAAAAAAGAGAACGAAAGAAGGAAAATAACGCTACTGCGTCACTTACGTTTTCTACGGAATTCACTACGTCTAGACTTGCAAGGGTGGCATCACCAAGATACTTTGTATGTATATACGCAGCATTCACAACAAGGTTTACACCCTTTAACAAACCAACCTAGCAAACCGGTCGACTCGGCGAAGGAGGAAAATGGAACGTCACCGCACCGAGGGACTAGCAGTATATTGTGTTCGCAACGTGTAACGCCACTGTGAGACCATAGTAAGGGGGGGAACGCCAGGGCATCAAAGTCAAAGGCCCGGATGTGATCATCATCCGATTGTGTCTTGGTGAACATGCCGGCACCTACAATTCGTATTCACACCGGGATGTGCTATATTACGCACGTACCGTGATATGACTGAGCCGAGAACGCAAAACGTAGATTGATAGACCTTCTGGGACGGATTGGCAAAACACCTAGTGTCGGGCATAGACGATGTTTCGTCGGCGTGATATCTCCCTAGTACGGACCGATTTCGAATGAGTACGATGATGACACCAAATCCTCCCCGATTTAAAGTACGGAGTATCATGAAATCATGAAAAAAAGAAGTGCGTCATGCCGATCGAACACATTCCAACCATACTTGGCCCGTCCATTGGCTCTTTTAAAAAGAAAAAGAACGTTCCTTATTGCCTATGAACTCTAAATACCATAAACGGCACTTCGAACTTTTGCATGCTGATTGGGATCGCCTTGAGTCTTTGTTTGTTTGGGATATGTGGACTCAAGAATTCAATACTTTGTATTGTTAGTGGCGATGGGCCAGTGCAATTGGGCGGCTGGTTTTGAGAAGAAAAAAAAAAAAAAAAAAAAAAAAAAAAAAAAAAAAAAAAAAAAAAAAAAAAAAAAAAAAAAAAAAAAAAAAAA